>JABTXL010007333.1:4028862-4096178 GCA_025134845.1 Neodon shergylaensis
ATCTATCTATCTATCTATCTATCTATCTATCTATCTATCTATCTATCATCATCATCATCATTATCTATCTATCTATCTATCTATCTATCTATCTATCTATCTATCTATCTATATCTATCGATACAGAGTCTTACTATATAGCCCTGACTGGCCTGGTACTCCCTATGTATATTAGCTTAGCATGAACTCAGAGACTCTGAGCTTGCCTCTGCCTCCTGAGTTCTGGGATTAAAGGTGTGCACCATACCTGTCTGACCTGCCCAATCTTAAACATCCAGGAACTTCTGCTCTGGTCCTAACTGGACTTGCCACAATTGGTTAGGAGAGAATATGCTGGGGCTGGCAGGAAATCTCAGTGGTTAAAAGCACACTGCTACTCTTCCAGAGGATCAGAATTCTATTTCCAGCACCCATATCATGTCTCACAACTGTTTGCAAAACCAGTTCCAGAGGATCTGGCATCTTCTCTTAGCCTCTCTGGGCACCAGGCATGCAAACGAGACACACATAGACATGTAGGCAAAACCCATACACAAGAAACTAAGAGAGAGGGGGAGAATAAATTGTTCACATAGGAGAAAAATAATAACTCTTCTGGTCAATTTGGGAGCTAGCTAGTAATTTGGATAAAGTAACCTACATGTTATCCTAGGACTCATCCGTGCTTGAAGATGGGGAGCTTTAGCCTTTTCTTAGTGGTAGGTTTATGCTCGCCCATATGTTGGAATTCAGTGGCTAGCCTAATTAAGGTAGCAGCCATTTGATTTTTTTAGTTAGGATTTATCCTGATCCTGGATGCAGACAATAAGGCCTCCTATGCAGGTGTAGCAAGGTCCTGATGGCTCTAATGACATTTACAAAGTTTAGATTCAAGGTTTTGTTTAATCCTACCTTATTCTACCTCAAAACATTTCTAGATGCTTCGGTAAATAGAATTACTGTATCTTTTGATTAGTTTTTCTCTGTTTTACTTTTACCCTAGGAGGTTTAGTAAATAGTAAATGTACTAAAACCTCAGTATAGAGTACATCCTTGCTTAGGTCTGCAGGAGGAAGAGGTCCCTTAAGAAGAGGGCATCTGAGCCAGGCAGTGGTGGTGCATTCTTTTAACTCCAGCACTCAGAAGGCAGAGGCAGATAGAGCTCTGTGAGTTTGGGGCTAACCTGGTCTACAGAGCGAGTTTCAGGACAGTGGGGACTGCACAGAGAAATTCTGTTTCTAAAAACCAAAACCAACTAACCAGGCAACCTAACCAAACCAAACAAAAAAGGGTATCTTTCAGTGCCTTTCTCTGAGCCAGGGAGAAGACACTGACACACAAGGAGACAGGGTTTTGTTGCAGATTATGGGCTGTGTTAGTGTGTGCTCAGTTCAGTTCACTTGTTAGGTAGATGACCCATCACTAATAATTATACCTATTGGCTAATGGTATGGTTCATTTTTTCTTTTTCTTTGCTGAGTATATATACATACAGATATATTATATATATTTAATATATATTCCAATTTTTGACAGAAGGTTGTTGAAGTCTTCAACCATAAGTGTAGATTTCTTTCTTCTATATAACTTTTGTCAGTTTCATTTCAAATGTTTTGCAGCTCAGTGGTTTTATAAACAGACATTTGGGATTACTGTATTGGTTTGGAATATGGATCCATTGATCATAATAACATTTCTCTATTTCTATTAATTTTTTTGCTCCAAAGGCAACATTATCAGATATTAGTATACACACTTCTGTTTTCTTTTATCAATGATATCTATCCATGCTTACATGGTATATGCTCTTCCATATGTGTATCTTCAACTTGCCTTGGTCTGCATTTAACCTGAGTGTTTTGCAAACACTGTATTATCAGTCATAGTTTTAATACATTGTTTCAATTTGAGTCTCTTAATTGGTATATTTAATTTATATTTAATTCAATTACTCATGTTATTGTTTAGGTTTGCTATTTTGTTTTTTGATTTTCTCTGAATTTTTATGAATTACTTGGATACTTTTTAGAGTTTTATTTTGATTTATCAATAGTTTTTTTAAGAGACAGAAATCTTTAATAAAAAAAAGAAAAAAAATCTCTCTGTATAGCTTCCTATACAGATTTTTTTTGGTGCAGTTGGTGTTGTCATGATTTGATCTGTGTTACCAGTGTCAGTATTTCAACGCATAAAATCTTCAGCTCCTTTTGTGTTACATTGCACCCTCATGCATAATATACCGTATTCCCTCTACGCACAGAGATTCATGCCTGATAGTGTTGCTACACTTATCAAGCATGTGGAAAAACTGAACAGGAAAACTCTGTTTTAATTTTCAGCTGTACATTCCGTATTTCTTCTCCTTTCCTGATGTTATGAATTTTATTTTTCTCCATTGAGATAGGGTTTTGCTTTTAGCCCAGTTTGGCCTGGAAGTCACTATATGGCCCAGAATGTCCTTAAACCCATGATATTCTTACCCCAGTCTCCTGGTGTTGGGATCACAAGTAGGAGCCACACCTCACAGCAAGGTGCTGCCACTGTGGCTGTTCCTCTTCCTTTCCTATCCTCTTCTTCCTCCTCCCTTCTTCTTGCTCTTCCTCCTTTTTCTTTCTTACTCCCCCTCCTCTTCCTCCTGTCATATTCATCCTCCCCCTGCTCTTCCTCCCCTGCTCTTCTTCCTCTTCCCTCCTCCTGCTCTTTTTCCTTCTCCCTTCCTCCTGCTCTTCCCTCTTCTCTCCTCCTCCTGCTCTTCCTCCTTTTCTCCTTACTTCTCAACATATTTTGTTTAGGGTACTTTTACATTCTTTTAAGATGAACTTGCCTATGACAAATTCTGTTAGCTTTCCTTTATCTGAAAATGTCTTGATTTCCCTTTCAGTTTTGAATATTTTTGCCACTTATGAAATTCTGTGTTGCAAAATTTTTTTCAGCTCTTGGAAAACATTGTCTGTGATCTTTTGTGTTCATGGTGAGATATATATTCACTTTTGAGGGTTTTTTTCCCTCTCTGGTTAAGGAATCATCTCTTGCACCTATTATTTCTTTTTATTTTTTTGTGTCTAGGTATTCCTATATTCCAGGACTCTCAGAGGAGTCAAGGCAACTATAATGGCAGTTTTTTTTTAAATTTATTTATTTATTAAAGATTTCTGTCTCTTCCCCGCCACTGCCTCCCATTTCCCTCTCCCTCCCCCAATCAAGTCCCCCTCCCTCATCAGCCCAAAGAGCTATCAGGGTTCCCTGCCCTGTGGGAAGTTCAAGGAACACCCACCTCCATCCAGGTCTAGTAAGGTGAGCATCCAAACTGCCTAGGCTCCCATAAAGCCAGTACGTTGCACCTATTATTTCTATGGATGCTTTTTAGCTCTATATTCTTTTTCCTCTGACATAAATTACATACATGCATGTATATAAACAAAACAATTCTAGTCAGTCTTAATTCCATATACTCAGGAGTATGAAGCAGAAGGACACAAGTTCAAGTCCAGTGTGGGCAACTTAGTGGTATCCTGTCTAAAAACAAAAATAAAAGTAGGTTGGGAATTTATTTCAATGACAGAATTCTTTCCTAGAATGTGTGAGGCCCGGTTCAGTCTCCCATACTTCAGAAATTACAACACACACACACACATACACACACACACGCCAGTCTCCCAAATGTGTGTGTGTGTGTGTGTGAGAGAGAGAGAGAGAGAGAGAGAGAGAGAGAGAGAGAGAGAGAGAGAGAGAAAGAGAGAGAATTCCCCAAATTTCTATTTTTAAATTTTGTTTCAAGTCTACATTTTTTTTTTCTGTTCAGGTTGAATATTTCCATTGTCTCAACTCACATTCAGCTACTACTTCCATCTGTCTTCTTGATTCTGCTGTTAAACATTTTTTGGGTACTACTTTTTTGTTTAAATGTTTCTCTTTTCGGATGTTTTTCTGCTGAGGCTATTTCCACTTCTTTAGCAAAACCTTTTTCTGTTTTTATTTTTCCCATTTATTTCAAGTGTTTTTGTAAGGGCTATCCGAGCATGTAAAATGTCTGCTTTAAGTCCTTGTCAGGTAATTTTACAAGTTCTTGTCATCTTTTTTTTTTTTTTTTTTTTATTGAGAAAAAGAAAAGAAAAAAAAGTTTCCGCTTCCTCCCGGCCTCCCATTTCCCTCCCCCTCGTCCCACCCTTCTCCCCCTCCCCCCGCTCCTCTCCCCCTCCCTCTCCAGTCCAAAGAGCAGTCAGGGTTCCCTGTCCTGTGGAAAGTCCAAGGCCCTCCCCCCTCTGTCCATGTCTAGGAAGGTGAACATCCAAGGTGGCTAGGCTCCCACAAAGCCCGAACTTGAAGTAGGATCAAAACCCCGGGCCATTGTCCCCTGCTTCTCATCAGCCCCCATTGTTCGCCATGTTCAGAGAGTCTGGTTTTATCCCATGCTTCTTCTGTCACAGTCCAGCTGGCCTTGGTGAGCTCCCAATAGATCAGCCCCACTGTCTCAGTGGGTGGATGCACCCCTTGTGGTCGTGACTTCCTTGCTCATGTTCTCCCTCCATCCGCTCCTCATTGGGAACTTGGGAGCTCAGTCCGGTGCTCCAGTGTGGGTCTCGGTGACTATCTCCATCCATCACCAGCTGAAGGTTCTATGGTGATATGCAAGATATTCGTCAGCATTGCTGTAGGATAGGGTCATTTCAGGTTCCCTATCCTCAGCTGCCCAAGGAACTAACTGGGGACCTCGCCTTGGGCTCCTGGGAGCCACTCTAGGTTCAAGTCTCTTGCCAACACTAAGGTGGCTCCCTTAACTAAGAATTGAGCTTCCGTGCTCCCCTATCTAACCTTCCTTTATCCCAATCATCCTGTTTCCCCAAGTTTCCCTCATCCTCCCCTTCTCACTTTTCTCTCCCCATCCCCCGATACTCCCATCCCACCCCACCCCCAAGGTCCCAAATTTTCTCCCCTCAATTTTGTCTACTTCCCGTATCCAAGAGGATAGTTATATGTTTTTCTTTGGGTTCACCTTCTTATTTAGCTTCTTTAGGTTCACCACTATATACTCCGTGACCGTTATTTATGGCTAGAAACCAATTATGAGTGAGTACATCACATGTTCCTCTCTTTGGGTCTGGGATACCTCACTCAGGATAGTGTTTTCTATTTCCATCCATTTGCATGCAAAATTCGGGAAGTCATTGTTTTTTACCGCAGCGTAGTACTCTAATGTGTATATATTCCACACTTTCTTCATCCATTCTTCCATTGAAGGGCATCTAGGTTGTTTCCAGGTTCTGGCTATTACAAATAATACTGCTATGAACATAGTTGAACAAATGCTTTTGTCATGTGATAGGGCATCTCTTGGGTATATTCCCAAGAGTGGTATTGCTGGGTCCAGGGGTAGGTTGATCCCGAATTTCCTGAGAAACCGAAACACTGATTTCCAAAGTGGTTGCACGAGATTGCATTCCCACCAGCAATGGATGAGGGTACCCCTTCCACCACAGCCTCTCCAGCAAAGGCTATCATTTGTGTTTTTGATTTTAGCCATTCTGACAGGTGTAAGATGATATCTCAAAGTTGATTTGATTTGCATCTCCCTAATCGCTAAGGAGGTTGAGCATGACCTTAAGTGTCTTTTGGCCATTTGAACTTCTTCTGTTGAGAATTCTCTGTTCAGTTCAGTGCCCCATTTTTTAATTGGGTTAATTAGCATTTTGAAGTCTAGTTTCTTGAGTTCTCTATAAATTTTGGAGATCAGACCTTTGTCTGTTGCGGGGTTGGTGAAGATCTTCTCCCAGTCAGTGGGTTGCCTTTTTGTCTTAGTGACAGTGTCCTTTGCTTTACAGAAGCTTCTCAGTTTTAGTAGGTCCCATTTATTCAATGTTGCCCTTAATGTCTGTGCTGCTGGGGTTATGCTTAGAAAGTGATCTCCTGTGCCCATTTCTTGTAGGGTGCTTCCCACTTTCTCTTCTATCAGGTTCAGTGTGCTCGGACTAATATTGAGGTCCTTGATCCATTTGGACTTGAGTTTTGTGCAAGGTGATAGATATGGGTCTATTTTCATTCTTCTACAGGTTGATATCCAGTTGTGCCAGCACCATTTGTTGAAGATGCTTTCTTTCCTCCATTGTATACTTTTAGCTCCTTTATCGAAAATGAGGTGATCATAGGTTTGTGGGTTAAAATTTGGGTCTTCTATGCGATTCCATTGATCGACTTCTCTGTTTTTATGCCAGTACCACACTGTTTTCATTACTGTAGCTCTGTAATAGAGTTTGAAGTCGGGGATGGTAATGCCACCAGAAGATCCTTTATTGTATAGGATTGTTTTGGCTATCCTGGGTTTTTTGTTTTTCCATATAAAGTTGATTATTGTCCTTTCAAGATCTGTGAAGAATTTTGCTGGGATCTTGATGGGGATTGCATTGAATCTATAAATTGCCTTTGGTAGGATTGCCATTTTTACTATGTTGATCCTCCCAATCCAAGAGCAAGGGACGTCCTTCCATTTTCTTGTATTCTCTTCAATTTCTTTCTTCAATGCCTTAAAGTTCTTGTCAAATAGGTCTTTTACTTCCTTGGTTAGAGTTACCCCAAGATATTTTATGCTGTTTGTGGCTATCGTGAAAGGTGAAGTTTCTCTGATTTCCCTCTCTGCTTCCATATCCTTTGTGTTTAAGAGGGCGACTGATTTTTTGGAGTTGATCTTGTATCCTGCCACATTACTAAAGGTGTTTATCAGCTGTAGGAGTTCTTTGGTGGAGTTTTGGGGGTCACTTATGTACACTATCATATCATCTGCAAATAACGAAAGTTTAACTTCTTCTTTTCCAATTCGAATCCCCTTGATCCCCTTATGTTGTCTTATTGCTATTGCTAGAACTTCAAGCACTATATTGAAGAGATATGGCGAGAGTGGGCAGCCTTGTCGTGTTCCTGAGTTTAGTGGGATGGCTTTGAGTTTCTCTCCGTTTAATTTGATGTTAGCTGTCGGCTTGCTGTATATAGCTTTTATTATATTTAGGTATGACCCTTGTATCCCTAATCTCTCCAAGACTTTTATCATAAAGGGATGTTGAATTTTGTCAAATGCTTTTTCAGCATCTAATGAAATGATCATATGGTTTTTTTCTTTCAGTTTATTTATATGATGAATTACATTGATAGATTTTCGTATGTTGAACCAGCCCTGCATCTCTGGGATAAAGCCTACTTGATCATAATGGATAATTTTTCTAATGTGTTCTTGGATTCGGTTTGCCAGTATTTTGTTGAGGATTTTTGCGTCAATGTTCATGAGTGAGATTGGCCTGTAATTCTCTTTCCTGGTAGAGTCTTTGTGTGGTTTTGGTATCAGAGTAACTGTAGCTTCATAAAAGGAATTTGGTAATGACTCTTCTGTTTCTATATTGTGAAATACATTAAGGAGTATAGGTATTAGGTCTTCCTGGAAGTTCTGGTAGAATTCCGCATTGAAGCCATCTGGTCCTGGGCTCTTTTTGGTAGGGAGGTTTTTGATAACAAATTCTAATTCTTCACGACTAACAGGTCTATTTAGATTGTTCAGCTGGTCCTGGTTTAACTTTGGTAAATGGTATTTATCTAAAAAAGTGTCCATTTCTTTTACATTTTCCAGTTTTGTGGCATACAGGCTTTTGTAGTAAGATCTAATGATTCTCTGAATTTCCTCTGTGTCTGTGGTTATGTCCCCCTTTTCATTTCTGATCTTATTAATTTGCATATTCTCTCTCTGCCGTTTAATTAGTTTGGATAGAGGTTTATCAATCTTGTTGATTTTCTCCAGGAACCAGCTTTTTGTTTCATTGATTCTTTGGATTGTTTTCTGTGTTTCTATTTTGTTGATTTCGGCCCTCAGTTTGATTATTTCCAGTCTTCTACTCCTCCTAGGTGAGTCTGCTTCTTTTTTTTCTAGAGCTTTCAGGTGGGCTGTTAAGTCTCCAATGTATGCTTTCTCTGTTTTCTTTAAGTGGGCACTTAGTGCTATGAACTTTCCTCTTAGGACTGCTTTCATTGTGTCCCATAAGTTTGAATATGTTGTTTCTTTATTTTCATTGAATTCCAGGAAGACTTTAATTTCTTTCTTTATTTCTTCCTTAATCCAGGTGTGGTTCAGTAGTTGACTGTTCAGTTTCCATGCATTTGTAGGCTTTCTGGAAGTAGCCTTGTTGTTGAATTCTAACTTTAGTCCATGGTGATCTGATAAGACACAGGTGGTTACTAATATTTTTTTGTAATTGTGGATGTTTGCTTTGTTACCGACTATGTGGTCAATTTTCGAGAAGGTTCCATGAGCTGCAGAGAAGAAGGTATATTCTTTCCTATTTGGGTGGAATGTTCTATAGATGTCTGTTAAGTCCATTTGCTTCATTACCTCCATTAATTCTCTTGTTTCTCTGTTAGGTTTCTGTCTGATTGACCTGTCCATTGGTGAGAGAGGAGTGTTGAAGTCTCCTACTATTAGTGTGTGTGGTTTGATGGCTGCCTTGAGTTTTAGCAATGTCTCTTTTATGTATGTGGGTGCTTTTATATTAGGGGCATAGATATTCAGGATTGAGACTTCATCCTGATGAACTGTCCCTGTTATGAGTATAAAATGCCCCTCTCCATCTCTTTTGATTGATTTAAGTTTGAAGTCCACTTTGTTAGAGATTAGTATGGCCACACCTGCTTGTTTCTTAGGTCCATTTGCTTGATAAGCCTTTTCCCAGCCCTTTACTCTGAGTAGGTGCCTGTCTTTGTGGTTGAGGTGTGTTTCTTGTAAACAGCAGAATATTGGATCCTGTTTTCTTATCCAATCTTTTAGCCTGTGCCTTTTTATAGGTGAGCTGAGTCCATTGATATTAAGTGATATTAATGACCAGTGGTTGTTAACTCCAGTCATTTTTTTAGTAGTAGAGTTTGTGTGTTTCCCTACCTTGAGTTGTGTTGGTGAAAGGTCTCTAGATGTCTGAGTTATTGTGGTCATTGCTGGACTCCTTGGTTAGTGCTTTTCCTTCTATTACTTTCTGTAAGGCTGGATTTGTGGCTACGTATTGTTTAAATTTGTTTTTATCCTGGAAAGTTTTATTTTCTCCATTTATAGTGAACGAAAGCTTGGCTGGGTATAGTAGTCTGGACTTGCATCCGTAATTTCTTAGTTTCTGCAATACATCTATCCAGGACCTTCTGGCTTTCATGGTTTCCATAGAGAAGTCAGGTGTAAGTCTGATAGGTTTACCTTTATAAGTAACTTGGCCTTTTTCCTTTGCAGCTCTTAATATTCTTTCTTTATTCTGTATGCTTAGTGTTTTGATTATTATATGGCGAGGGGATGTTTTTTTTTTGATCCAGCCTATTTGGTGTTCTGTATGCTTCTTGAACCTTCATAGGTATATCTTTCTTTAGGTTGGGAAAGTTTTCTTCTATAATTTTATTAAATATATTTTCTGGACCGTTGAGCTGCACTTCTTCCCCTTCTTCTACACCTATTATTCTTAGGTTTGGTCTTTTTATTGTGTCCCAGATTTCCTGAATGTTTTGTGATGAAAGCTTGTTGGACTTGCTGTTTTCTTTGATCAGTGTGTTTATTTTCTCTATGGTATCTTCAGAATCTGAGATTCTTTCTTCTATCTCTTGTAATCTGTTGGTTATGCTTGTTTCTGTAGTCTCTGTTTGTTTACTTAAATTTTCCATGTCCAGCCGAACCTCTGTTTGTGTTTTCTTCTTTGCCTCCAATTTAGTTTTCAAGTCTTGAACTGTTTCCATTATCTGTTTGATTGTTTTTCCTTGGTTTTCTAGGGTGTCATTCACTGATTTATTCAATTCTTCAAACTTTCTGTTATATTTCTCATCCATTTCTATAAGGGTGTTCTTTACATGCTGTTTAAGGGCGTCTATCACTTTCATAAAGTCGATTTTTTCTACTTCTTCTTGGTTAAGGTGTTCATGTCCTCCTGTTGTGAGGTCGCTGGTTTCTGGTGGATTCATGTTGCTTTTCAGATTGTTGGGTGAATTCTTGTATTGGCGCCTGCCCATCTCTTCCTCCGAATGCTCCCCTATGGATCTTCTTTAACAGGATCAGGTTTTCTTGCCTACTGATGTATCTTCCCAGTGATGGCTCTCCCCAGTGATAGCTCTCCTGGTGCCGATATCAGATCTCCGTGCCCAATGATGGCCCTCCCTAATGCTGGCTCTCCTGGCGCCAAGATCAGGTCTCCGTGCCCAGTGTTGGCTGTCCTGTCGCTGAGATCAGGTCTCCGTGCTGGTTGGGTAGCTCGAAAACAGAGCGCCTACCTTCTTCGGTCCAGGCAGGCTATTGAAACCAAGGAACTCCCGCCCACCTGGGTGCCCTGAGGTTTCGGTCCCAGCGCCCAGACAGGCTCAGCTGGGGGATGTTGTGTGTTCACAGAGGGCAGAGGGGCCGAAGAAGGGAGGGTTCTGGATGCAAGCTGGGTGGGATAGGAAGAAAGAGGCAGTATGCAGGGAGTAGAGGCCCTGCAGAGAGCCCAGGAAGGATAGGGGGTTGAGGAACTTCCGAGTTCCCAGTCCCGGGCTGAAGCCACGGGATCAGCAACTCACCCCTCGCTGGCTCTCCTAGCGCCGAGATCAGGTCTCCGTCAGTTCTTGTCATCTTCATCCTGGTATCTGTTGATTTGAAAATATTTTCATTTTTAACATACATAATACCATGCACAGTTATGGAGGACATGCCCTGCTTCACTTTATGCATATATTGTATTCAAGTTATGGTAAACTTCCTATCTCTACAAATATTTAACCATGCGCTATAGGGAGAACCTCTGAAATCCTTTCTTCCGGCTTTAGAAACATAACAGCATGATACTGTCCTCCATAGTCACCTTGTTATACGTTAGTTCCCAGGACTTTACTCCCCTAACTGTTTTTTCCCACCCGCCCTGAGGCCTTGTGATGAAACTCCCTTCATAATAGCTTCACTTTTGAAGATTACAGAATCAAGGATTACATCTTTAGCTCATGAGTCTTTGGGGACTACACCTATATGCGGAACAAACAGGAAGTGCAGGTTTCATCAGGGACTGTGGACTGTGCTCAGACACCAGGGAAGACAAGCAGTTAGCATAGGTCCATGATGCTGACTGCGGCTGCTTCGGCACGACGACTTCAAGGTGATTTTCTTCTTCAGACTTTTCTGCATCATGGAGAGTTTTGTAATGTATTTGCATCATTTTCAACAAAATGATGAAGTATTTATGGCTTTGTATTAGCCAAAGGGCCTTCTGTTCAAGGCAAGTGATCCACTACTGAGCTGAATGTTTCCAGCCTCCCCCTGCTTTTCACATTTTATTTTGATATAGTCTCACCCAGGCTGGCTTTGGACTTACGTTGTAGTTAAAGACGTCCTTAAATGTGTGGTCCTATTGCCTCAGTATCCCAAAGAACTGGAACCAGCAGCCTGTGCTACTCGACTTGACTGAAGTCTTGCTGATGCGAGGAGGAAGGGATTTTTCCAAACATTTTTATTAAAAGAATTCTGAAGTGAGTGTCATTAATTAATTTCATAACAGAAGCTTGATTTCTCAAAATCTCTTTAACAACTTTTCTTAATGTATTAATTATACTTGCTGTTTTATATATCTACTTTCTGTTTTTCTGTCACAATTAGCAGTATGCTTCTCAGACTCAGATGTGAATATTTTTAGATAACTGTCAAACTGAGGAGATGTTTTCCCTTTTTCCCCCCAGTAGGCAAGGATCTCCATAAAGCAGAGGAGGTGCTGATGGCTACACAGAAAGAAAAGGATGAAAACAAAATGCTATGGACTATGAGATAGATTTGTCCATATATCTTACTTGGGATTGATGCCGTCCTTTAGGGCTACATACATTACCCAGAAGATCCACTGTGCTAAGAAAGGTGCAATCCACACCACTTACATCTGGAAACACAGCCAAACAGAGTAGGAGTGAACACTTAATTGAGGTTAGTCAGTATCTCAGCTGGCTGGTAGTAACCCATATCCTTGGTTTGAAGATCCACATGACACCTTGGGGTGTGCTACTCCTAGACTAAGTTCCCAAGCAATGAATGGACTCTGATGTAGAGGTCAACTTATGGGAAGTTTATTTGAGGTGAGGTTGAGAGCAGCATCTCTGGATGGGAGGGCAAGGTAGGGGAGAGGAAGAATGCGCAGATTGAGAGAGTCAGTGTGACAGAAGATTGATGCAGATGTCAGGGAGACTTGTGGAGTTGGGATGATGCCTCAGAGCTGTGTCCAGTTTGGACAACAGCCCATGATATCTATCATTTCTGTTAACATTCTGGAAGGAGGCACAAGGTTGAGGGAGGCAGTCTCTTCAGCTGAGCAACCTCTTAAGGATCTGACACTTGAGGACTGTTTGTCAGAAGCACTCCCAGTGGATAAACAGTGGCCTGGAGCCTAACCCGGTGCCTACTTATTGGCTACACTGCAAGCTTCTGTTTCAGGACTTATAGGAGGTAAAGGATGTAAAGGGAGGGGTAAAGAATGTTCTATGGTTGATCATAGAGGAAGCTGAATGGCACACGGATGAAGATGTGGGCAAACAAGAAGCTCATAGAAGTTACTATGAAACAGAAGCTGTGTTTACACATGGAAGCAACTGGCAGCCTACCAGAAGACCCTGTGTGTCACCAAACACCGTAACATCTATAGGTGGATTTAAGTTGTATGAAACCTATGGTTGAGTCTGTGGATGGAGAGATCTCAAGGTCCAACATGGCTCCTCATTTTCTACACCTTAAACTTTCCTTAAGGTTCACACATATTCTTCCTTTAGGGACGAGTCTACAGATCTAGAATTCAGTGGTGACTGACATGTCTTTTGCTATCCCACCTGTTTGAATGAAATGAACTCACACAGAACCAAGGCATCCAGAGAATCATGTGTTCAAAGTCAAAATCACTTGCCACAGTAGTATGGCCATAGGTGATGCAAGGCACATGGTCTCTCCCCAGGAGTTTTTTCTTACATGAACCAGCTCTACTTGTATGCTCTTGTGTCATGTTGTTCACTCCAAAATAGTACACACATCCTCACTGTATTCATGTCTAAAATACTTCCACACTAAGTAGTTAGTAATTAGTACTCCCAGAGTATTTATTTAAATAAGTAAGATGGAACATTACTTATTATTGGCCTATTAAAGATGTGAGGTTTCGTTGCATGTCAGAGACTAAGGAAAGTGTTTTGCATGTTGTTCTGTATAGTTTTATATCAACTTGATAGTTGATACAGAAAGCTAAAGCCATCTGAGAGGAGGGACCCTCATTTAAAACCTGCCTCCATGAGATCAGGCTGTAGGAAAGTCTGAGGGTCATTTTTTTTTTTTTTTTTTGATTTTCGAGACAGGGTTTCTCCATAGCTTTTGGTTCCTGTCCTGGAACTAGCTCTTGTAGACCAGGCTGACCTCAAACTCACAGAGATCCGCCTGCCTCTGCCTCCCGGCCTGAGGGGCATATTCTTAATTACTAGTTGTTGGTGGTGTGGGCATCCCATTGTGGGTAATGCCATCCTTAAACTGGTGGTCCTGGGCTCTATAAGAAATCAGCTGAGCAAGTCATGAAGCGCAAGCTAGTAAGCAGCACCCCTCCATGGCTACTGCATTAGTCACTGCCTCCAGGTTCCTTCCCTGTTTGAGTTCCTGTCCTGCCTTCCTTTGATGATGGAATACATTGTGGAACTGCAAGCCAAATAAACCCTTCCTCTCCATGTTGCTTTGGTCATGGTGTTTCATCACAGCAGTAGTAACACCAACTAAGACACATTTATTACTTCTTTTATGCCTGAAAACCATGCAACTAATTGCATTATAAAATCCCCTTCTTATAGAAGAGGAAACTGGCATCTAAGGTAACGAAGTACTTTGTACTTTTACCAGGGAGATGGAGTCCGGACTGCATAATATGTAGACTCAGTTTCCTGTCATAGATCAGGTGCTTCTTATAATTCCTATAACCACAGTGCTGTGGTTCAGATGGAGCTACAAAGAGTGCTCATGCTGGCTTGTCCTCCTCACCAAGGGCTAGTTCTGCTCAAGCTCAACCCACTGAAAGTCTCTTTTTGGGCTCAGCTCTCTAGGTGATCATATTTCCAAGTGGCAGATGTATAGGACACCAGACACTTGAGCTATTTCACACTGAGCTATACTGCTGTAGCAGTTGACGTGCCCAATTGAATTCAGATATTGTATATGTGGGAGTCTGGGATGCACTGAAGAGACAAATTTGAATGCTCCCAGAGGCAGGTTCACCTTGGTGATGGTTTTCCCTCACATTGACTCTGCCTGAAGAAAGCTTGTGCATGCTCTTTTACGGCCCACGGAGAAGGACTGCTCAGAGTGGCACAGCACATACCAGGTACATTTTGAATTCTGGGGAAATTTTAAATAGGGTTTATTTGACTTATTTTGTAAATCAGTGTATTAAAATTAATAAAATATTTACCCGTGCAATTTGGGGAGAATGACTAAGGTTCTTTACTGGATTTCAACTCCCCTCTCTCTACTCTTATGTTGCTTTCAGCAAAAGCCTTCAGGTGGTGGCAGTACCACAACTCTTCGTTACCTGGGCTGCTAAGTCCTGTGCCAGATGGTTGCCTAGCAACCCTCATCTCTTTTGTACTCTTTTGTCAGAAGATATTTTTGTATTGTACAATACGAATTTTTGTATTTATGTTTATGGATGATTTAAAGTGCAGTTCTTACGTGTGTGTTAGAGCACAGCAAATTCTATGTGGGTCCATCAAATCTCGGAGTAATAATTATGGGACCCTGAAGCCTTATTTGGCAAAACTACAAGCAATCATGCCCCCACCCCATCATAAAGGCACTTCAGAATCCTGGAGGAAAGCACAAAGGACTCAAAGAATGTGCCGAGCCTAATGGACCGCATGTTTCTGATGAAATGTAGCTCTTTAAACATTCATATATTATTAGTGTTCTCATGGGCTAAATGTGCTTTTATTGAAGATTTTATCCAAAGTTGGTTAGTACTCTAAGCTGCAGCAATAAAAAGATACAGACAATAGAAAACATGCCGGGCATCTTTCATTGTTTTTCTGCCAGATCTTATGATCATGATAATTTATTGTTTTTTATTCCAGCTTGAAATGAGGAACAGCTTATGATTTTGCATGATTTGCATTCTAAAGTCTATGTATGAACTTGCTTCTGCTGGGTTACACAAAGGCCTTGCAGGGTGATGTCAGGAAGGGTCAAGAACAACATCTCTGTGAGAATTCCTATCAGGAGCCAGATCTTTTTGCAAACTGTAGAAACTTGATTCTGATCTGCAGAGATAATTTTACCAATTGATATTTGTAACAAATAAAACTAATAAATATTGATTTTTTTTTACAAGAGCAGAAATAATTGATTGAAGTAACTGTAACTAGAGACAATTCAGAAGCTGGGACAAACACTTATACACATACTAGTTCCTAAAAGAGTTTTTTTTTTAAAATATTTATTTATTTATTTATTTATTTATTATATATACAGTATTCTGTCTGTGTGTATGCCTGCAGGCCAGAAGAGGGCACCAGACCTCATTACAGATGGTTGTGAGCGATCATGTGGTTGCTGGGAATTGAACTCAGGACCTTTGGAAGAGCAGGCAATGCTCTTAACCTCTGAGCCATCTCTCCAGCCCCCTAAAAGAGGTTTTTATAGTTTAAAAAACAATGTCATGAATGAAGTATGTTTTTAAAATTACATTTATTTTTACTCTTGACTTCAATATAGAGCTGAGGGGATAACATTAGACATTTTAGTTTTAGTATGATAGCATTAGGAGAGTTTCTTATTTTAAAAACAGTATTTTCTTCTTAATTTGTGTGTGTGTGTGTGTTTGCGTGTGTGTGTGAGCATTCTAGTGCAGAGCCTGTAGAGGGCAGAAGTTGTTGGATCCCCTGGAGATGGAGTGGTTGTGAGCTGCCTGATGTATGTACTGGAAGCAGAACTTGGATCCACCACAAGAGCAGTGCACATTCTTAACTACTGAACCTTCTCTTCAGGCCCAGAATAATTCCATTAGCTTTAATGCTTTTTCAATTTATCATTGATTCTACTTATCATACATTTTGTACCCATAATTTTCAGGTTTTTTTCTATGCTATCATGATTTAGTGTTTCAATGCTCAAATGTGATCCTCTTAGCAGCAGGCTTTCTGTATTCATCTCAGTTGCTCTGGCCCCATGGTTCTGTAGAATTTGAAGCAAAGTCTATGGCTGCTTCATTTTCTGAGATTGTCCATGTGGAGGTGTGTTAACCAACCAACTTTTTTTCTGGATGGGATTTTGCTTTTTGCACATTCCCTCAGAACTTTGTGTCTAATCCCAATACCATGTCTGTCCGTTGGAGAAGTCAAGAGCTGGTCAGTTTTAAGTCCTCATTTCATGCCTTTATTACTTTATAGTGACACAGTGTGTTCTCTGAGAAAAAGGAAGAGCCCAGCAGTCACTGTGCTGCCATCACCTCTTTCCCCAAAGCCTTTGTCGTGTCACCCTGTCACAAAAGGGAAACAAGATCATTGTCTTGCCCTTGGCCCTGTCAGGGCTAACATGAAACACATGCCCAAAGGGATTTGAATTTCAGATAGACAAATGCATTTAGTACAAGTGTTGTGAAATAAAACTGGACATCCTGAAATTTCATCTACGAAGTCTGGAGGTCTTCAGTACCTGCCTCATTTTGAAATTCACCAAAATCAATAATCTTTGTGAAGATTAGCTTTGAAAACTCTGGTTTTGTTCTATACTTTTTATTTCCTTATGTTTTCTATTTTGTGAATGATTTTAACATAAAAATCCAGAGTGCTACATTTAACATTGTGTGAACTGCCATGTGTTGAGAATTGAACCCAGGTCCTTTGGAAAGGAGCCAGGGCTCTTAACTACTGAGCCCAGCCCTATACTTATAACATTGTTATAGGATTTTAAAAAATTTCAGCTATACCCTCTATCTCATCTCTCTTTTAGGAAGGATCTCATGTATTCCATGTTGACTTTGAACTCAGTGCATAAAAAGAGACTCTCAACTTCAGATTCTTCTATTTCTGCCTCTCAAATGTTGGGACATTAGGAAGGAAGCTATTCAGTGGGTTCCTTTCTTAGTCTTGGATGCCTGTGTTTATGTCTTCCCCCTTTTCACAGAGCCTTTGAAGCATCGTGTGTTATCCAGTGTGTTTAGCTGCGCTTGCCCTGCAGAATGAAACTCAACCAGCAAGTCCACCTTTTAGGTTCCCTTTCAGGAGTCACTGTTCTAAGGAAACTTTCATTTCTTAAAGTGGTAGAGAGTTACTAGCTGATGTAACATACACTTCTTAAAGGCACAGCCCGATTAATTCTCACTTTTTAAGCCTTTGTAGCACACCCAGGCCAAGTTCTGGAATTTTTTTAAATTACTTCTTGAAGGTTCTCTAGTGTCCCTTCTGTGATATAGTATTCTATCAGACCCCAAAAGGTTATTTGTCATGATACTGACTTCTAGTATCAGATTACCATAAAGTCTTCTCAGATTTACAGCTTGTGGGATGTCAGGCTACTCAATCCTTATGTTAGCAAATGCATCTATTCTTATTTAATGTATTGTAAGCCATTCATATGTATATAAATATTTTTATATCTTATTTATACAGACATAATATATACAAATATATATTAGTATTTTTATAGCTGTAAATATATAAATACTAATATATATAATAGTAATATAATACAAATAATATGACATATTCTTTCATTTCTTCAATCCAAATGTAGTATTGGATGTTTCAGACCATTGCTTTTCATGTGGAGCAATGGTGGTTTCCCAGCAGGCTTAGCGAGTGTGCATGCTGCTCCCCCCAATTCCTTTGCTCTTGACTGTAGATGCACTTTTGGACCCAGGAGTTGTGAAGAATCATCTTTCTTAAAGTGTTTTGCTTGCATTTCTAGTTTCTATCTCTACTTCATGTTTTTCTTTTATATCACTGGGATTAGAAAAACTGTGTCTTTCCCTTTCCTATAGACTAAAGCATGCTCTGTACATTCAGAGAAAAACCTTTTATTTAGAACTCAAGGGACATTTGCAGAATAGACAATACGAGCTTCATGATAAATGCAAAGTATGTAATAACCACCCCTCTCCAATGTTACTTGCATTGTCTCTTGGTATCTGATATTACTGAGTAGTGTAAGCTTAGCCAGAATTATTACTCTAGATTCTGTTCTTTCTGCCTGACAATGTACAGACTTTTCTTCTTGGACATTAAAGTTTTGTTTCTGCTTCGGTTGTTGATGAATGTTACTTCTGTGAACTCTTTATAACTTTTGCACCCCTGCCTTCGTTAAGTCCAGAAAATACATTCCCACTATCACTTCATATCTTCCTATCTCATTCAAGCCACCTTTCTATACAAGTGTTAACCAGACCCCACCCTGTTTAGCTTCTGAGATCAGATGAGATCAGGGTCATTCAGGGTGGTATGACTGTAGACTAAACCACTCTTCTCTTCAGAACTATACTTCACATGTTGGATGTCCATAATCTTTATTTCAGACTTATCACTTTGATGTCCAGTCACTTTTATATATTTTTCTTTTGTAGTGTGTGTTCCATACATCTCTTCTTTTTACTAATATGATTGATTTTACTTCTCACTGCTACCCTTTGGCTTTCATTGTATAACATTTCATTGATCCCCCCTTTTTTTCCTTTGCTGTTTGCTACCACTGTCGTAAGTTTTAGTTGCTCTTGTGGGTCTCTTTATTAATGCCTATTTTCACAAAATCCATTAACTTTTAGAATTTTCAAGACTTTGAATAAAATGTGTGTGAATTGTTTTCTGGGTTAAAAATGTTAAATGGAGAAAATGTCTTTCTAAAGTACAGTTTTCTGTACTTTGTATCTCTATTTTTTTTGTAGAGGAAGTTAAAAAATATAAAACTTATGTTTAATCAGTACATAGAATTGTACATGTTTTGGGGGAATTTCTGTACTTACATTGTATAATGTTTTAACCAGTATAAACATACTTATGAACTCAGGCATTATTTCTCCATAGTGACATTTTGAAATATAAAACATATTATTATTTCTAAAGACATATGCTCATGTGTACTTGATGTCCACAGAAGTCAGAAGTTCTGTAGGATGATGCTCTTGTACACTGTCAAGATTTGTCACTTGAATAGGTTTAATGAAACACTGATTGGCCAGTAACCATGCAGGAAGTATGGGTAGGGCTAGCAGACTAGGAGAATTCTGGGAAGAGGGAGGGAGAAGTCAGGAGTTTCCAGCCAGTAGCAGAGTAGCAAGGTGAGAATGCTGCACTGAAGAAAGGTACCAAGGCTAAACATAGATAAAAATTATAGGTTAGACTTCCCATGGAGAGTAGGTGGGGGATAAAGTGAGGGGAAGAATGGGGCGGGATGAGGGGAGGGAGTGGGAATGGGATAGCTATGTAAAATGAGAAAAGATTGTATTGAAACAATTCTTAATAAAAAAGGAAAGAATAAAAGAATTATGGATTACTTTAAGTGCAAGAGCTAGTTAGTAATAAACTTGAGCTACCAGCCAAACATTTATAATTAATGTAAGCCAACTCTGTGGTAATTTAAGAAGCAGCTACAGAATTGGACAGGATAGAAACTCACCTCCAGCTACACAGAAGAGAATATTTGATCTCTGAAACTGGCGTTATAGACTGTTGTTAGCCTTTGTGTTGGTGTAGGAACCGAACCTGGGTCTTCTGCAAGAGCATGTGCTCTTAACACCCAAACCATCACTCTAGCTCCCTCCTAGTTTTTGTCTTCATGCTTTGGTTTTGATTTAGTACAAACTCTGTAAAGGAGCCGTATTTGAATTTCCACCTTCTTATTAAATAAAAGTAGGCTGTTGTGGAATATTAGTTTAAGATGTGTTACATTCATCCATGCTGTAGAATATCTGTTTAATGATACAAAGGTGTGTTCCATTCTTTTGTGTTACATTTGTTTAACTCTGTGAAGCTGTGTTACTGTCTAAAACACCAGATTGGTCTAATAAAGAGCTGAACACTCAATAGTTAGGCAGGAGAGGGATAAATGGGGCTGCCAGGCAGAGAGAATAAAAAGGAGGAGAAATCTAGGCTTGAGAGAAGAGTGAAGAGAAAAGAGTAAGAAAAGGAAAGGATGGTGCCATGGGGCCGGTCACGCAGCCACACAACCAGCCACAGAGTAAGAAGGGAAGAAGGACATATAAAGAAAGGTAAAAAGTCCAGAGACAAAATGGAGAAGAAGAGAAACGGGTTAATTTAAGTTAGAAAAGCTAGCTAGAAACAAGCCAAGCTAAGGTCGGGTATTCATAAGTAAGAATAGGTTCTCTGTGTATTTATTTGGGAGCTGGGTAGTAGGCCTCCAAAGACAAAACAAAGCACAGCAAATCAAAAAACCAACTACAGTAGTCCTTTCTGAACTGAGTTTTACTAGGTGGTGGGTAGTAGGATGTCCTTCGTCTCTAGTTTGTTTCTCTTTCCGTGTGTTTGGAACTTGCTGCCACTGGACTCTGAGGCAGAGCTCCACCCCATTTACTCTGAGCTGGGAGTATTCACATCCTATACTGATGAATTTTCTGTTATGGGCCCATCCACTTAGTTTCTGTTTATTTACTATTTTAGGTTAGTGCTCTCTTTCAGGAGATAGGTGGAAATATAACTGTGGGACTCACTATTAAGGCTTTCACTTGATTTAAATAAAGTGAATTATATTTATCTAAGTAGATCTTTCAGTTTCTATTTATTTTTTCTATACTATATCTATATCTTTTCATCAGTGGTTAGTTTGGCAGGAGAAATAAGCATAAAACAACATATCTCTAGCTTTACCTTCCTAGTGTCCATCAGTTATTTAATAAATACTTATTGAATTGATATTTGTATCTTCTCTTATGAATTGGCCATAACTCCAAGCCCCTACTGCTTTCACAGCTATAGGATTTCATATGGGACATTTTAGAACTCTTAAATTTTTTTCAAATAGGGAAACTCATATTCATTTTTAAGACTGTGGAGTAAGGTTTGGCATCATAATTTGATGTGGCTTTTCTTGAAGATATTCACTGTGGCCATTATCACCATCTCCACTTTCACCATGGGTGATGGTTTCAGGTTATACTTTTGGTTATTATTATCTTGTCTTGGAGAGGACCCAGGTGAATGTCCATTCTGTCTCTTTTAGGGGAAACAGTTTCAAGTTGTTATTTTATTTTTTTTCCCGTTTATTTATTTATTAAAGATTTCTGTCTCTTCCCCGCCACCGCCTCCCATTTCCCTCCCTCTCCCCCAATCAAGTCCCCCTCCCTCCTCATCCCAAAGAGCTATCAGGGTTCCCTGCCCTGTGGGAAGTCCAAGGACCACCCACCTCCATCCAGGTCTAGTAAGGTGAGCATCCAAACTGCCTAGGCTCCCACAAAGCCAGTACGTGCAGTAGGATCAAAAACCCACTGCCATTGTTCTTGAGTTCTCAGTAGTCCTCATTGTTCGCTATGTTCAGCGAGTCCGGTTTTATCCCAGGCTTTTTCAGACCCAGGCCAGCTGGCGTTGGTGAGTTCCAGATAGAACATCCCCATTATCTCAGTGTGTGGGTGCACCCCTCGCGGTCCTGAGTTCCTTGCTCGTGCTCTCTCTCCTTCTGCTCTGATTTGGACCTTGAGATTTCTGTCCAGTGCTCTAATGTGGGTCTCTGTCTCTGTCTCCTTTCATCGCCTGATGAAGGTTAATATTCAGGAGGATGCCTATATGTTTTTCTTTGGGTTCTCCTTATTTAGCTTCTCTAGGATCACTATAGGCTCAATGTCCTTTGTTTATGGCTAGAAACCAAATAACATAGTGTGTTTTCTGGTTGGGTAGGAGACTTTCTCCATGGGTGTGAAAATACACTTAGTACTGTAAACCAAGTTCCACCCCTATGGGCTTTTAGGTTGTAGGCTCTATGAGGGAACATTTTAATGGTGTTTTGCTAAATAGGCATATTGACAAACTGCTTTCTAAATACATGTTTTTGCCCACAGATTAGTCTTGCTCTCAACTTTGGGCATGGATGCTTCTTGTTTCAGTGGTTGAAAGTTAATGCACAAGTTTATATTTGGTCAGGGTCCTAAGGATAAGTGATCATTTAATGCTCATCTGTAAATAGGATATCTGTATCATGTGCCAGTTCAAATCCTAGGGGTCATGACAAAATGGATAGATGTAAGAGTGAGAAGATAGGGAAGAGTAATGTGATGTCATTGAGATACTGTCACGAACACACAGCAGATATGCATATGTACACAAGGTCTGAGCAAGATTTTTATCTTTCAATATTCCATCATGGAAGGAGAAGGTGCTCAGGAGGCCACACCACTCTCTGAGGAACTTTTGGAGGTTAGTAGTTGGCAGGAGTCAGAAGAGGACATTTTCTTCAGTGGTGTAGGCACAGGGGAGTTGGCTATGCGTGAGCAGACAGTCTCATATTTATATTTATGCAAACAACTCTAAGCTCAGTGGGTCCAGAGATAAAAATAAGAGAGAAGTAGGAGGGGTGTTATCTGGGACAAAGAAGAAAAAGAAAGAATTCAGAGGGAAGGGATGAGAGGGCAACAAAGATGAATATAATCACAATATATTACATATTGTATGAAGCTGACAATAAATAAATTTAAAAAAACTAAAGAAGACAAAAATTTCAGAACACAAAATGTACACATGGAGAGACTGTGTTTATCAGACAGATTAAAGGACTAGTATCTTTGCCTTTTCGGGGTTTCATTGTTGGTAGGTGTAGGATCTACTCTTGTGATTTCTGAGTCATGAGAATTTTTGTGCTTCTTAGTTCTTCATGAATCAGTGTGTCTTGATTCACATTTTCTCTTTGATTTCTTGTTTCTTTGTTTCCATGGCCATGTCTGTAGACTTGACAGTTTTGGTTAAACCTCTGAATTTCGAGTTTATCTAAGTTCTCCATGGTTATCTTCCTGAACTTGAATTTCTTACCTCCAGTTTTCTGACTTTTTAGGTCCCAAGTCTATCATCACATGGCCTGGATATAGAGCTTATTTGTTAAAATGGCCCAGCGACAAACACTCATGACTTCAGATTCTTTAGACATGAGCTGAATGCTTTCCCTGCATTTCACCAGTGTGACACCAGGAGGTGGAAGCTGCAAAGGACAGGTGACAGTAGGGTATAGAAACCCCAAGGCATTGTGCTCATCTGTTCTTACTGCATTCAAATGTTCAGAAAGGTGAAAGAAGGACATAGCCCTGTTCTCTCTGTCTCTGTCTAACACAGAGTTCTTTCTGGAAGCAAATGCAGCGTGCAATGAAGCTTTATTTAATGTAATATCTGTGTATTTCCAGTAAGAGTGGAACACAGTCCGAGCCAAGGATTGTGGATCAATGCCTGTGTTTTCTTGTATTTGTCAGTTCCAGAATCATTGATTATAAATCAACCATTTCACTGGGCCACTCAGCACTCTGATTGTCTGCTCATAGAATTGGGAACTTGATCTATCATCATTCTGTAGCTAATGGATGCTCCATTGATGGATGAGATATTGTAATCTCACCAGGTGTCCATGAAGAAAGCCCAAGATTCTGAATAGCTGGACAAGGTTTCTAATGGTTTTTCTTTGGTCTCAGATCCAGATTTCTGTAATTTGCTGGCAATCAGCCCAAAGGAATCTTTCAACTTTTTCTAGACTACTTTCAGATTGAGAGAACAGTGGGTAGACGGGCATGTAAAAGTCTAAATCACCACTTCATTTTAAGACAATCCATTGAAACAAAGCTATGTAAAGTAACTGGAATGATTTGTTATTGGTGAATATTAATTTGTACAAAATAGTGAGTTTTATATCTAAAGCACACATGTTTTGAGCTGAAAAAGATATTACAAAACATACACAGTTTCTTAGAAATGGCATCTGAATTTGATGTGAAGGTAAAAACAAAGATATTTTAAACTGAAAAGTGAATTCGTAGGCCTTTTTTTTTTTTAAAAAAAAAACACCATTGCATACCAGGTAATTTTCAGAATTATGGATGTTGATGAACAGTGTTGATCAAATGGTTCACTCTTGAAAACACGATACAAGTAAACAATAAACAAATAAATTCAAATTTTGTGCAATGTGAAACAAAAATACATCAAAAGTCTTCACATGAGTGCTATGTGCAGTACATAAACAGATGAAGAAGATGTGGAAGATTCAGGGAAAAATATATATCTAGAAGAAAATGCCCAAGACTGTTTTATCCAGGAGCAGCTGGGCACTGTTGCAAGAGCCTTCAGCGGCAAGTTCCTTGGATTTGAATCACTGAGTTGTTATTGTCACTTTCTAGCGTCACAGCTTCTGAAAGGACATCTCCTGTCTTCTCTTAAGACTTGATTATTTTCAGCTCTGCTTCCAACTTAAGGTGGATCTGGCTGATTTATACATTTTCTTGAAAGAGCTGCAAGCCTTCTTTCAATAGGAACTTGTCTATGATGGGACACATCTTCCCCCTTGTATTTCTCACACACTGGCAGACTGGATACAGCGTGGAATCCGTTCCTTAAGGCAAGTGTGGAGAAGGGAATTCTGTCCTACAGCAGCTGCTGCAGTTGCTTCCAGTCTAAGAATCCAAGCATATAGGATGCCACACGGCTTCCTTAACTTCAACCAGACAGGAAGTGACCCAGACACATATGATCTCCATGGCTATTCATATTTTCATTAGACTTTAAACTTACCTAGACAAATTAAGCATACTCTAAAGAGCTCATGGGCCCACTGACTTAATGTGCGTTGGTGTTTTATTTTTTGCATCTTAATCAACAATATTAATTATTTCTGTTCATTCTTTCATCAGATAAAAAGTGTCTTGTGTCTTCCCCAAATATATAGATCTTCCACACTGAGAACCCTGTCAACATGTCTCTGTATTATGAGGTGCTACAAACCTTAATGCTTGGTAGTTATATATTGATAGGCTTGGAGGATATTGGGCCTGGATCCATCCCTCATGGTCAATAGCCTATGAAACCAGGAACTGGAACAGCAGGGCTTTAGTTATTGGTCAGCCGAAGAGGTCTGGAGTCATAACTCTGGCCCTGAGAGGAGATTATTAGAAGATAGCCTTTGAACCTGAACAAAGGACACCAAAATCTTGTAAGATTACTGCCTAGCAAAGAGCTTTGTGGTAAAAACAAGGAAATATCATCTTTTCTTAAGAGTCATTCCAAACAGACCTGTCAATCAACTGGATAGGACAGTGTTGCTCTGGAAAATCTGCCCATTCTAGATTTCAGAAATAGTACAAAGCCTTAAAATAAATGTTAAAATAAAGAATAAGGCAACTATCTCTTTGTGGTCGTTTGAGTAAGAATGATGTTCATAGGCTCATCTATCTGAATGCTTAGGGAGTGGTACTATGTGAAAGGATTGGTAGGTATGGCCTTGTTAGAGGAAGTGTGTCATCGGGACTGAGCTCTGGGGTTTCAAAAGCCCAAACCTGGCCCAGTCTCTTTCTCTCTGTCTCCCTCCCTCCCTCCCTCCCTCCCTCCCTCCCTCCCTCCCTCCCTCCCTCCCTCCCTCCCTCTCCCTCTCCCCTGCCTCTCTCTCTATCTATAGATTTGGATGTTAAACTTCTCCAGCACCATGTCTGCTTGCATGTTATCATGCTCCCCACCGTAATGAAGGTAAACTAAACCTCTGAAACTGTAAGGAAGTCAGTTAAATGCTTTCTTTTATGAGTTGCTATAGTCTTGGTCACAGGAATAGAACACTGACTAAGACTTTGACTATTTATTGCCTGTTCTCATCCCTGAGCATGTAGTAGTAAACTATGTCTATCTTTTATAGTTCTCTCGGTAACTCATGTGAATTTGTTTGACATCAATCACAAAGACATGGGAGCTGAAGGGAAGCCATAACAGGTTCTGGCGATAACAGCACAGGTTAAAATCTAGGGCTGGACAAAGAACAGTGAGGGGACTCCTGTGTCTCTATCCATGGATTGCTGGTTTAGATGGCTGACCCAATGAGAAAAAAAGACATTCTCTGTGGATACAGAGTAAAGAACACACATTTTTTTTTTCTTTCTAGAAGGTGGACAGAAAGCCCAGAAAATGGAATTAGACCAAATACAAACTGATGCCGGAGGCTGAGAGATCTGCCTTATGGACTTAGGAGGCAAAGCTGCAGCAAGACACAGGTGCAAGAACAAAAGGGGCCAAGGAAAGACTCACGGCAGACACGAGGCTGGCATCGTCTCAGGACCCTTGGCTCCATTCTGACTCATAGCTTACAAGGGTTGTGTGTCCTCAGATCTCTAGATGGCCGAGCTTGTGCTGCCTCAAAGGCAAGCTAATGTACATAGTTTTATATCCCATGAAGAATTATGGTTCTAATTGATCAAGATATTGCTCCCTTCTATTTATTTTGGTCACAGAGACACTAAGTGAAGAGAGATGACTGCTTTTAGCAGCATCTGCAGGGAGAATTGAGAATGGTGGCAGATGCACAGTTACTTCCTGCGAGTAGGAAAGCCCATGGGAAGCATGCCCTTGACAAGGAAATCACCGTGTTCAAGAAAACACAAAACAAAGCAATTATAAATCACAAAGTTGCATAGACTTTCACTTGACTAGAGGGGAAAACTCTTCAATAAATAATAAGTCTAAGCAATCACACAAAACCTGTTTCACAGCGTGTGCTGTCTCTTCAGAGTCGGAGCTGAAAAGAATTCTTGGGGAAAATTTCTTTTGAGCCATCAGTTGTTCTTGATTTCTGCGCTCTCCCCAGGATTCCACCCCCCCCCCCCATCATGGCCAGGAAAACATTCCTTTCCTCTCCTGAGTCCAGGTGTCAGGTTCTCTCTGGCTCAACATGCAATACTTTCCTTAATTTCCTCTTTCTTGCAATTATGAAGAAAAATCCAGAAACCTAAGCATCCAGTCTGCAAGTCTTGCCTGTCTTCTGATTTGTCATATCTGGGAGTATATGCCCCAGAGAAGTTCTTTAGCTGTCCGTGGGTTCTCCGTGACCATCAGGAAAAAAAAAAAAACCAAAACCAAAAACAAAATAAAAACAAGCAAGGAAGCAAACAAATGAATAAATGAAGAAAACTCACAAAATCCCCTCCATGTCAAGTTAATTTGGAAAATCCTGGCGTGAACAAGAAAATGTTCCCATGTTCATACAAATTCAGTTTCTCCTACATTTATTTTGTCACTACTATAATTTTTTGAGCACCGCATGTAGTGATTGTTTTTCTAGCATCTTTTTGGGATACTGTTTTGTTTGGAACTCATCTGTGTGTATCTAAGCAATCTGGTTTCATCTGACACTTGTAGTGGGTTGAAGAATGAGCCCCCAAAGACACGAGAGATCTAAACTGAAACACTTGTGAGTGTGACCTCATTTACAAAGAGGATATTTGCAGGTAGAATTAAGTAAGGATTTCAAAATGGTTTTAGAAGGATCCTAATTCCAATGACAGGGGCTGTTAAATTTTCAGTGTAAAATAACTCCCCATGGGTACATATTTTGACCTTGGCCCTGTGTGGTGGTGCTGTTTGGGTTGGGGGTATGTGCTGTGGTGCTTTTGGAACACAGTCTCTAACTAGCTGACATGCCATGTGAGGCAGGCCTTTGGAGAGAGAATCTGACACCATTTGTGGTCCTGCTCTTTGCTTCCTGACCTACCAAATAGTGAACAGCTATGCCCCAAGCTCCTATTGTTAAGTATGGAGTGCTCCAAGCTCCTACTGTTAAGTATTGAGCTCCCCCAGCTGCCATGCTTGTCCTATGGGTGGATTATTTCCTCTGTAATTGGGAGTCCAAGTAGATCTCTTTTCTCTTAAACTGTTTTTGGCAGGCATTTTGTTTAGTGATGAGAAGAAGAGCCAAGTGTTTTCTTGAAGATAGAAAGGGAGGAGTGTCAGACTTTAGGCAAAAGAAGACCCTGCAAACAGGAGCCATACTACCAGAATCCAGAGTCACCAGATGCTGGAGGGGGCAAGGAGAATATTTCCTTTAGAGACTTTGGAGGACACATACTTGGACTTCTGATCTCCATGACACGGAGAAGGTGTTTTAAGCTACCTGGTTTGTGGTACTTCCTTGTAACATACTGAGAAAATGAATTTAATATCAACACTCAAGTTTTTTGTTCTTGTTAAGGTCTAGTACAATTTTATTAGACGTTGAGAGAAAAACACGAAGGTGGGGGGGGGGTGGCTGTAAACCCTGGCAGCTGCCAGGAGAATGAGATGGAGAAGAGAAAATGAGAAAGCCTTGTAGTTTGTGATGGACATCCATAAGTCTTCAGGAGCAAAAACGGGGGAGGTGTGGGGTTTCAGAGAAAACCAGCCCCGAGAGCCAGGGAAACACTGTTTAGCCTTTGGTCAGGGCTTGCAAAATTCAGGCTAAAGAAAAATTAACAGTGACAAACAGGCATGCTTTCCTGAGTCCTAACATAAGAAGTCAATGGGGTGTATGGCAGAAGCTCCACAGAGTTGGACTGCACCACGCAGTGACTCTACTGAGAAGGAAAAGCACATTATTTTTATTTTTAAAGGGATATTAATTCCTCCCATCTCCTTCTGGGTGACTCGGGATGTCAGGACTTCACCGGGAGATAGAACTTAGAACAAAGCCTAAATAAACCTGTTTATGGTGGTTTGAAAGAAAATGGTCCCCTCAGGCCCATAAGGAATGACACTATTAGAAGGTGTGGCCTTGTTAGAGTACCAGTGGCTTTGTTGGAGGAAGCGTGTCACTGGTTGGTGGGGGGCAGCTTTGAGGTCACAGATGCTCATTTCTGGCTCAGTTCTGCTTCCTGCCAATCTGGGTGTAGAACTCTCAGCTACCTCTCCAGCACCAGGTCTGCCTGAATGGCATCATGCTTCCCACCATGAGGATAATGAACCTCTGGACTGCAAACCAGCCCCAATTAAATGCTCTCCATTGTAAGAATTGCCATGGTCTAGCCGGGCGGTGGTGGCGCACGCCTTTAAACAGCAGCTTCTATTAGCTTTGTTTAGAGGAGTATATATTTTCTGGCATGGTCAAGTATGTCAGTCTCACCAACTGCTGTCTACACTGTGGATCTTCCACAGGCTATTCCAAGGTCGGTCACTTCTGGATGGTACTATGCATAGTAAAATCGGTAAAATTGGCTCGCTGACATGTTTATTTTACGGCGAAGTGATTTCCTCGACCTAAAGAAATAGTGTGTATTGAACTGTACTGATGATATTTACATTCAGTAAATTCGTGGTTGAAGAAGCCTTGTAGCCAGTGATATTGTGGTCAATGACGGCAAATTTAAATCCAGAGCAGATTGGGGTAAAGTCATTACAAATGTCTTTCCTCTCTGGGTAGATGGGAAACAGTTGATTCAAAGCTGCCAGGAGGTTGTTCAGCTTTCTTGGAGCATGGTGTTATATAGTGATGAACTTAATATCCTTAGCGACTAGGAAGTAGGGTCTAAAATATCCAGCAGTGTCAGCCTCAGTGTGAGGATGCTCATCTAAGTGCCTTCTCCATACTCCTTGACTCGTGAACCCACTGACGATGGAAATGAGACAAATATCTGAAGACAGAAAGCTTCTTCCTCATGGGGGTCTTCTGGTCATCATTCATATGGAGGCACACTAGCCATGTACTTGGGTCCATTTTGATAGGTTCATTTTCAGAAATTGTTCCCAACTCTTTTTTCCCTGAAACCCCAAAGAACACTACCCTTCCAAGTTCCTGGTATTTTCCTGAGCTCATTTGTCACTGACCACATGTGGATAGAGACTCTTATTTTAGATCTCTGCTTCTAGGAAAAATAGCCCACAGGAAAAAATTCTCAAAATCCCACTCCCACAGCAGGGCAATTCTAGTGCCAGGAGGTTTAATGCAATGGCTTGCAACCCAAGTTTAAAACACCTCTTGGCCAACTGGTCATACAATACTCTCCTCTAAACTTGAGAAAGTCCATTTCTGGAGAGGTTATAAAAGGCTGTGGGATTGAGGCCTTGGCAGTGAACACATCAGATGTATGAGCTACCTGCTTACTTCTTCAGGAGACACTAAAGCCTTATTTCATATACAATATATCCACCTGATAATAGGGCACAGCTGGGAATATCCATGTTTATGGATTGCTGGCATCCAATAACACCCAGGTTCTTTATCTTCTTGTTTCTATGATATGTCCAGTGTCTATTGGGGCTTGCCAGTGTGTCAAGAGCTATTTCATGACATGGAAATGCTTATTTAGGCAAGAATCTCATGATTTTATTACAAAATCCTTGAACTACTTTCCCTATCAGAGATAGTAAAGCAATCCTTACAATGTCCAATTTCTCTCCTGACAATTCAAGCATCTTTGACCTTTTGAGCAAGAACTCCACTGGGTCTCTGGACCCTACTTGCTGTCCATTCTGTAAACTCTAGTAAATGTCACAATGAGTCTGATTGTAGCTCCATTTTCTTCCCTCCTTCCACATGTTTAAAATCTTTTTCTTTTTCTTTTTTCGGACTTGCATTTGTTGATATAGACTTACCCATCTGCCTGGTATGGACCTAGACCCTGCCTCTCACTTCAAAAACTTAATACAATCATTGCAGTTTCTCCTCAAGATATTCAGGCCTCACCTCAAGAACATCACTTCTGACATTATAGTAGTCAATGCTAAACTCATCTTCCCATGGAAGTGACTTTCCTATTATGCAGTACTTGAGCACATCCTTAGATCCACTCCATGGCTTGAGTGATCTACTTACTACATGGCCCGAGTGTACCTACTAGTGATCTACTAAATTCTTGAGTATACCTACTAGTGATCTACTATATGACTTGAATGGACCTACTAGTGATCTACTAAATGTCTTGAGTATACCTACTAGTGATCTACTATATGACTTGAGTGTACCTACTAGTGATCTACTAAATGTCTTGAGTATACCTACTAGTGATCTAATATATGGCTTGAGTGTACCTGCTAGGGATCTACTACATGGCTTGAGTATGCCTACTAGTGATCTATTTTGTGGCTTGAGTGTACCTACTAGTGATCTACTATAAGTTTTAATGATTATCAGAAATGGTCTAAGGGGCAGACATTTGGTGAAGCCAGATGTCCTTTTGTTAACAGAAATATCTCTTTAAAGTCGAATGTGCGTTGAGATTTGGGCCTCTGCTCAAACTAGATTTTGGGGACAGAACTACAGATAACTAGGAATTGGGATTCATTCTTTTTTTTTAAATATTTATTTATTATGTATACAATATTCTGTCTGTGTGTCTGCCTGAAGGCCAGAAGAGGGCGCCAGACCTCTTTACAGATGGTTGTGAGCCACCATGTGGTTGCTGGGAATTGAACTCAGGACCTTTGGAAGAGCAGGCAATGCTCTTAACCACTGAGCCATCTCTCCAGCTCCCTGGGATTCATTCTTAACTTGCTTTAGAGATTCTGTCTCTGAAAGTGGGACGAATGTTCCTGTCTATCACAAAACTGTCCTCCAAAACTTACTGGAAGGGCTCTGAAACACTAGGGATATACTGTGGAAAGGGATGTCTCTAGTATCTTATTCCAGCTGTTGCTTGCTGGGCAGCTTTAGGTTTATAGATTTACTCTTTATGGGCTTACCCAGTTATTATACCCCATTTCTCCTGCTGAAAATACTTCCATTGTCTTAATTTCTGTTCAAACAAAATGCTACCCTCTGTAACACACCATTTGCATATGCTCATGAACTAATTTCATGTGTTTTCTGGTCTTATGAACTGTTCAGCCGGCCTTTCTTTGCTCTTTGGGAAGTGCCACTTCTGTTATTATAAAATTTTTGCTCATTGTCACACATTCTCTTCATTTAGACTCGATTTTATGAGTTTCCGAGGCCCCAGACATGGTGTGTTGTTCTCGGAGCAGTCTCAGCAGGCCCCTGCTGCCTCTTTGCTGAGTGCAGTAATATAATTTTGGACATGTACCCAAACAGTGGTATTAGTTTTTCTCCCTGGACAAGCTTATATTATCAACTCCTTTCTAATTTGCTATTCTTTTTGCCCCTCGGTGCCTTTTATCATTATTATTTCCCTATTTCTTCCAGTCCCTTGGGCATGGTGAGTGTTCAATTGAATGAGCTAGCATTTTTTTTTAAAAACATCGAGCAATGTGCAGCATTGTTTTGCCTGTGTTTCCAAGCTGATTTCATGAGGTTTTCAGCATTACTTTTGTCTTTGATTACTGGTTTTTCAGCATCTCTCAGATTAATAACGTCAAGAAAATCTCACTGGCTTGTTGATCACTTTTTCTTCAAGATATTTATTAAACACCACAAGTCTTAACCCCAGTTCCATTAGCGCCTCTTGAGTCATTTCAGTGTCACAAGGAAAGATGAGCAAAGCCCATGTAGGTATGCCTGTCAGTTCTATTGATACATTATTTTGCATGTCATCTAAATCTATTGACTTATACACAATCCTTAAGTTCTTATTATGTTTTAACATGTTATCTCCCACACAAGGAGGCTTTATAACCTGGCTTGTAGATTTTGAATCTGAGGTGCAAGGGGATTAAATATTTTTTTTATCAGCATATGATGAAGTAACCCAGCTTGGATTTGAGCAAAGGACTAGGAATGCCCACTCTACCAAGAGATCTGAAGGATCAGTCAGTGAGTCAGGCAATACTGCTCATGGTGTATTGGCTCTTTATCAATGACTTTTATTTCCTCATGAAGGCTGTAAGGGAACATCCTGTGGAGAAGGCAGTTAGGCCCCATTGAATGAAGCAAGCACCCTACATTGTGTAGAAGCACAAGATGTTGGAGGGAGGCAGACACCACTGGGAATGAAATGACCTTCCTGCACCTCAAGAAAGCTTCTGCTAGTAAGGGTAACTACGAACCAGCAAGAAGAAGCAACTATCCTGTACTACGGAGCAAGAACTTCAGAGATCTTGTGAGGCAGGTCTAGAGTACTGCTTTTAAAAGAACCTCTTGTTCATATGACTTTTCTTTTTGATCACTTATCATTTCCCTGCAAGTTATCACAGCCATTATGATTAGATCTGACTCTCGAAATTTGCTACAGAAAACCTTTAGTTTGTTTAGAGCCATACTACCTTGGGGTATAGCATTACTCTTTTGAACATTGTTAGGTTGGAAAGAAGCCTAGGACAAGTCTCACTCAATACCTGTGGCTCCTCCTAGCACTTCGAACCCTGCCCTTCTACCCCAAACCTCTCCCTTCCAGGGTCTGGGCTTCAGTTTACCTTTCCCAGCGGGATCCCTAGGTAACAGCCATTTAGACTAGGCCAGTCTCTTGGATTCTTGGTTTGGACCTCCTATCTTGGGCTGTGCTTTCTCACTTGTTCTCCCTGCCCCTCTTCTCATGGTCTGGTTTAGTCGCCAGCCATGCTCAGCCTGGAATCTTGTCTCTGCCTTCCTTCTACCTTATATAGAAACACTCTTTTTACTTTCGGAGTAGTCATGCCCTTCTCCTTTTATTTCGTTTTCCCATTCAAACACTGTGGATTTTTGGTGGCCTCTGGTGTGGCATGGATTTCGCTTTCTCATGAGAAAGATAATATAGAACAGCCTAAAGAGACATATAGAAGAAGTCATAACAAGTCCATTAAAGACTGCTCTAGTCAATCTGAGGGAGACTTAATGCACTTGCACAGGCTCAGTGTAGTCTAAATGCCCTCAGTGATTGGCTATCTTTCTCTTTCCCTGAGGCCATAGCTGCTTCATGAGACTCTTCTCCATGACAGGCATCCTCTGAACTCCCTTTCACAGTCATAGTCATCCTTTTGCCAAGACTGTCCCTTCTGATCCACCGTTATCCCTTAGGTGATACCCATTTTGAATCCACCTCTTGTTTCCTGGGTGACAGCATTGGCTCAGCATTTCGAACTTTTGTACCCCAACCTAATCCAAGCGCTTGGAGTGAGTCTGATTTAGGTCAGACTCCTGGTAATCTTGTCCATGTGGTATGCAGAGTAGATGAATTGAGAGCTGACCCTTGTGCTGGGGAAGACTAGGAGGTCAAGGCCTGAGTCACTGTGTTTTTTGATAGCCTTTTCAAGTTTATCTAGATTAAATTCAGTAGCTCAACTGATAAGTGTATGCCAGGAGCACTCACAGTCTTCAGTCTTACCCTAAGCAATTGCAGTGACACAGGAGTTCCCTATAGAGTTGTTGAATTTAGCAATACACATAAGTGGTCTTCAGTTAATTTGAATTTCAGATGCATAATAATGCTTTCATTTATGTTGCAGATATTGATGGACATGACTTTCTATATTACATAGAAGAGGCAGCTGACAATCTCTACCCCCAATAAAGTTAAAACATTTCATGGAATGCTAATAAATGTTGTTTATCTGAAATGCAAAGTTAACTAGGCATTTTATATTTTGTCAGCCTTAGACCCAAAGGAAGATGTTTTAGTTCAAGGAGAAATTGTCACTTGTGGGAGCTGTCACATACCAGGCAGAAGGGTCAGATGAATGTCATGGTCGTGATACTCAGAAATGAAGGATTTACAGACCCTCAATGGTAAGGACATAAAGCATGTGTAGGGAGGGAGATGGCCTTCGGGTGGATGAAGGCACCAGAGAAAGGCATGGGCATGTGGAAACTCAGTCCGCCATCAAGAAATCCCACTATTACTAAAAAACAAGAGAACATATTTTAAACTATCCCTTCCTCAACTCAGCCTTATAATTTATAAATTAGCCTTATGACAGGGGACAAAACCAGGAAGATAAAAATTAGAATACCAATGTATAGTGTCAAATTTGGAAAGGCTTTTATAATCTTATGTAAATGATAATAGCTTCATAAATCTGCAAAATAGAATACAATTTTTATTTCACAGTTCTACCAAAGCTTGCTTATTTTGTTGACCCATTATATAAAATGATTAAAGGTTTATTTTTGCTTTTGGAAGGGTCTTTACCCAAACTAAAATACTCCTTTCTCTCACCCACTATTGTGTTTCAAAAGAAAGAGACAATTCCTGGCCAGGAGTGACTTATTTTAACTTAGAAGGTAGGGCGCCTTATATGTTGACTTATTTATTTTTCCTTTGGTGCCGGGTTTTCCTCCATTCTTGGTAATTGCTTTTGGAAAGGACGCTTAGCAGAAAGGCAAACTGGTGCACCTGAAGATTGATTGTACCATTCTCTCTATTTCTCTGTCCTTATCAATTTTTTGTGACATTTGTGAAAGTCAATATATTGTTCATTTTTCATGACTACGTGAAGAAAAAGCTCAACTGGGGAGAAACTTTCAAAACCAGGGACTCTCATCTGCAGCCAAAACTGAACCTGTATTTATTAGTGATATTTTCTAATATGTGTAGATAGATATAAAAGGTCTCTTTTATTTTACTTTGGGTTCTATATATATTATTTTTGAAAATGTAGAAATTGGAAGAAATACAGGTTTGGGAAGAAAAGAATTATGTGAAATGCTGTCACTCACAGAGACCCATTAGTATACCTACACATATGCATACCCTTGTAAACACTGGTGTTTCCATAATATGCATGTGTATTTATAGCATGTGTGCTCTCAGCTTTTGGCACATTGGCAGTGGAGCTGTACAATTTTACACTAATTTACTGGTATATGTTATCATCAGTTGGTATCCACATGGTAGGGCTTTTTTATAGTTTTGAGTTCTTTAACACTGTGAACAAGCCGTTCTTCAATGCTATTTCTTTCAAATGTTTAATGCAAAATTTTTACCCATTGTACGAATTTCTCACAATTAAAAAAATTAAGTATTTATTTTTTAGGTTAGCATGCAAAATAGCTGGCTTTAGCATGGGAGCATCATACACATGTATCATTACATTTTGATTTTAATGTGTTTCCCTTTAGCATGGTCCCTTTCTTCCCCTGTTAGTCTCCAATTCTGCTTTTTCCTCATGGCAGCCTATTTATTTTCCACCACCAAGGAGACTTCCTCCCTTCTCATGGTTCCCCCACTCTCTTTTCTCCTCTCTCTCTCTCTCTCTCTCTCTCTCTCTCTCTCTCTCTCCTTCCCACCTCTCTCATACACACACTCTCTTCCTCCTCCTCACTCCTCCTCTGTCTTTCTCTCTGACCCACATTCTCTCACTCTCCATCCACACTTACTTTAAATCTTTCTTCATCTAGTTTATCAAATGTTTTAAAACTAAAACTCCATTCTGAGCTTGTACCATTTTATTCGAATGTGAAGGTGTCTAGGAGGCACAGTACAAGTCTAGAGGCAGGAAGCAGAGAAAATCCATCTAAGGTTTGAAGGATACCCCAAAGAATTCTCCAGAGAGAATACAGCCATGCAGCCTTCTATCTGCATCTAAAGACAGGTCCTGTGTTCTTACACATTTCACTGAACACTCCAGACTATCATTCTGAAGGGTGATGCTTATTCCTCATCCAGTCTGTGTATTACCATTGGGAAAATGTGTGTATCTTCTGCTCTGCTTGAACATGGTCTTGATTTCCTTTCTCTGTGCTCTGTATACCATTCAACCTTAGGGGGATTAAATGGGTCAGACAGAAATGCTCCGTTTAAATCTAATCGTGCAAGATTTTATTCCAATATATTATTGAAAATAGATTCCTCTCTCATATACTACATCCCAACCACAGTTTGCTCCCCACTCCTCCTATTCCACCATCCCCTCTCTCCCCCAGATCCACTCCCCTTTCCTGTTTCCTCTTCAGAAAAGAGCAGGCCTCCAAGGGACAAATCAAAATACAAAAAGACAAGGCAAAATCTTCCTATGGAGGCTGGGCAGGGCAACCCAATAGGAGGGAAAGGGACCCAAGAGCAGGCAAAAGAGAGACACATCCACTCCCACTGTTAGGAGCCCCACAAAAGCACCAAGCTAACAGCAAAAGCATGGTACAGACCCTTGTAGGCTCTTTTTTAAAATTGGTTTTTCAAGACAGGGTTTCTCTGTGTAGCTTTGACTGTCCTGGAACTCACTTTGTAGATCAGGCTGGCCTTTAACTCAGATATCTATCTGTCTCTGTCTCCTGAGTACTGGGATTAAAGGTGTATACTATCGCCACCAGGCTAGCAACATATTATTTTAAATATCCATTTTACTATGGATATTTTCAATGTTAGCTGTGTTCCTACAAACAATGAAAAGGTATTTTGAAGCTTTTATGTCTTAGATTTATTAGTATCATTTGTGTATATGCTGTATTTTCTATAGAAATGCATATTCTCTATATGATTCTGTGTAAAATAAATCTTCCATCTTTCTTTTATATTAAATTTTAACTTTGCTTTGGTTAAAATTGATTTAAACAATTGCATTGTTTAAAGTGTGCTTTTTTTTTCTGGGATGGCTATCCATTATAGAATCAATCTGCTTCTTGTTTGGGTTATTTAATCACATATCAGGCTTCTGTACATATTTGTACAATATCTAGGGCATCTATGTTGTCATGCTTCATCTATGCATGTGCCAATGAATTGCTGGTTTAATGACTGTGAGTTTAATACATGTTTTATCACTCAGAGGACTGATGTCCCTCATTAGTTTCCCTTTCTAGAATTATCTTATTTTTTAAAAAAATGGTACTGGGTATTGAATTTAAGACAAACTGTCTACCCCTCAGGTCTATTCCTATGCCCAATTTTACCTTTTATTTTGAGGGTCTCACTATGCAGGCTATCGTACACACACACACACACACACACACACACACACACACACACAATATATTGCTCAGGCTAGCTTTTAACTTACAATTATCCTGCCTCAACTTTCTGAGTAAGTAGTATTATAGGGATGAATACCTAGTCCTAGCCTCTCAAAAAATCGTTAATATTTTATGTATTTTTTGCTCTTCCTTGTTTAATCTGTCTATTTTGTACTTTTTATACTTTTGGATTCCAGGCTGCTATACCTTGTTACCCTCTCTCCCTGGTACTTTCCCTATTCCTCTCTCCACATGGTCTAGTTCAGGGTCATGTCCACTATGGACTCCCTGGATGTCTCTACCTCGGCCTATTCTCTTCCACTTATCTATAATAAACTGTCTCCTCCACCACATCTAGGAGAAGTCATTTCCTTTTTCTTTTCATTAACTTATATCATGATATGTGTTTAGCTTTTGTTAGGGATATATTGCTGAAATTTATCAGCAATCATTATAACTAGTCATGTTCATTTTATTTCTTCAGGAAAGAATCTAAACTGTAAAATCATTGGGTAGAAGTGAATGAACTCTATCAATGGCTCTTGATGTGCATAGTCACATGACTTTCCAGAATCTAGAGGAATTTGAAAATACATAATAGCTGCCCATATCTGTGTAAGAAATTTCCACAAGTTTCACAGCCTAAAAGCACAAACGCCAGGTGTGTTGGTGTATGCTTTTAATCCCAGCACCAGCACTTAGGAGGCAGAGGTAGATGAATCTCTGTGAGTTTAAGGCCAGGCTGGGCTACAGAACAAGTTCCAGGACAACCAGGGCACCTAGAACAGAGAAACCTTGTCTCAAACTACCCCTGCCCCCCAAAAAGAATAGATATGATCATCTCTCAGTTTCTGTGTGTTAACTCTTTGGATATAGCTCATTTGACATGTCTCTTAGGCTACAACCAAGTTGCTGGCCAGCACCACAATGTTCACCAAGGAGGATTTGCTTCCATGACCACTCAGATCAGTACTGGCACACCTCAGGTCCTCCTTGCCCTGTTGGTCTCTCGCAACATGAGTTCGTAGAGCAAGGCTGCTTGTTCCTTTCAGAGAGAGGAGGGGAGAGTGAGAGGGTAAGCAATACTAAGTCACATTTCTTTCATAAGTAACCTGGTGAAGGGCATTTCACACCTTTACCCTACCATGCTTGTCAACAGTGATTGCTGAGTCTATCCCATATTGGAGGGAGGGCAAACAATTAGACACAGCACCAACTCAATAAGAGAGTAATCTCTAGGGACCACCTGAGATACTGCTTACTAAGGATCTTCAGTTTCTCTTACCATTTCTAGAACTAAACAGTTTTAAAATATATTAATAATAATTATTATAATTATTACAGATTTTTCTGTTATTATTAAAAAGGAATATTCATATTGATAATTAACTGTAATTTTCTTTTTTATATTGATAAACCTTTCTCTCTTATTCTTTGTCTTTAAGGATCTTAGTCCCTAAAATCTTTATGCACAGGGTTGTAATGTTGGTTTAATCTGAAATTGTGACCCTTTCATGGAGGGAAGAGTGCCCTGACATCTTCAAGGAGTTGAAAGAAATTTGTATCTCATTTTGCTGTGTGTTTCAAACCTGTTTTAGTTGGTGACTGTGGTTACCATTGGTGATACCCATTGAGATCCTCAAAACAATGAGAAACCTGATATTTGTTCCCCAACTGTGATTGCATTTGCAATAACATATTGACAAGCAATACTTTAGCACCAGATATATATGGCCTAGCAATATGAAAATTAGTCATTAGCATCTGACTTTTTTGATGCCAAATTGGTTAAAACTAAATGAAGTGTTATGTCTAAGAAGTTTCAGGATTACAAAGTACTCATCTATTAAAAGCTCCTAAGCAGGCAAACCTCCAGACATGAAAATATGTTTTGCTTAGAAGATCAAGGATGAAATAACTATAAGTAGGATTACCAGCAATTGCAGGGAACTTGTTTCCCAAGACCAAAAACAATGTTCTATGGAAAATGGGATATCAGATTGACAACCTCCAGTTTGACCTTGGGCAAATCATTTAAGCCAATTTCATCATCTTTGAAAGAGAAACTTAATGAACATTAATGAAGGAATATCTATAAGACATAAAATTTATGGTGATTTTTTATGACTCTTTCTAAGTTCTCTGCTTTTGAATTCAGCCCATTGCTGGACAGCTTTCATTATAGGACAATTCTTTTCCTAAGCCAAAAATCTTTCCTCTGTTACTTCTTTGTCTAGTTTTGACTGACTTTTTGTTTTGTTGTCTTTGGTAGTACTTTGGGTACTTGAAATAATCTGCTTGATTCCTCTCTAAGAATTTATTTTTAATCTATGTTAAGCAGCATTTGGTTTAGAAATTGTTTCTAATTGCAGGAAATACTAATAATCTAATAAAGTTGTAATTTTTTTGCCACTTCATAACCACTAGAATCAGTAAAGCATCAGAGATATGCAGTGTTTTTATTTTTTTTTTGCTTTTGTCAAAATGGCACATGCAGATAGATACTGGTCACTATTCTCTGGTTGTATATAATTCAGAGGATGGCAATAATGGAATCAATAGAAATAAAATGTTTTCTGAGAGGTGAGCATTGGTGCTTGGAAGGTGATTTAGGTCACAGAGAAGTCCCTTTTCTGGCAGACGATTGTGTGGTGTAGAGGCAATGGGATTTGGAGGCTTGTCTGTTTCATATTGGGATTGGATGAAAATGTAGATAGTGAGCTGGGCATGTAGCTCATTGGGAGAGTATTTTCCTAGCATGCAAATATCTCCGGATTAGTTGCTCAGTCTTACGTAAGTGAGACATGGTGGTGAATGCCTGTGATTCTAGAACCTGGAAAGCAGCGACAGGAGAATCTAAAGTTTAAGGTTTCCCTTGATCATGTAGTGAGTTCCACATTAGCCTGGGATACTCAACATTTCCCAGCACAAGAGAGAGTGGGGGCAAGATGGAGATGTGTGGGGTAGGGAAGAAAATGCCAGGATGCGTTTTTTTTGACTGCTATGTTCATAATAAAATATTCAGGATGTTTATTTCATCTTTTTGGATGATGGATGCCTTTGTCTTAGTCTTTTCAATTTTATAAAGGGAAGGAGCAGAATTTAGTTTATAGTTTTGGTCATCTTTAACTTTTGATAAACTTATTTTATCCATTTATACTTTTGATTACGTATTGGGATTATACGCTGTGCCAGGCACTGTGTATTTCAATGTGGATTAGACAAGATCTCTTTGCAAGTGAAAAACATGAGTCAAAGCTCACATATTCATATGGAGGTAGATTTACTGTACAGAGTGAGAGCCTCCAGACTTCTCAAAGAGAGGTCGAAGCTTGGCTTGAAGCCTGAATAGAAGCAAGAAGAGATTACTGGTGCAGGGAAAAGCATCCACCAAGAAGAGAACCCGTAGGTCTACTGGGGCAATCCCTAGGGAAAGAGGTTTGATTTAGGAGCTCAAGAGCAGCAGTAGGGAGAAGTGCCTGTGGAGAAGGGGCAGAAAAAGATTGTATTCTATCAACCACATCTAAATCCTCCTTTAAATGGAATCAACCATACACCAAGCCCTCCTTTAAATGACATTTGACATCCTCCTCTTCTCTCATAAGATTTGTTCCATGGTCACCTCACCTTAGGTTTCCTTTCTTCCAGGCACCATTTCCAGATACTTCTTTTTACATGAAAATCTCCTTGTCCTCAGGCCCAAACACATGTCTCTCATTTTCTTTGCTTGGACCACTGTTGAGAGAATTGAGTCCTGCCTACGCCAGCATATTGCCACTTGTCCATGAGATTTTAGAGTCTTTGCTCAGGAGCTTGTGAAAAAAAAAATCAATGTAATTTAACTTGCAAAGACCTTTAATGATGTTTTTATTTCTTGGAAATGAAATCACTGGTGAACAGATTGAAAAGTTCCCATTGTCAGGTTTTCATCTCAAGGGTCAAAGCCACAAATTAAATGATCTCTCTGAAAGAAGGCATCGCTCTCTAGATCACCAGTGTTCAATGCTAAACCTGGGACACAGCAAATGGCATAACATGGCGTTGGCCATGACTTCCTCTTTCCACCTTGACATTTCTTCGTCACATATTGTCTGTATAGCTCCAGCAGATGGTATCTAGAGAAACAGGATTTGTAGGTAAAGAGTACTTCTAGTATTGTCTTTAGCTCCAGGCAGATGGTGTCCATAGACACAGAATTCACAGTATAGAGGATTTCCTCCTAGCAGTTCTGCTGGATGTTCTAAGTTTGAGTCACACTGGCCTGAGTTGGATCATATTTATTCTAAAATGAGTTAAATGAGTTAAAATGGTCAGATGACTGAAACAGCAAACTGCTAAGAGAGCTCATTCTTCCCCACAGAGAAATGTTCAGCACTCAGATATAAAAAGAAAAATATCTCCTTACTTAGCTCACAGCTCTGTTTTCCACCTATAGCTTAAAGAGACCTATCCCCTTCAGAAATATTTCATAGCTTATATAGCAATAGACTTTGTCATAATCCTGTCTATGTGACCATCGTATGGTGATGTTTTCAGTCCCACCCCCCAAAGAGACTCTTCCCAGAGCTAAGTAAGTTTTATAGCAACTGAGATTTGTAGGTATTTTACTTAAGACAGTTTTAGCTTTAGCAAGCATAACTTGCTATTGGCCTCTTTTCCACAAAAAAGGAAGGAGTATGCAGGTTTACAAAGGCAGAGGACAGTAATGAGATGACACACAGCGTTTCATATTCTGTTTGCTTAGTCCTACATAACCTAGTATTTCCCAAGTAAGCTTGCTAGTTATTTAATTAATGTTAAAGCCTGCTATTTTTGTTTGCATCAGAGGCTAATTTCCGTGCCTTACAAGGACCTAGATAGTCACTTTAAGATCACTCAAGTGGAAAACTATCTGCATGGTTTGGAAATGATGGTTTCCCAAGAATGTAGACTATTGCCCAAAGAAAAAATGAGAGCTTGGAATTAAAAGCCAAAGGAATCTAGCAAAGATTCTGCAGTCAGTCATCCAACCATTCTTTCATTCTGTGAAATTTATCCAATGCTTGGAATTTCTAACTATGATCAAGAAATATAGTTGCTTTTTACCTTCAAGTTGGCCCTAGTCATCAAGTAGAAAATGAAGGGGTGAGTTCTCATGTTGGGTAAAAGTCAGCAATGATATTTGAATTTACTTTGCTAAGTTTTGATTTTAATGTTATATGGAGAGACATTCAAGGCGTTGACCAAGTCATTATGTGCTGCAAATAGCATTTCGGAGCTGGCATGGAAATATACATTAAAGGATTTTTAATGAATTAAAATATTCATAATATTTTATAAAGTGAAAATTATATATTCAAATAAAGTGTTTGACTCTTGTGCCAGGAGTGAACTATACTACTGTGACATATTCATTAGAAGAGAGTCAGATAGGTGAGGTCATTGAGGGGGGGACCTCTGAGGATTTTTAAAGGATAAAGAAGAAATAAAAAACTGGCTCTGTGGTTTTTAGGTGCAGATATTGTCCATAGAAGGGATGGTTGAAGGTGACTGCATCTTTAGGATAGAGTGTTCTTTAGGAGCAATGCCACACCTAACACAGAAGGTAGGGAGAACATGAAAGACCACCTTCAAAGTCTGCACTCAGTTGCAGTTCTCTTTGAAATAACAAGACCCTCACATGAAAAACACTATATATTCAAAGATGTAATGCATACCTTTCTAACTAGCAATCCCAAACAATCCATTTAAGTTTTAAGCATTTACTCATCCCCATTCATCTCTAGATGAATGACAGATCTAAGGGGCTGTCTCAAGTAATGCATTTTGCTTTCTCATTCCCGTTACTGCTCAAATAGAACTCTAGCCTTGTTTAAAAGCATATGTGCTACTGCTTGCACGTGAACTCCTTTGGAAGATTGGTGCGGTTGTGCTTTGAGGATCTGCTAAGGAGGGTTGAGAAGAAAACCCTACACATATATCATACTAGATAGCATGGATACCTGGTCAATAATCCAGGATAGGAAATGTACCTTACTTTCTCTGACTTGAACTGCTCATTAAAAACATAATTCCTTCCTGCCTTCACAACTAGCTTCTGTGTCTAGAAATGTTTTTTTCCTAATGTATGATTAGCATAACAAAAGCAGCAAAATTGTGTACCTGCCACAAGTTTCAGTTTTGACATATTGAAAGCAATAGCTGTGAAGACTCTTTGCTTTTATTCTGTAATTTTATATATTTCTCTTCTTTTTGTACACAATAAAGTATTGTCTTTTTACATTTTTTGAAATTTACATGAAGGAATAGAATAAAGCTCTTGCTTTTCTTCTCTGTAATACCATTTTTTCTTAACAATGTATTCTTGACATTTAACCCTGTTATTAAATTTGACTCTAGTTTGATAACTTTTACTTGTATTATATTTCAGCCTACAAATATATTACAATACTTTGATCCATCATACTACGAATGGGCACTGTCATTCTAGTCAGGGAATGGATTTTCTTGACCACATTACTATTATTATTACTATTAAATGAATTGTAAAGGTAAAGCTACGGCAGTCAACAGAAGAATGCTGAACTCTTTTCTGGAGTAATTTTTAGCAATAATGTCAGAGTACGGGAGTCCCATTGGACTATTTATTCAATCTTTCATATACCGATGTAAGTTTTGTTTTCGTTTCTGCCAACTTTGGCATATTAAGTGCTTGTGTTTTTTAATATTCTTTGATAATTTATCAAGTTGAGTATGTTTTTACTTGTCAGTCCTTCATGTCTCATCTTTAAAGATTATTTGTTCTAGTTTTGTAGTTTGTATCGGAGTTTTATGTTTCTTCCCTGTGCTTTCAGTAGTTTTTTACTTTACTGAGTAATCTTTATTTTTTTCAGGACTTGCTTTCTTCTGTATGATTACTTGACTGGAAGTTCATAATTATGATGTTTTTAAACTTGTTCATCCTTTCCTTTGTAATTTGAATTGCTTGCCTGTGTCGTAGGCCCTTCCCTGCTTCAGTAGTCACATGGGCACTCTTCTAATCTTTGGGTAAAGGTTGTTATAAGTTTGTATTGCTTCACATTGCCACGTTAGTCCCTCTGGAATGAAGGTTTTATGTTGTTGAGAGTCCAGTTCCCTCTTTCCCATATGGGTACCAGCTATTGCAAAACCATTAAAAAAAAAGACATCTTGGTACACATCATATTTATAGGTTACATATATGTGAAGCCTTTTTAGGGATTCTTTATTTGCTATGATTTATATATTTTTCTCTTATACTAGTAGCACATTTATATACTTTTCTTTTGTACCAGTATTATTGCTAAAATTTCAAATTCTTTTGTTATGTGTTACTACATTCCTTATTTTATTTTCTTCTTTATCCTATCTATTCTATTTTGGGCCATGCAAATGTAAGTTGTGGATATTATGACATTTTACGCTAAGACACTTTAAAATATACAGTTATCGTATTGTGGCATATAGGTGGTATAATTATTATTTAATATAGATACTCAGCATTCAAACTCAATGATTACCCTGATAATATCTAGCAATATTCTTTCTATTTCTCCAGTTTCCAACTAGATCCACACACTGCATTTAATAGTCATGTGTGGAATACTTCCTTAGCTTAACTGTTCACAGTAAAGACATAGTGATGGGCACTGAGAATGTGTTCTCATAATGTGGTTCCAATTGCATTTTTTTCCTTTTTTTTAATTGAAAAAAAAAAAGAAATTCCCGCTTCCTCCCAGCCTCCCATTTCCCTCCCCCTCTTCCCACTCTTCTCCTCCTCCCCCCACTTCTCTCCTCCTTCCTCTCCAGTCCGAAGAGCAGTCAGGGTTCCCTGCCCTGTGGAAAGTCCAAGGTCCTCCCCCCTCCATCCAGGTCTAGGAAGGTGAACATCCAAACTGGCTAGGCTCTCACAAAGCCAGAACATGAAGTAGGATCAAAACCCAGTGCCATTGTCTTTGGCTTCTCATCAGCCCTCATTGTCTGTCATGTTCAAAGAGTCCGTTTTTTTCCCATACTTTTTCAGTCACAGTCCAGCTTGCCTTGGTGAGCTCCCAATAGATCAGCCCCACTGTCTCAGTGGGTGGATGCACCCCTCATGGTCCTGACTTCCTTGCTCATGTTCTCCCTCCTTCTGCTCCTCGTTGGGACCTTGGGAGCTCAGTCCGATGCTCCAGTGTGGGTCTCTGTCTCTATCTCCATGCATCGCCAGATGAAGGTTCTATGGTGGTATGCAAGATATTCATCAATATGACTATAGGATAGGGTCATTTCAGGTTCCCTATCCTCAGCTGCCCAAGGAGCTAACTGGGGACATCGCCCTGGGCACCTGGGAGCCCCTCTAGTTTCAAGTCTCTTGCCAACCCTAAGATGGCTCCCTTAATTAAGTTATGTGATTCCCTGCTCCTCTATCCAACCTTCCTTTCTCCCAATCATCCCGTTTCCCCAAGTTCCCCCCATTCTCCCCTTCTTACTTTTCTCTCCCCATCTCCCCTTAGCCCCGTCCCACCCCCACCCTCAAGTTCCCAATTTTTTGCCCGGCAATCTTGTCTACTTCCCATATCCAGGGTAATAACTATATGTTTTTCTTTGGGTTCACCTTCTTATTTAGCTTCTTTAGGATCACAGAATATAGACTCAATGACCATTATTTGTGGCTAGAAACCAATTATGAGTGAGTACATCCCATGTTCCTTATTTTGGGTCTGGGATACCTCACTCAGGATAGTGTTTTCTATTTCCATCCATTTGCATGCAAAATTCGCGAAGTCATTGTTTTTTACCGCTGAGTAGTACTCTAATGTGTATATATTCCACACTTTCTTCATCCATTCTTCTATTGAAGGACATCTAGGTTGTTTCCAGGTTCTGGCTATAACAAATGAGATATCATCTTACACCTGTCAGAATGGCTAAAATCAAAAACACCAATGATAGCCTTTGCTGGAGAGGTTGTGGAGGAAGGGGTACCCTCATCCATTGCTGGTGGGAATGCAAACTTGTGCGACCACTTTGGAAATCAGTGTGACGGTTTCTCAGGAAATTCGGGATCAACCTACCCCTGGACCCAGCAATACCACACTTGGGAATATACCCAAGAGATACCCTATCATATGACAATTGCATTTTTAATATGAACGATATAGAATTAATATTGCTTTCCTCTTGGTGTTTGTCACCAAAATGTCAGTTTCTCTTATTACTAAGTTTTCCAGTTTTGATGACCTAATTAAAAGCGTATCAACTGTTGGCAATTTAGGTGGTATAATTTCTACTTCGGAGTTTTCATATTTTATCTTTATAACTAATAAATAGTCACAGGAGAGAAACATTTAGGTTATGTAAATGTTTTAGGTTTTGTCAATTTTTTTGTTCAGTAGTCTATGAATTCATTGATTCTTACCAGTCTTAATTTAGTGTGTTTATTGACTATATTTCAATATTATGCAATTGATACTATCATTTTAAATTGGTAGCTTTTTATTCATTATTTTATAAGAAGCTCACCCTTTTCTGTAACTGTGGGGTTGCCTGTTTTATGTAGTAGGATGTTCTATAGCTTTTACTACCCTTGAAGATCCCTACCCTTGTGTCCTGTAACTAACCCGTAAGGAGGACATAAATTATGAAGTCCAAGTTCCTGCTTTTGATGTGTCTTTGGGCTTAGTCCAGTTTCAGTGAGCTGCTACTTTTGTTGAAATTTTTGTGTGCACTTCATTTTTGGCTTCCAAATGTTAATCATTTTAGTTATTCATTTAATATATCTTAACAGAAACTGTAATAATTTATTTACTATCTTAGCTCTTTTGGAAGCAGAGTCTTTTGGGTTTTTAACCATTGTGTTTGTGAAAGTGGAGTCCTCCTTGGTCTCTTCAATTTCATATTGTAATCCACAAACCATTTGGCCCTTTAGAAATTCATACAAGATTGAACATAGCCACATTCGCATATACCAGTGGGATGGTTTTCAAGATGTTAGTCTATTCTTCTAAACCATAAAACCCTTTTAATACTTAATGAGGTTATTTCATGTAACTAGCCAAAACCACTTAAGTGGTTTATTGGAGCATATGATTTTTTACAAATTTTTGGCTGAGCTGATGAAACAGTAAGTAAAGTTTATTTTTTGGCAGGGAATTAGGTTTTATGCTCCAAAAATTTTAAAAGATTGTTTTACTATTTCTTTTAAACATTTTTTGAGATGCCTATCATTATAAGCAATTTCCATAATGACATCCACATGGAGTGACTTACTAAAAGCGATATCCATGAATCAACCTATAAACAGATACCTTTCCATTCACCCCTTGCCTCAATTAGCGCATGGGAAGTGGGTGGCCACCACATTTTATTTATAGCCGAAATGAAGAAATGGATATTTAGCAGCCCAGATGTTTTTTCACAAATAATTATCGAGTGGATAAGTAATGAAGGAATAAAGAGAAAAGTGAGTACTGTTCGGTAGTTCAATCCCAGTTAAGTTAGTGCATGCAGTAGCTTTCTGTCGGCCATCAGGGAATGAATCCAGTTTCCTCATCCATCTTTTGTTATTTCCACAAGCCGAACAAGAGAGGATTTTTAGTGAAATATTGTAAACATGTGCTTTCCTCCAGCTCCTGAATTGAATTTTCAGCACCAATCCAACCATAGACTTCGATAGTAAAGCACTGTTTGGCAGGGTACAACTGATGTGTATATAAGGACTGCTGTTTCTCAAGCCCCACTGTTCGTATCCACCAAGAGTTAAACAGCTTTCAGCATTTGTTGCCATCAAATGAATTGAGTTTTCAAAACTGCTTCCTAAAGCCTAATTTTCTTACTTGGAAAACCGAAACTAGCTCATGCCAGTCGGAGAAGGGCTGTGTATATAGGCAGAGTATGAACCAGAACTGTAAGGCACTTATAGTGTGGAAATATCAACTTTCCCTGGATAGTAGGCTCTATCTAGCAAGGCAGAGTTTGTTAGACCTTTGGGCAGGCTGGAGTAATCAGCGAAGAGTAATCCCAAGAATTTGACATCAGGTGAGTATCAATCATAGATACAAAGGAGGACTAGATTCTTAGCACACAGGGAAGCTTAAGCATGGTTGGAGGTAACCTTTGAACATGAATGCAGAAAATCATGAAATGGAAACTAAAAAAGCATCTTGAGATTAGGGTGATCTAAACCACTTCCCCAAGGGGTTATTTATTCTAAATTCTACTCCCCAGTAAAAAGGACCACCTAGGTTGCTGTTGTTATTATTATTATTGATTGTGTGTGTGTGTGTGTGTTTATGTGTGATGCCTTCCCCTGGAGCCATTGTGAACATCAGAAGGGAAATGTGGAGTCAGATTGTATCTTTCTACCTTCACATAAATTCTGGGCAAACACATTGGGCCCCCGGTCTGCACAGCAAGCACAGCTATCCCCTGAGTCATCTGGCCAGCCTTGTTTTTATTTATTGTGTTTTGTAGGTTTATACATGGTTAATTATGGTGAAAATCTCATTAATGAACCCATTCAACTATGATTGCATGATGGCAGTTTCTTCAGAATGTCTCCCATGTACCATACTGCTGTTTCATATTTTAAAAAACAGGGTTTGAAGATTACTAAATCTTGACTACTAAGTCTTTACTTCTTCACTTTAGTTGTGAGTAGAAACATGACAGCTACCTTCTTCCTACTGAAGTGAGGGGTAGAAAGGCACCTCTTTTAAGGTTGTTTAATTTTTATCTTGACTATTAAGTCATTCCACTCTGAAGTACGTAGTTGAGTTGGATCCAATAACAGATGAACACTAACTATATTCTTCCAAAGTCATTCACCTTTTTTTTTTCTAATCTGTGCCAATAGCTGAGCATTGAGAGAATAATCACATAAGTTTAAAGTAGCTATCTATAGGGAGATAGTTTTTGTTCAGTAACTAGTTTGTAATCTGTTTGGTATAGGAAAGCCTACCAGATGTTCCCTGTAGTCATCTAGCTGGCAAGCATGCTGACAGTTAACATTCTGTTAACTGCTGCAGACACAGAGGTGCTGAGCTCTTCACTTCTGCAATGATCTGGGTTTCTACCACCTCCCACTGATCTGGGAAATAAGCAATTTTGGGTGACTTAATCAAATTTAGAGAAGGGCTTTGAGCAGGAGAACGTCTAAATTGCCTGAAATTGTTTCCCCCTACAGATAAAATCCTGACACGATTTAAATTTAAGTGACAATTTAACAGGGTTTTCAGTTTCTCAAGAGGTTGTTGAACTGTCCGCTTAGACTGACGAACGGTGGTAATAAGTGTCCAGAGCAGATCTATTCCACTGACCTTATTTGCTTCCTGTGGTATAAACAGGTATTTGATATAATGGAAAGCCATCTTAACCATTTGTGGTGTCTGGTATAGTTTGGCTGGAGTTTTTATTACAGTGAGCATGGCCTCAGATTTTCTGTGTTTTCTGAGAGCGTGTAGATACAAGCCCCAGAATGGAGCTGAATGAATGAATGCAGCAATTGACAGTTGCAGGGGGTTGAAAAGGCATAGTGAGGGCTCAGTATGGAAAGTGTTCAGATGAGTACGCAAACACTTCAAAGTAGATCTCGCTAGGGAGACATTGGCAAGAAGGACAGGATGGGGAGCAGTATGGGGGTCTTGTGGGAATTGTTGGTAGAATGTGCAGCCAGGCACTGTTCAGATTACAAAACAGGAAAAGAGCAGACTGTACCAGTAATAACACAATTCAGCCCTCATTGCTAGCTTCTCAGAATTTTATTGTCTTAAAAGCAGAGCATCCGATTAATATTTTACAGTTTCAGCTCTCATAGGGCAGAGGGCCCAACTTGGGAAGGCTAACCAGGGTCTGGAAGTGCAGCACCAACAGCCATGTGTGGAAGAGATAGGAACTCTGGGAAGAGGGGATTTACCTGCCTTTGCAATGAATTATGACCATTGCATTATCTATGCATTTATTAAAAAGTAAATAACTTGAAAAAATAAACTACTCTCCAAATGGACTTGGACTTAAATTACTTCTAATATCTGTGGAATTTCTTAAGGTCTTTAAACAAATGAATATGCAAATAGTAAAAGCAATTTTCAAACATTTGGGAAATATGATTTGGAAACTTATTTTAAAAATTAATGAGTGAATGTTATTGTAAAGCTTTCTTCCCTGGAATTACCTTGGTTGTTCTTCCAGGAAGAGATACACAAATCAGAAGAACTAAATTTCTTATTGTTGAAAGCATAATTTCTTTACAGTGTTTTGGCTATAATGAGTCAGGATGCAAGCTGTAACTGTTACCAAGGACTTAGTTCACATTCGTGTGCATATTTTCTGGATGGATTTCTAGATGTAAGCTGCAGGAAGAACGTGAAGGTGAAGGGTTGTAGTCATTCTGATTCCTTTTTAGCTTTACACGTTTGCTATTACACTGAGGCATGTGTGGATCCATAAACAAATACGCAACATGAAAAACAGATACCTCTGGTGTGTTTTGATTTGCATTTTCTTGAATACTAAAGAATTTACCTTGATCATTAAGGAGCTAAAGATTATTAAAATTTTAGAATACTTAGCTGTAAGTGAATTGCCTCTTTAAAAATTTTGTCCACAATTTCCTATTTGGTTTTTATCTTTTCTTTCGATGATAAGCACCAGTGTAGTGAGAGAGCCAGGAAGAGTTATACGAGACTTGAAGTGTGCCTCTCATTTTAGTATTTATAAAGTCATTAAAATGGCTTCTGAAGAGAATCCAAAATTATCTCATTCAAAGTTACAGAGCCTGGAAACAACCTAAATGCCCTTCGACCGAAGAATGGATAAAGAAAATATGGTACATTTACACAATGGAGTACTACACAGCAGAAAAAAAAACAACATCTTGAATTTTGCAGGCAAATGGATGGAGCTAGAAAACATCATTTTGAGTGAGGTAACCCAGACCCAGAAAGACAATTATCACATGTACTCACCCATAAGTGGTTTTTAACATAAAGCAAAGAAAACCATCCCACAAATCACCATCCCAGAGAACCTAGACAACAATGAGGACTTTAAGTGAGACATACATGATCTAATCTACATAGGTAGTAGAAAAGGACAAGATCTCCTGAGTAAATTGGGAGCATGGGGACCATAGGAGAGGGTTGAAGGGGAAGGGAGAGGAAAGGAGAGGAGCAGAGAAAAATGTAGAGCTCAAAAAAAAAAAATCAATCAAGAAAAACTTTACATGGAAACTTTTTGTTTGCGTGTTTTGTTTATTTGAGTTCTGGTCTCACTATGTAGCCTGGAGCTCACAGAGATCCTCCTGTTTATCCCTCATGAGTGCTGGAATTAAAGGCATGTACTACCATTCCCGGCCCAGGGCAACACTTGCTTTTTAATTTATTAAATTTTTTCATTTATTTTACATACCAGCAACAGTTTCCCCTCCCACCCCTCCTTCTGTTCCGTCCCTCCAGCTTCTATCTACTCTTCCCCATCCACTCCTCCTTTGTCTCTGTTCAGAAAGGGGCAGGCCTCCAATGTGAGTCTACAAGGCATGTTGAGGCAGGACCAAGCTCTTCCCCTTGCATCAAAGCTGGCCAAAGCAACCCAGCATGGGGAATAGGTTCCAAAAGCCAGCTCAAGCACTAGGGACAGGTCCTGATCCCACTCTTAGGAACCCCACAGACAGACCAAGATACACAACTGTCACACATATAGAAGGCCTAGGTAAGTTCCATACAAGCTGTCAGTCCAGAGTTGGTGAGATCCCATGAGTTCAGGTCAACTGTTTTTGTAGGTTCTCCTGTCATGACCTCCACCCCATGGCTTGTACAATCCCTCTTCCCTCTCTTTAACAGGACACCCAGAGCTTAGTCAAATGCTTGACTGTGGATCTCAGTATTAGTTTCCACCAGTTGCTGAACGAAGGCCGTTAATGTAGCTCACAGGGTTTCTAGCTAGATGAGATTGATGATTGCTTTTCTCCTCTTGTAGTGTACAAACACCTTCCAGCACAGCACCATGATTTCTTGCTAGTAGGGACTTCTTCATGTTCTATTATAAAAATATGCAGTATCTTTTGCAGTAGGGGTCTGCCATCAAATTGTGGAGGGAAACCAACAGTATTGAGAATAGTATCAGCAACATAATGCTTGAGGGGTATTCTATGGGATCCCAAGGGCCAATGACTAAAAAAAGATGTAATCTATTACTGATACTGGAGGATTTATTTCATGGTATGTGATATTTAGTTGGGTTTTTGTCCCATTATATGGTAATGACATTTAAATTTCTTTCTGTAAAATATGTGTACATAATTTAGTCAGCTTCTATAGTAGTAGGCTTCATTTTTCTTTGCTTATTTTAACTTTCATTTAATTATTTAATGTGCTAGCACTGACCCTGAAACTATAAAACTCTGAATGGGGGAAACAGTCCATCCTTACATTCAGGGATGTGTGTAGCAGATTAAACTCTATTTGATGAATTTGCAGCGGAACAAGTGTTTCAGTTAGCTTTGTATATAGTCCTGTCTATAACCTCAATAATTTGCAAAATGGTGAGTCACATACCAATTTTTGTGAATTCAAAGACCTTTGCTTTCCAGTAAGTGGCAATTACATTTTCTTAATCAATTTGAAGCACATTCTGAGTTCACTGCACAGCTACTGGCTATGAACTATCACAACTTAGATGTAAAAGGCATAATTGTGGGACCGCTCAACCAATAAACTCAAGCAGATAACTCATTTCCATTTGTAAGTCCAAATGGTGCTGTTTAGATGGACTTTCAAATACATCTGAAAGCTGTACATTAAAGGATAATAGTCGCATGTTATGTATAGACTGTACCAAAGGGCAAGGACAGTAAGCCTGCATCTCTGTACCTTGAGGCATCTCTCTCAAATCAGGGCACAACATCAGTGCTCAATAACATCCTAGATGAGCAGTGATTTAGAATAATAACTAATTTTACCCTGTGACTATCAAAAATTGCATATTTTGATTTATCACGTAAAACAAGCTTACTTTTCTACTGAATTGAATTCAGACACGCATTTAAGTGGCCGCTTTTGGAAACATGGTTGGAATATGAATGTTATTTTAGAGTTGATATTAACTTTAACTTTTGGTTATGCTATCAAATTATAATGTAAAACTACTATAAGAAGCTTTCCAAGAACAAGACAAATATGTAAGCCTGAAAGTTTAAAGATGCTAATATCATCCTAATTTTGTGGAGCCACTAATCAGGTAACTTTGGTGGGTGGTAACTATCTGAAGGTGGCAGATATTCTTCAGTGCCAACCTTGGGTGGATCGATAGCTTTCCTAGTGGGACTTTGGGGAGAAGGGGAGAAGGTGGGAATCAGGGGAAGGGAAGGGTGCCAAGAGTACTGATTATTAGTGTGTTAGCTGCTCACCTTCTGCCCTCACTCCTCTTCTCCTGAGGAAGTTAGGTAGGTAGGGCTTAGTGTGGGAGACTGGGACTCATATATTCTAGGGACCTAGGAACCAAAATGACCTTTCCTTGAACTGCCTTCACCATCCTGTGACTGTATAAAATACCTCCAACAACTGGGAAACCAGGCAGCAAAAGACAGACATACACAGAAACCAAAGAGTTTGTCCTAAAGTGACATTTTATTTTATTTTATTTTATTTTTTTGGTTTTTCGAGACAGGGTTTCTCTGTAGCTTTGGTGCCCGTCCCGGAACTAGCTCTTGTAGACCAGGCTGGCCTCGAACTCCCAGAGGTCCGCCTGCTTCTGCCTCCCGAGTGCTGGGATTAAAGGCATGAGCCACCACCGCCTGGCCAAGGTGACCTTGTAAATGCTACAAACCACTTACGGCTTACTCCTATGGACTCCAGGTTCATAGGTATGACAGAGGATCATAGGGACAACACATGGAAAGTCAACACAATGTTATATAATTTGAAGGTGTTAATTACCAATGCCAGTCAAAGAAAACCCCACCCCTTGCAGGATCCCCTACTTTCTCCTTTATAATTAAAGGGTCCTGGGTGGGGAAATGAGGGGAGTCTTGAGCCACATTTTGTTTGAGTCTGCTCCTGCTCAGTGGAATGTTTTTTGCTTTTCCTTTCCTTTTTTTGGTTAAACTTACAATTTTGCAATTGTGTTTGTCTCTCTTTCTCAAGTCTGAGACATACAGAACCTTGAAGCTATATGACTGGAGAACCCCAAGATCTCATTTTTCCTTCTCTTCCTCTTTCCTTGTCACTTCTTCCATTTCACAGTCTTCTGAAAATGGACACCTGACATCACATGAGTTTGTTAACCCAGCGCTCAGTTTGCTTTGAGGGGAAGAGAGTCTGGGCAATTCTCAGGTTCCAGAGGAAGAAGCTATGGCCCAAGTGCTGCCTCCTAAGACTGAATGTCTGGCCCAGCGAGCCTTGCTTGTGAGGCAGACTTCCTGTTACAGCATGTTTTTAAACTTTAAAATGTTTCCAGATTACACAGCTGAACAACAACCAAAGCTACTTAATCACTGACACAGGCAGCAGTGCCCAGGTTCTGGAGATATTTATCAGTTTGTCTCTCAGCCTGCCAACCCCGTGTCTCATGATGGGACATAGGGATGCATAGATTACATAGCTTTAGGAGAAAGTAGAAGACAGATACGTTAAAAATTGTGACTCTACGGTTGGCCCTTTTGGATGCTGTGTATGCTCTGACCCCTCAGAGGAGGGACAGAGTAATCTGAAGTAGGAAGAAGGCTCTCAGGAACACCTTCACAGAGGACATACTGACATTTGAACTGCATTGAACAAATGAAGTTTCTGGAAGTCAAAGGGATGAGGCACTGAGTGTATAAAAGGGTTGCTATGTGGATAGGAAGGCAGAAGGTTTAGTAGGAAATGGTAAGCTCAATGAACACTAAGTCAGTCAGCAAATGAGCTGGGAGCCTGGCCAGCATCGTTTCCCTTCCCACAACCTCTATGAGATAAACGGGACCTTCTGCTCACAGGCCTAACTGTAGCTCTTTATAATTATCAGGAAATATGGTTATATATTGTCTTAGTTAGGTCTGCTATTGCTGTGAAGAGGCACCACAATAATGGCAACTATTATAAAGGAAAACATGGTTCAGTTATAGTTACAGAGTTTTAGTCCATTGTCATCATGGTGGGGAGCATGACAGTTTGTAGACAAACATTGTACTGGGTACTGGAGAGGTAGTTGAGAGTCCTACATCTTGGAGGCAACAAGAAGTCGACTGAGACACTGGGTGGTATTCTGACCTTAGGAAACCTCAAAGTCCACCCCTACAGTGACACAGTTCCTCCAACAAGACCATACCTATTCCAACAAAGTTGTACCTTCTGGCAGTCAAATTACATTCAAACTACTATATATATGCATATCCCTCCTTGTGATGGTTTCCTAAAACTTCTATCTGTACTCTTCAGAGGCCAAAAGCACAATCTCCAAAACCAGAAAGACTTAGAATTAAAATCCAGCTTAAAAGTAGCATAACCAGGGCCGGGCGATGGTGGCGCATGCCTTTAATCCCAGCACTCGGGAGCCAGAGGCAGGCGGATCTCTGTGAGTTCGAGACCAGCTTGGTCTACAGAGCTAGTTCCAGGACAGGCTCCAAAGCCACAGGTCTCGCTGAACATAGTGGACAATGAGGACTACTGAGACCTCAAGAACAATGGCAATGGGTTTTTGATCCTACTGCACCTATTGGCTTTGTGGGAGCCTAGGCAGTTTGGATGATCACCTTACTAGACCTGGATGGAGGTGGGTGGTCCTTGGACTTCCCACAGGGCAGGCAACCCTGACTGCTCTTTGGGCTTACTGAGGGACGGGGGACTTGATTGGGGGAGGGGGAGGGAAAGGGGAGGCGGAGGTGGGGAAGAGACAGAAATCTTTAATAAAAATAAATAAATAAAAAAAAGAAACCCTGTCTCGAAAAACCAAAAAAAAAAAAAGCATAATCATAAACCTGTGACTTTAGGCAGATATACACCTCCTATTTTCACAATTCTTAACCATGCATTGTAGCAGGTTTCTTGTGTTCTTCCAAGTGAATTTTTATGTCCTCAGACTATGTATTGAAGCCTACTCCCCATTGCTGTGATGTTATGAGTTGGAGCGTCTGGGAGGTGATCTGACCTTGAGAGTGGAGCCTTTCTAAATGGACAGTTGGCTTTAGGAGAAACGGGGGAGATTGGCACAGGGATAGTTTAGCTTCCCTATTAGCGTAGGATTTACATAGCTTCCTACAACTGCATAAGGATCCAGATGGGAGGAAAGACATTGTATGTGAGAAAGAACTGCATTCATACAGACAGTAAATCTGTGGGCACCTTGATCTTGGACTGCTCAGTTTTTAGAACTTTTCAACAGAGACTATCTGATGTTTAAAAGTCACGGAGATTGATATTTTGATGCAACATCTTGAGTTGGCTAGCAGAATGATTGCATCAGCTCAACTCTGTAATAAGATCTTAACAGTTCTTGGGTTGACAGAACCCAGGCTATCCAGGCTGTTACATAGGTGAAAGACAAGACTTCAGAAACTCCCATCATGCCAAAGCTCAGCTCATTCAGTAAGGGGGTTAAACTTCTTTTTTTTTTTTTTGCTTTATCAGCATTATTATTTTTTATTTATTTATTTATTAAAGACTTCTGTCTCTTCCCCACCGCCGCCTCCCCTTCCCCTCCCCCTCCCCCAATCAAGTTCCCCTCCCTCGTCAGCACAAAGAGCAAACAGGGTTCCCTGTCCTGTGGGAAGTCCAGGGACCACCCACCTCCATCCAGGTCTAGTAAGGTGAGCATCCAAACTGCCTAGGCTCCCACAAAGCCAATACGTGCAGTAGGATCAAAACCCATTGCCATTGTTCTTGAAGTCTCAGTAGTCCTCCTTGACCACTATGTTCAGCGAGACCAGTTTTAACCCAGGCTTTTTCAGACCCAGGCCAGCTGGCCTTGGTGAGATCCCGATAGAACATCCCCATTGTCTCAGTGTGTGGGTGCACCCCTCGCGGTCCTGAGTTCCTTGCTCGTGCTCTCTCTCCTTCTGCTTTGGACCTTGAGGTTTCAGTCCGGTGCTCCAATGTGGGTCTCTGTCTTTGTCTCTTTTCATCGCCTGATGAAGGTTAATGTTCAGGAGGATGCCTATATGTTTTTCTTTGGGTTCTCCTTCTTATTTAGCTTCTCTAAGAACCCGAATTATAGGCTCAATGTCCTTTATTTATGGCTAGAAACCAAATATGAGTGAGTACATCCCTTGTTCCTCTTTTTGGGTCTGGCTTACCTCACTCAGGATAGTGCTTTCTATTTCCATCCATTTGCCTGCAAACTTCAAGAAGTCCTTGTTTTTTACTGCTGAGTAGTACTCTAATATGTATATATTCCATACTTTCTTTATCCATTCTTCAATTGAAGGGCATCTAGGTTGTTTCCAGGTTCTGGCTATTACAAACAATGCTGCTATGAACATAGTAGAGCATATACTTTTGTTGTAAGATAAGGCCTCTCTTGGATATATTCCCAAGAGTGGTATTGCTGGGTCCAGTGGTAGGTTGATCCCGAATTTCCTGAGAAACCTCCACACTGCTTTCCAGAGTGGTTGCACAAGTTTGCATTCCCACCAGCAGTGGATGAGTGTACCCCTTTCTCCACAACCTCTCCAGCAAAGGCTATCATTGGTGTTTTTGATTTTAGCCAATCTGACAGGTGTAAGATGGTATCTTAAAGTTGTCTTGATTTGCATTTCCCTGATCGCTAAGGAAGTTGAGCATGACCTTAGGTGTCTTTTGGCCATTTGAACTTCTTCTGTTGAGAGATCTCTGTTCAGCTCAGTGCCCCATTTTATAATTGGGTTGATTAGCCTTTTACGGTCTAGTTTCTTGAGTTCTTTATATATTTTGGAGATCAGACCTTTGTCAGTTGCGGGGTTGGTGAAGATCTTCTCCCAGTCAGTGGGTTGCCTTTCTGTCTTAGCGACTGTGTCCTTTGCTTTACAGAAGCTTCTCAGTTTCAGGAGGTCCCATTTATTCAATGAGGCCCTTACTGTCTGTGCTGCTGGGGTTGTACTTAGGAAGTGGTCTCCTGTGCCCACGTGTTGTAGAGTACTTCCCACTTTCTCTTCTATCAGGTTCAGTGTGTTCGGCTTGATATTGAGGTCTTTAATCCACTTGGACTTGAGTTTTGTGCATGGTGATAGATATGGATCTATTTTCATTCTTCTACAGATTGACATCCAGTTTTGCCAGCACAATTTGTTAAAGATGCTCTCTTTTTTCCATTGTATACTTTTAGCTTCTTTATCGAAAATCAGGTGCTCATAGGTTTGTGGGTTAAAGTCAGGGTCTTCTATTCGATTCCATTGGTCGACTTCTCTGTTTTTATGCCAATACCAAGCTGTTTTCACTATTGTAGCTCTGTAATAGAGTTTGAAGTCAGGGATGGTAATGCCTCCAGACGTTCCCTTATTGTATAAGATTGTTTTGGCTATCCTGGGTTTTTTGTTTTTCCATATAAAGTTGATTATTGTCTTCTCCAGATCTGTGAAGAATTTTGATGGGATTTTGATGGGGATTGCATTGAATCTATAGATTGCTTTTGGTAGAATTGCCATTTTTACTATGTTGATCCTCCCAATCCAAGAGCAAGGGAGATCCTTCCATTTTCTGGTGTCCTCTTCTATTTCTTTCTTCAAAGACTTAAAGTTCTTGTCATGTAGATCTTTCACATCCTTGGTCAGGGTTACCCCAAGATATTTTATGCTCTTTGTGGCGATCGTGAAAGGTGATGCTTCTCTGATTTCCCTCTCTGTTTCTTTATCCTTAGTGTATAGGAAGGCAACTGATATTTTGGAGTTGATCTTGTATCCTGCCACATTACTAAAGGTGTTTATCAGCTGTAGGAGTTCTTTGGTAGAGTTTTTGGGGTCGCTTATGTATACTATCATATCATTAGCAAATAATGACAGTTTAACTTCTTCCTTTCCAATACGAATCCCCTTGATCCCCTTATGTTGTCTTACTGCTATTGCCAGAACTTCAAGCACTATATTGAAGAGGTATGGAGAGAGTGGACATCCTTGTCGTGTTCCTGATTTTAGTGGGATGGCTTTGAGTTTTTCTCCGTTTAATTTAATGTTAGCTGTCGGCTTGCTGTAAATAGCTTTTATTATATTTAGGTATGACCCTTGTATTCCTAATCTCTCCAAGACCTTTATCATAAAGGGGTGTTGAATTTTGTCGAATGCTTTTTCAGCATCTAATGAAATGATCATATGGTTTTTTTCTTTCAGTTTATTTATATGGTGGATTACATTGATAGATTTGCGTATGTTGAACCAGCCCTGCATCTCTGGGATGAAGCCTACTTGATCATAATGGATAATTTTTCTAATGTGTTCTTGGATTCGGTTTGCTAGTATTTTATTGAGAATTTTTGCGTCTATATTCATGAGTGAGATAGGCCTGTAATTCTCTTTCTTGGTTGGGTCTTTGTGTGGTTTTGGTATCAGAGTAACTGTAGCTTCGTAAAAGGAATTTGGCAATGACTCTTCTGTTTCTATATTGTGAAATACTTTAAGGAGTATAGATATCAGCTCTTCTTGGAAGTTCTGGTAGAATTCTGCATTGAAACCATCTGGTCCTGGGCTTTTTTTCGAAGGGAGATTTTTGATAACAGTTTCTAATTCTTCACGACTAACAGGTCTATTTAGATCGTTCACCTGGTCTTGGTTTAGCTTTGGTATATGGTACTTATCTAAAAAAGTGTCCATTTCTTTTGTATTTTCCAATTTTGTGGCATACAGGCTTTTGTAGTAGGATCTAATGATTCTCTGAATTTCCTCTGTGTCTGTGGTTATGTCCCCCTTTTCATTTCTGATCTTATTTATTTGCGTGTTCTCTCTCTGTCGTTTAATTAGTTTGGATAGGGGTTTGTCAATCTTGTTGATTTTCTCCAAGAACCAACTTTTTGATTCATTGATTCTTTGGATTGTTTTCTCTGTTTCTATTTTGTTGATTTCCGCCCTCAGTTTGATTATTTCCAGTCTTCTACTCCTCCTGGGCACGACTGCTTCTTTTTTTTCTAGAGCTTTCAGGTGTGCTGTTAAGTCCCCAATGTATGCTTTCTCTGTATTCTTTAAGTGGGCACTTAGTGCTATGAACTTTCCTCTTAGCACTGCTTTCATCATGTCCCATAGGTTTGAGTATGTTGTCTCTTTATTTTCATTAAATTCAAGGAAGACTTTAATTTCTTTCTTAATTTCTTCCTTGACCCAGGTGTGGTTCAGTAGTTGATTGTTCAGTTTCCATGAGTTTGTCGGCTTTCTGGGGGTAGCATTGTTGTTGCCTTCTAACATTAATCCGTGGTGATCTGATAGGACACAGGTGGACACTGATATTCTTTTGTATCTTTGGAGGTTTCCTTTGTTTCCGAGTATATGGTCAATTTTTGAGAAGGTTCCATGAGCTGCAGAGAAAAAGGTATATTCTTTCCTATTTGGGTAGAGTGTTCTATAGATGTCTGTTAAGTCCATTTGCTTCATTACCTCCAATAATTCTCTTAATTCTCTATTAGGTTTCTGTTTGATTGACCTGTCCATTGGAGAAAGAGGTGTGTTGAAGTCTCCTACTACTAGTGTGTGTGGTTTGATGTCTGCCTTGAGTTCTAGTAATATTTCTTTTATATAAGTGGGTGCTTTTATATTGGGGGCATAGATATTCAGGATTGAGATGTCATCCTGATGAATTGTTCCTGTTATGAGTATAAAGTGTCCATCTCGATCTCTTCTGATTGATTTTAGTTTGAAGTCAGTTTTGTTGGAAATTAGTATGGCCACACCTGCTTTTTTATTAGGACCATTTGCTTGAAAGACCTTTTCCCAACCTTTTACTCTGAGTAGATGTCTGTCTTTGTGGTTGAGATGTGTTTCTTGCAAACAGCAGAATGTTGGATCCTGTTTTCGTATCCAATCTCTCAGCCTGTGCCTTTTTATAGGTGAATTGAGACCATTAATATTAAGTGATATTAGTGACCAGTGGTTGTTTACTCCAGTTATTCTTACTGTTTTTGGCAGTAGAGTTTGTGTGTGTGTCCCTTCTTGAGTTGTGCTGGTGAAGGTTCGCTAGATGCCTGAGTTATTGTAGGCAGTGTTGGCAATTTTGGATTCCTTGGGTTGCGATTTTCCTTCTATTATTTTCTGTAGGGCTGGATTTGTGGCTGCGTACTGTTTAAATTTGTTTTTATCCTGGAATGTCTTGTTTTCTCCATTGATAGTGAACACTAGCTTGGCTGGGTATAGAAGTTTGGGTTTGCATCCATGGTCTCTTAGTTTTTGAAGTACCTCTATCCAGGACCTTCTGGCTTTCATGGTTTCCATAGAGAAGTCAGGTGTAAGTCTGATCGGTTTACCTTTATAGGTTACTTGGCCTTTTTCCTTTGCAGCTCTTAATATTCTTTCTTTAACGTGTATATTTTGTGTTTTGATTATTATATGGCGAGGGGATGTTTTTCTTTGATCCAGTCTGTTTGGTGTTCTGTATGCTTCTTGAATGTTCAAAGGGATATCTTTCTTTAAGTTGGGAAAGTTTTCTTCCATAATTTTGTTAAAAATATTTTCTGGGCCTTTGAGCTGTGATTCTTCTCCTTCTTCTATCCCAATTATTCTTAGGTTTGGTCTTTTTATTGTGTCCCATATTTCTTGAATGTTTTGTGATGCGAATTTGTTGACTTTGCTGTTTTCTTTGATCAGTGCATTTATTTTCTCTATGGTGTCCTCAGAATATGAGATTCTTTCTTCTATCTCTTGTATTCTATTGATTATGCTTGTTTCTGTAGGCTCTGCTCGTTGACCTAGATTTTCCATATCCAGCTGTTCCTCAATTTGTGTTTTCTTCCTTGTTTCCATTTCAGTTTTCAATTCTTGAACTGTTTCCATTACCTGTTTGATCGTTTTTTCTTGGTTTCCCAGGGTCTCCTGTACGTATTTACTCATTTTTTCAAACTTTTTTTCATACTTCTCATCCATTTCTATAAGGGTGTTTTTTACATGTTGTTTAAGGGACTCTATTGCTTTCATAAAGTCAATTTTTTGCGCTTCTTCTGTGTTAGGGTGTTCAAGTCCTTCTGTTGTAGGATCATTGGGTTCTGGTGTTTTCATGTTGTTTTTTAGATTATTGAGAGAAATTCTGCCTTGGCGCCTGCCCATCTCTTCCTATCGATGGTATCTAATCAGTCTTTTAAAATTGGATCAGGTTTCTCTGCTGGCCCGAGGCTTCTCTTACAAATTGCCCTCGCTCTGTTTCCTGGCTCCAGGCGGGGGCCAAGATCCCTCTCACCCCTCAGAAGGGTCTTCAGGAACAGGACCCAGCACCCCGTTTGCCAGGGACCTCGCCAACCAAAGGCCTACCTCTTTGATTTAGTTGTAGCGGGGTGATCTGCTCTCAGTGTTGTGTGCTGGTCCCTGCCGCCTGCATCCTCTGCCACCGCGCCAGTCTCCGCCGGTCCCGGCCGCAGCCTGCTTCTTGCGTTGCCCGCCTGCGTCGGTCGTCTGCCGGCGCCTCGCCTCTGCCGGGGTTAAACTTCTTGACATGGTGGGCACACAGATTTAAGAGTATTCTGTTTATAGGGATTACATAAAACTAGCTTTTGCTGTCAATTTTTTCTTGAGGAAAAACCAGGCTGAATGATATGAAACAACTTTCTTGACAAAAGGACTTTTCAGACCTTAATGGGGTAGTATTTTGACTCTCACAAATAATAACATGATTACTGAATTTTCCAAATTTATTGGGTCAGGGAAAGCTTGTCTCTTCCGGGAACCTCTATTACTACCGTCTGAATGGAACATGCCTTGGAAACTAATTTTGTGTGTTTTCAAGACTTCCTTTGGTAGCAGGGCATGAACTGAATTCTAAATGCCATCTTTGGATCCCAAGAGTCAGTCTTTTCTTACTTTGGAAGAGACACAGAGAATTTACTGGACAAATCATGTTTATCCCTAGATAATGATCTCTGCTTGTGGTGCCTGAGAAAAATACTTCTTGTTTTCCCTATTAGTCTATTGTCACTTTGTTAGCAACCCTGTTTTTCTCTCCTTTGGAAGAGGAAGTAATATCTCAAGATGGGTTAATAAAGTCATAATAGACTAAAAAGAGAATAAGAGTTATGACTGAATCTTCTTGATTATTTTTGCTAAGAATTATGTCTTAGGTTGAGTAAATGACCTTAAAAGGTACATCTATATTACCCCTCCCAGGAACCAGGAGATATTGTAGAAGAGGTGATGACATATTGTAAGGACAGAAGGATGGGGAAAAGTGCTCTGAAACCCTGCCTTCTGGGCATGATGTGACTACTGTAGACATGGTCAACAGAAGCTGTGGTTACCTGCACAAGACCTAAATACACCAAATAAACATGGGAATAGGGATGGGGTGAGTTAGGAAGAAGCAGGAGTATGGAGGGATGAGAGAGGGTAATGGGCATTTGAACTGGTCATAATACATTACAGGAAGTTGGTAAAATTAAAAACAGAAAAATATTCTGTCTTACCTAAATATTATATTGTATTTGTTAGTGAACATGAGACCTGTTATGTATCCTAAGTTTCCACCTCAGTCTCCAAGTTATATTTCATCTAAATATTATGGGTTTTCTGATATATTTGAGTGTCAAAAATGGATTAATCATTAAATCAATAAATGTAGTGATTAAAAAATCTTGTCTATTGTCAGTTATTCAGAATGGTAAAGTCATAAAGAGAAGGTCAGATATTAATATTAATGGTGGATACAAGCATATTTTTATTTGTGGATTATGATATGTTTCTCATTTGCTTCTGCAAAAGATTTGAGAGGTTTGCAAATGAAAATTTTACTTAAATGCAAAAAAAGAGAACAGCCAACCATACTGCTGGATAGAAATAAATGTGGCAAAATATAGGTTAATATTATTATAGCAATCAAAAATTAAATTGAGTGTAAGTTTCCCTGTACCCCTGGGAAAACAAAATTGTGGGTGAGATGGAACATTGTAGAATATAACTAACTCTTAGAACATCCAAGCTATTTCTTTGATTTAATGTGATAAGAAGTTGTTGTCCTCTGGTGAATACTGGGTCTAGGGCATGAATTAACAACCCTCAGAAGAATTAAAAGTTCATCATATACCTAATCAGGCTTTCATCATTTGCATGGGGTAGGGGACAAAAAACCTTCCCCAGTTGAAAATGCTTTGCAAAAATATTACTCAGTTAGATGAGTGTCTTATTATGATGAGCAGCCCTATGGAAAGTGTGAACAAATGGTCCGGAAAACATCATAGATTGTATGAAATTCATTTGTATTAATTGCTGCTCACTGTTGAAAGAATATCTTTAGGCATTTAAGATGCACATGGCAGAGTCAGGTCTTTAGGATATCTTTTTGCATGCCCCCCTTTCTCTCTCATCATCTATCTTCTATGTGTTTGTCTTTCTATCATATATCTGCCATCTATTATTTATCTGTTATCCATGTATCATCTATCTTTGCATCATTTATTACTATGTCTATTTTCATATAGTGCTCACAATTTAGTGCAAGAGTTTCTGAGGTTGTTGACCTGTTTCTCAGTCAGAACTCACTGCTCTGTTACTCTTGGATCGTCAATGTTCCAATCCTTCAGTCTTGGAAATTAGCACCTGTAGCCAGGAAACATTACTATAATTTTTCTCAAGGATATTTTTCTCTCAGCCTTCTCATTACTAATATTCTGGGATTTAGAGTCATTTTCTGATGAATAATTTCCTGAATACATCAACCTCATAGGTAGACCAACAATTGATACCTCTTGGAAATAGTACTTTTCAACAAGCCATTTGTTGTTTGTGTAGAGGGAGGCAGAGACTCTGTGAAGGAAGGAGGAGAAGGGACTCTTTGACTCATCCTCTCTGTGGTGAGTTCTGTTCAAAGCAGTGGCAGCACACTTGATCAAAGAAGAGCCCATATCTCACTAAGCTGTATGAATCTAACTCATAAGGTTTCTGGGAGTTCAAGTACCATACTAAGTTACTCTTCAGAAATTTCCCAACTTCATAGTCTCTCTGAGAATACCTCTTGTAATGCTGGATCTCCCATTTGATTTAATCTCCAGTGATGTCTATTGGTCTCTTCTGCCTGGGTCAGCTGCCCAGCTGGCCTGCCCCTTACTCTTGCCCTGAGTAGACCTCAGTGGTCTTTGGGGTCTTTATTTGTATGTCTATGACTTTATAACTGTGAAAAAAGCCAAATAAATCAGCCAGCCAAACAAATTCTACAAAAAGTAGTATTTTGAAAACTTAGTTCACAAATGAAACATTAAAAATCTTTCTTGGGGAATTTGTAGAAGAAATGTGACCTTTTCTTGGTGCCTTATCTGCTTTTTATTGGATGCACTTTTAAGCAGGATAAGGACAAAAATGTATGTAGTATAAAAACCAACCTATGTTTATTTGGGGTATACACTGTCTTAGGATAGAGTGAGTGTGGCACAAAACCACGTTTAAAGTCCTTTAAATGATTTAAGAGGAGTGCCATCTTTGATCAATAGTATCCATTGCATGCTTCAAAAAAGTTATCAGAGGTTGCTGAGTGTTTGGAAGAAGAAAAGTAAGAATACCGAGAAATTTAAAATAAAACTTGTCAGAGTGTGTGCAGAGGGTGTGTGTTGTGTGCCACAGAAGGCTTGTGAAGTCAGAGGATGAAGTTATGGTGTCAGTTCCCATCTTCTACCTTTACATGGGCTCTGAGCATTGAACTCAAGTCATCAGGCTTAAGGAAGAGGTCCTCAAGCTTTTTTAATTCTGTGACCCTTTAATACAGTTCCTCATGTTGTGGTGACCTCTAACCATAAAATTATTTTCATTGCTTCTTTGTAACTAATTTTGTTACTGTGTTGAATAGGAATAAAAAGCGAACCTGCATAGGATTGACCTAGGTCTTCTGCATATATGTGACAGTTGTGTTGCTTGTTTTTCTTGAGGAACTACTAACAGTGGGAGCAGGGGCTGTCTTTGACTCTATTGCTGGCTTTTGGGACCTTATTCTTCATATTGGATTGCCTTGCCCAGATGTAATACAAGGGGAGGTGCTTAGTCTTACTGCAACTTGATATACCATGTTTTTGTTGATATCCATGGGAGGCCTGCCATTTTTTGACTAGAAATGGAGAAGCAGTAGATGGGGGTGAGTAGAGAGAAGGGGTTGGGAAGAGAAAAGGGAGGGAAACTATGGTCAAGATGTGATCTAAATAAATAAGTATTAAAAATATCTGATATGCAAGTTATCTGATATATGTCATTCAATCACCTAAGGGGTTGTGGTCCATAAGTAGAGAACTGTTGACTTAAGAGTGATTGCTGAAAAGGCCTGAAGACCTGAGTTCAGATCCCTGTACACACATAATAGACCAGGTGTGGTGCTGTGCTAACTGGCAACTCCAGATTGAGGAAGGTAGAGACAAGACGGGCTTGTTTGCTGTCAGTCCAGTTGAAAAACAAAGGCTTCAGGTTCAGGGAGAGACACTGCCTCAAAGCAATAAGGTGAGGCACTTAAAAGTACACTTTATGTTCTCTGGTCTCTTCACGTACTCCCCCATGCAAACATGTGCATATATACCACACACACGTGTGAGAGAGAGAGAGAGAGAGAGAGAGAGAGAGAGAGAGAGAGAG
>JABTXL010007333.1:4096188-4184720 GCA_025134845.1 Neodon shergylaensis
AGAGAGAGAGAGAGAGAGAGAGAGAGAGAGAGAGAGAGAGAGAGAGATCTTCCTGGGGGAAGAAACAAGTATCTTGAAAGATAAATGTCTCTGAAAAATTCTGACATATATGTACACATGATCATAAAATCATAACGGAAGATATGCATCATGAGTGAGTATTAGTCGTTTATGCTACTATAGCAGTATCATGTACTGAGCAATTCGTAACCAACAGAATTTTATTTCTTTCAGTTCTGGCCTAAGGGGACAACAGTTGGCAAGGGCTTTCTTGTTGTTTTATCTAATGTCAGGGCGAGAGAGATCACAAGAGATTAGTCTTGTGACCTCCTAAAACCCCAATTACCAGTTCATGATGGTGTGATCCTAGTGACTTAAACATCTTCCACTAAGCCCCTGTCTACCTCACATTTGTAGCTTCAATTTTAGAAATATGCTTTTGGAGAGGGCATTTAAACCCCTTCTGTGTACAAATATTAAAAACAAACCAAGAATAAGTAAAGAAATGATCAATAATAATAATAATGAATGAATGAATGAATGAATGAATGAAATGATTTCTAACTTGGAAACATCATGATGTTCATGTAACACAATTACTAACGTAGTCCTTAAAGTTTACTGGTCATCTTTAGGAGTCTGACCCTTCACTGGACAGAAGCAGAAACCCAGCTTCTGGTTTGGCACTTGTGATTCTTAAAGACAAGCCTTCAACAAAGAATGAGTTAATATAACTCAGCTACAGCTAGATTCTCTGTTCTTAGCTTCTAATCTAAAGTTCTCTCTGCAAGTCTTGCACACCCATAGCATTAAATTCACCTTCAACCAGATAATAACCCTTTGTAGCACATTCCAGAACTTAATTGCTGTAGTTTCCAGGATTGCAGCAGGTTTTCTGGGGTTGTTATTATGGACTAATGAGAGCAAGTTAATATGTGTTCTGACTGGAAAGTGACTTCAGGGTGTGGTTACTCTTCTGTGTGCATTGAGTTTGTTTTTTTTTTTAAAGAACCATTTTATTGAAATTTGAGGGGATGCAGAACAGCCAGTCTATTTGAATGCAATAGCGCTTTCAGGGAATTAGGACCAGCCAATTTCTGATTCCTGGAGGCTAAATTCTATGAGGCATTAAAACTCCATTTTCAGGCACCTTGCTTTGATGAACACAAGGAACATCTGTAGTGAGTTTCTGGAATTAGAAGCACCACATACCGATGGCTGTAGGAAGAACTTGACTGTTGTGTTAATGGATCAAAATGAAGAAGCATTTGATCTGAGACACTCTCACCTACCTGTCCTCTAATTCCACCTTTCCGTGGACAGGGAAGATGGGTGCTGGCACTGGTCAATACAGCTTGTATATGCTTAGGTGTATTTTATGACCCCAGTGCACTTGGGGGGGTTTAATGATAGACTTGTTAGTAGTAAGTGCCTATCAGTTGGCCATGCAGGTATTCCAGATACTTCATGCACATCATGACAACAAGTAAAGTCACTGTGAATATCCTCAGTGTCCACCAGTAGACCTTCATTTTACAGAACACTAAAGTTCACACATCATATACTTTGCCCCAGGTACAGCCATTAGAGAGCAAGAAAGGCTGAACGAAGCAGGGTTGTAATAGACTTGAGGGATAATAGGTTCTTCACTGACTTGATGACATGACAGAGTTTAGAAGGACATGTGTTGGGGTAAGGATGTTTGACATTATTCTTATAGTTGGAGCAAGATGTTGACAATTAACTATTCATAGTTAAGACTTTACTTGGTTGCACAGTCTATAGGCAAACTTTGGGCAAGTAGTTGTAATAATACTTGGGTATCTCATAGCATCCAGAGACAAGTCTTCAGCTGCCTCTCTGGAATAACCAGGAAATAAGGGACAGGAAGGTATTGGGTCATCTGTAGCTTTCTGCTTTTCTTTCTTCCTTTCCAGCATCTGGGCTACAGGTCAGGAAGCAGGAGTGCTAACATGGATTTAGTGTTCTGTGCTTTACTTTCTGGTCATTCATTTTCTTTCTCATTTTCTTCCTTCCATTTCAAGTTTCATAATTCTCAGGAGCAAATAAACCACTTTGGGCCAAGACCAATAGTAATGATACCAGGGATAGAGGTCTATTATAGAAATATGGTGCAGTTTGGTACTTCCACATGGATATGTTGAGAGATGGAAATTTCTATAAAACATTTTCATAGTTACTATTAATACCTTCAAAATCCAGAATCAAGAGGAAAAAGCCCATGTCACAGAAAGGATATCAAGGCTATCAAATAATATGGGGATGATGCATAATAGTGTAAAAAGCCAACTTGTATTGAATTTGAATCCTACTGAGCAAGTATTTTATGCATATAATCTCACTGAATGACCACCAGTCTTAAGAAGTATGTGGCAATATTCCTTGATAGGTTAGGAATAAAGCTCTGAATAGCTCATATCACCATACTGTCTTACATGATTCCTGGCCAATTAACAATCTGAAAACGTTTGTTTGATCCTGCTACCCATCTAATCTTTGTAATACCGCTTTGAGATCATCAAGACAAGGGGTTGCTGCAATGCATCAGGCTTTGGTAAACTGCATCAATATGCTTTGTAATCATGTAATAACTTTATTTGAGTGCCTTCACACAGTCAACCATCTGTTTTTCTGTCCAAATTGTGTGAATCACAGATATACAAAGTGACTCACAGCCAGTCCAACATGCATTTATTGTTAAAGTAAAGAACATGAGTTAAGTTATTGATTGTCTAGATTTCCCCAGTTCAGTAGCTAGAGTTCTATTTCTGGGATAAAACCCCTTGATACTGGAGAAATATGGATAATAAATAAGCTTCCAGAAAACCAGGAAGAAGAAAGACATTCTGTAACCTTGGACATAGCAACAACATACCTATCTATCTGTCAGTCTCTTTGTCCATTTATCCGTCTGTCCGTCTGTCTATCTGTCTTGCTTCAAGCTGATTTAACACAAGAGTGAGAGAAGAGAGTAAACTGTCAGGTTAACATATCTATCTATTTATCTGTCTGTCTGTCTGTCTGCCTGCCTGCCTGCCTGCCTATCTGTCTTGCTTCAAGCTGATTTAATACAGTGAAAGAAGAGGATAAACTGCAGGGTTATGCCCTTGATTTGGATCCAAGCATAGTCTCATTGTGAATTATTATCATATCAAGTGTAAGTGATGATTTAAACCCAAAGAGTTTAATTCTGAACTTGCTTGTCTTCTAGTCAATTCTTGGAGTATATTTTTATTTGATTCTTCTTTTTTCAACCATGCAAATAAAAATATTTTATCATACAGGTTTATTAAATGGGATCATTTTCACAAAAATGCACTTTAAAATTTTAAAAGCACTGTACTATTCTTACCTTTTATGATGAATGTTTGTTTCATAAATTCAAAAAGCAAGTGAACTATGAAGTGAACTCCGTGTGTCTACCGCACTGGTTAAGAAATAACAGAGTGTTTTTGATCTTGGGCATTCTTTCAGGTGTAAGATGGAATCTCAGAGTTTTTTTTTAATTTGCATTTCTCTGATGGCTAAGGATATTGAGCATTTTCTTAAGTGTCTTTCAGCCATTTTAGATTTTTCTGTTGAGGGTTCTCTGTTTATGTCTGTACCCCATTTTTTTTATTGGTTTTATTTGTTCTTTTGATGACCAATTTCTTGAGTGTTCTTTATGTATTTTGAAAATCAGCCCTCTGTCCAATGTGGGCTTGGTGAAGATCTTTTCCCAATGTGTAGGCTGTCATTTTGTCTTGTTGATTGTATCCATTACTTTAGAAGTTTTTCAGTTTCAGGAGGTCCCATTCATTAATTGTTTCTCTCAGTGTCTGTGCTAGAGGAGTGACATTTAGGAAGTGATCTCTTGTGCCAGTGCGTTCAAGTGTACTTCTCATTTTCTCTACTATGAGGTTCAGTGTAGTTGCTTTTATGTTGAGGTCTTTGATCCATTTGGACTTGAGTTTTGGGCATGGTGATAGATATGGATCTATTTTCATTCTTCTACATGTTGATATCCAGTTATGGCAGCACCATTTATTAAGTATGCTTTCTTTTTTCCATTTTATATTTTTTTTGCTTCTTTGTAAAAAATCAGGTGTTTGTGGGTGTGTGGATTAATATCTGGGTCTTTGATTTAGTTCCTTTGGTCCTCCTGTCTGTTTTTATGCCAATATCAAGCTGTTTTCAGTACTGTAGCTCTATAGTAGAGTTTGAAGTCAGGGATTGTGATGCCTCCAGAAGTTCTTTTATTGTTCTTTCAAGTTCTGTGAAGAATTTTGCTGGGATTTTGATGGCCATCACATTGAATCTGTAGATTGCTTTTGGTAAGATTGCCATTTTTACTATGTTAATTCTACCTACCCAAGAGCATGGGATATTGTTTTATTTTCTGCAATTTCTTTCTTCAAGGACAACTTATTCTGGGGAGGATGTGGGGTAAAGGGTGCATTCTTCTATTGCTGGTGGGAATGCAAACTGGTATAGCCGTTTGGATATCAATATGGTGATTTCTCAGAAAATTAGAAAACAACCTACCTCAAACCCAGCAATACCACTTTGGGGTATATTCCCAAAGAATGCTCAATCATACCACAAGGACATGTGCTCAGTTATGTTCATAGCAGCATTATTTGTCATAGACAGAACTTGAAAACAACCTAAATGCCCCTCAACCGAAGAATGGATAAGGAAAATATGGTACATTTACACAATGCAGTACTATACAGCAGAAAGAAATAATGACATCTTGATCTTGATATTTGTGGGCAAATGGATGTATCTAGAAAACAATATGTCGAGTGAGGTAACACAGACCCAGAAAGATAAATATCATATGTACTCACTCATAGGTGACTTTTAGACAAAGCAAATAAAATCAACCTACAAATCACAATCCCAGAGAACCTGAACAACAATGAGAACCCTAAGAGAGACATACATGGATTTAAACTACATGGGAAGTAGAAAAAGACAAGATCTCTTAAGTAAATTGGGAGCATGGGGATCATGGGAAAAGGTAGAAGGGGAGGTGAGAGGAAGGGAGGGAAGTGGAGAAAAATGTATAGCTCAATAAAAACAATAAAAAAAGAAATAACAAATAATAGTTTCATATATTTCTACCCACCCATTGTGCCTTTCCTTTGTACAAGTACTTCTTTTGACTACAAAATTATCTTAAATTTAACATTATAAATCATTTAAAAATGAGTTTGTAACATGAATACTTCTCCACAACCACACACACACACACACACACACACACACACACGGTGTTTGAAATATTATGGAACCCTTCTGACACCTGTTTTTTTCCCCACTTAGATATTTTTTTTTGTTTTGACTATGTGAACAATGATCATTCACTAACAAATTTATTTCAAGTTATATTCTAGTCCATTATAGAAATAAACTGTATTATTATTTATCTTCATCTTGTTAGAAAATGATTTCCTTTTTCATATTCAGCAATCGGTAGGATTCTGTAGTCTGTGTTCTTTTAAAATTATTTTGTGCATAGAACAGCATCTTGTTTGTACTGGAAGCAATGTTAATGTTGCTGGGCATGCTGGTTGTGCGTGTCACCGTTATTGTGCAGTAATTGTGAGACACTTCTTTGTTCCTACAACTTTCCTGCTCTCTCAGACCACCACCCTCTGTGACAGGCTATCTGCAATAGGGATGGCTTCATGCTTCATTACTTTCAATAGTTTTGATATCAATCATTGCATGCTTTTCTAGCAATATTGCCATCATTATATTGGTGATTTTATTATTCACATAAATGATTTTTCTACACCATGACTTTGAGTTACTTCAATTCTTCCCCTTCAGTGCATCACAGACATTCACTCGCATGATGAGTGTAGTCTAGACATTCACTCATTTTCACATATACCCAGACTCAAACATTCATCCCTTTGTGCCTTGTTCTCCTTTTGCAGCTTGGCTCCCACTACTCTGTCCAAGGTCCAGGTCTGTAGCCCATCGTCACTGAGACCTTTAACTATTTATTTGTTTATTTGTTTATTTATTTATTTATTTATTTATTAAAGATTTCTGTCTCTTCCCCGCCACCGCCTCCCATTTCCCTCCCCCTCCCCCAATCAAGTCCCCCTCCCTCGTCAGCCCAAAGAGCAATCAGGGTTCTCTGCCCTGTGGGAAGTCCAAGGACCACCCACCTCCATCCAGGTCTAGTAAGGTGAGCATCCAAACTGCCTAGCCTCCCACAAAGCCAGTACATGCAGTAGGATCAAAAACCCATTGCCATTGTTCTTGAGTTCTCAGTAGTCCTCATTGTCCGCTATGTTCAGGAGAACCCAAAGAAAAACATATAGGCATATTATTAACCTTCCTGAATATTAACCTTCATCAGGCGATGAAAGGAGACAGAGACAGAGACCCACATTGGAGCACTGGACTGAAATCTCAAGGTCCAAATCAGGAGCAGATGGAGAGAGAGCACGAGCAAGGAACTCAGGACCGCGAGGGGTGCACCCACACACTGAGACAATGGGGATGTTCTATCGGGAACTCACCAAGGCCAGCTGGCCTGGGTCTGAAAAAGCCTGGGATAAAACCTTTAACTCTTTTTAATCCCCATTTACACCCTTCTGATTCTCCTCCTACAGTTCAAATGCACCCTAATCATTACACGACTTCCCTGTAGACACCCCCACTCCCTTGCTTTTCTTGTCCTACCATGATCATTTGCTTGGCAGAACCCTGATGGACTCTTGTTTTCCTTCTATTTTGTATTTTCAGGACAAAAGAAAACCCATGGTCTTACTGATTGGTCTGCTGTCGATAACTTCATCCCTATGACTATCAACCCACCCCCAGAACTGCCTGGGACCTTGTTTTTCTTTTCTGTTCACGGTCTTACCCTTTTAGATGGCTGTTTTATATTTTTCTTCTCTCTTCATAATTTCAACAACTTGCTTACCTCCCTGTCTTCCATTGATAACTTGATCCTCATTGTACGGAGAAAATAGAAGCAAGAAAAAGTATGTCTTAAACCCCTAACAGAGATTTCCACCATCTACCCCTACAAGCCCTGTTTTCCCTCCTGAGTTCTTGAGGATGGATGACTGTGTTAATGTCAAAGTCACACACATAAAATCATTGCCAATGCCTTTGTGTTAATTCCATGTTCATTGCTGCGCAAATTCTTGAAAGGAACAAGTCTGTATTTTGGCTCACAGCCTCAGTCAACTGGTTCTGTTGCTTCAGGGATATGGTGAGCCAGAGCAGCACGGTGGAGCATACAGGGACAGGGTGTACCCACAAAGATAGAATCCTGTGACTTACTTCCTGGAGGCAGGCCACACCACTTAATGTTTTCATAGTCACTTAAGATAGGACCACCAACTTTAGAAGTATTCTTTTAATACACAACTTAAGGAGAATATTTCAAACTATGAATATCTCATTTAATTAAGCAAAAAATTAAGCAGATGTTTCTTACATTGTTTCCTCCTATAATAAATGTGCAAACACACACACACACACGCAAAAATCCTCCTGTCTCTCTTATTACTCAGTTATATAGTTGCTATTTATTTCTTTGCTTCCCCTGGCTAGTTCTCTATCCCATGCCACATACATGTGCAAAAATTATAATTAATGAGTAAGAGACCAAGGATTTGAGAGGGAGGAACACATGCTTCTAACTGGTTTTTGTGCTGTACCACACAGGCTTATATTTTAACAGCAGCCAGCAGAACCTATTAAAAATTTAAATCAGGTCATCCTGGTTCAAAATTCTTCAGTGATTCTGCGGCACACTCGGAGGAAAAGCTAATCCTTTCACATTTTACAAGAACAAATGGCTTAGCTCTTTATGAATTCTGGGAGCCACACTCCTGCTTCTCACCCTCTTGTTCATGTTCTTCCCACTGTATTAGGATGTAGCACATGCTCAGAACTCAGGCATTTTGAGCTTGTCCCTCTATTTGCATAGCGTCTCTCTCCCCATTATCCACGAGACACACCAGAATCTTTTCTCCTCTTTCTTAAATGCTTGGTTAGCCTTTTGGAGAGTCTCTCTTTCTCTCAACACACCCAACAACAAAGCTGTTCATGTTTCAGTGATAGCTTTGATTTTTTTTCTTCCTTCCCTTCTTTCTCGTTCATGTCTTCAATTTTTGCTTTTAACTTTGTGTGTGTGAGAGTGTACCTGTGTGTAGAGCACAATTGTATTGGAAATAAAACATGACGGTGAGAAACTTGCTCTAGTTTTCACAGGTTCAATTATTAAATATGATTTTAAAATATCTATTTATAGTAGATTGTCATTAAAATGGAGAAATTATCTTCTCTTCTTAATTATGTGTTTGTCATTAAGCCAGTTAATGTTAAATAAGTAACTTTTTTAGGTATTAAGGCTATCACATGTTTTTTTTTGGCAAATCATGAGACTTACATTAAAAAATGTACAAGGGACTTACATAAAAATATATACAATTTCTTATAATTCAACAATAAAAAGACCAACCATTTTAAGAATGGGTAGAGAATCTGTACAGACATTTTGCCAAAGAAAATATGCAAATGGCTAATGAACACTCGAAAAGATGCTGAACATCAGCTGCCAGGGAGAGGCAAGTCAGCATCACAATATGATACCGCCCTGTGTTCATTATTTGTCTCGTCCCTGTGCCAAGACATCTGATGCAAGCAAGTCAAGATAGGAAGATTTGCTCCTCCTTTTGTTCTAGGATTTACTGTCCGTCATAGAAGGGAAGGTGTGACAGCAGGGCAGGGGGTCACACTGTGTCCAGAGTGGGAGGTAGAGAGAGATGAATGCATGCCTAGCGTTCCTCCTGCTTACACAGTCCAAGATCTCAGCACAGGGAAATGCATCACCCACAGTCATGCCCAAAGATCTGTTTCCCTGATAATTCTAAATACCATGAAGTTGACAATCAAGATGATTTTTTTCTTTGTTTGTTTATACGGTGGTTTACATGTATCAATTTACATATGTTGAACCATCCTTTTATCTCTGGGATGAAGCCTGCTTGATCATGGTGGATGATCTTCATGATGGGCTCGTGGATTTGGTTTGCAAGAATTTTATTATTGAGAATTTTTGCATCTATGTTCATAAGGGAAATTGGTCCATAGTTCTCTTTCTTTGTTGGGTCTTTATATGGATTGAGTATCAGGATAACTATGGCCTCCTGAGGTATCACATATTTTGAATGATACATTTTTATTTATATTTTTCGTGAACTATTTTGATCATATCTTTCCTATCCCCCAACTCTTCTCAGTCCCTTCTCACCTTTAAATGTTAAATCTCTTATGCTGACGATTTTATCTCTAAAATTTCTAATGTTGTTTTTGAATGAATCCAATTTGTTCGAGATGTATTTTTTAATGATTATTTATTATGCATGTATGTGTGTTTGGGGTGTTAGAACATCCATTTGGAGGACAAAGGACAGTTTGTGGTAGCTGATTCTCTCTATTACGTTGGTTCCAGGAATTAGGGTTGGTGACAAGCACCCTAACTTGCTGAGCCACTTCATAGACCCATGATAGATTATTTTCAAAATTTGTTATTGTTGGATTTAACATTTTGGTATATTATGCACTCATGCTTAATTTCATAAAGAATGTGTCTGCACAACTCCATTTCACACCAATGTTGCCTTTTTATACATCAGTTATACTAGCCTCTTGTAAGCTGGGAAGTGCTTAATTATTTTTTAAAGCTTTGGAGAATTTTCAAAATGTTGGGACAGTCTTTTTACTTTCAAAATTGACTAGAAATCCCTTCAAAGAACAGTGTAACAAAATCTTCATTTGTAAATGGTTTAATTATGACCCAATATGTCTTAAAATATAAGGAAAATTTCATGTTCTGTTTTTTTTTTCTCTGTCATCTTTGTTAGGGACATATTTTTCTTTCCTCAGAAAATTTCAAGTTTATTAGCTAAATAGACAAATTCTTCTTAATGATATCACTGCAGCATGTATTGGTTTTGATGCATCTCTTTTGTGCTCTATCCTGACAAGGTGGTCTGTCTAGTTTTTGTACCTGCTTTTGAGTTCGATGTTTAACTACTTATTTGTTTTCATTTTTTTATTCCCATAAAAACATTTGAAGCCATAAATTTCATTTCTGAGGACTTAATCAATGTGTAGTACTTTATTATTAGCCATTTGTACATATATTTTAGCTTCATTGCAATTTCTTCCTTACCTTAGTTATTACCCAGAACTATAGTCTCCAGTATAAACATAATAAAAACATAATAGAAATGAAAATGCAACTGAAAAAAATTAGCAGCCAAAATTCAAATAAAAACAAAATGTTGAAAACACTTTCAACACATCTAATGTTACCATTTTTAACACACAAAATGCATTTTTAACACATAAAAGTGCAACATCATGTTTTATATTTGTTTTCTGCAGGATTTTAAAAAGCTGGTGTGTGTTTTGCATTCAAAATCCATCTTAATGGGACTGGAGAGATGGATCTGTGCTGAAGAATGCCTACTGCTTTCACAAAGGCTCAAGATTGGTTTCTGGGACCCACATCAGATTGCGTACAACCTCCTGTAATTCCAGTTTCAGGGTATCTGACTTCCCCTTCTGACCTCGATGGCAACTGCTCTTATACCTTATAATATCTCTACAAACACATACACATAATTAAAAAAATAACTTGTTTAAAAGTACATCTCCACTTAAAGATAAAATTTTCATTATAAGTACTACATCCATCTTTATTTATTTATTTTTTTGATGGGCAATTTTTTTTATTGGCAAAGTTTTTCAGAAAACTTTTTAAATGTAATTAAACCAGTGTCACTATAGTCCTACATCCATCTTTAAATTTAGCAAGATTTCCACTTGCAAAATTAAATGCTGAGTTCTTCCAAATAAACATAAAAGTTGTCCAATAATTTAACTCAGTGTCAAAATTTGCCTTAATACTTATGCCTTCACCAATAAAATTAGTTCATTTCTTTTAGAAGAATTAATTTGATTTTGATGCAAAATCACCTGATTTTCAAACCACGTCTTGGTAAAATAACTTTCCTATTTTGTTCACTCAGTATTATTAACTTTTAATTGGATGGATATTGTGGATGGACCCATAATATATGGATATTGCACAAAATAATAAGATAATCTTATTATGCCAATGTAGCAAAGAGTTTGTCATTTTGCAATAATGTCACAGTGATTATAATAGTCTCTGTGTTGATTTATGTTAGGAATAAGTCAGTCACCCAGATACTTATATGCCTACTGACTGACCCCCAACATGAAATGTGCATTTCATATCTTAGATGATCCTCTCTGATGTGCAATGCTTTGCATATCATTGTTGAAAGGATTAAACTCTGTGTGTCCCCATAGGGAGAAGAAGACTGAGGGGGTCACGCCTGGTTTTTCCTGTGTTCCTTTCTTATCTTTATTTTATTTGCTATACTTTTGCTACTATAAGCAATGATAGTAATACTAACCACTTCTCTTGGTTCTTTGAATCATTGTAGTGGTTCCTTGAACATGGCCTTGTGGAACCTGATTTAGTTGACAGTGCAAGTCGAATATACCACCATAACCTTGACCCCAAGAAATCTAGTGTAAAGATAGTTTGAAAAGAAGAAGAAATTAAAAGACAGAGATAAAAGAGTTTTTGGTCCTAAGTATATACTGGGTAACTCACCATGTGGAACAGACTATGCCACAACCTCTGCATTGGGAATTTAGTAATAATAATTAATATAGCTCTTAAGGTATAGGTTCACTGAACGGTTAAGGAAATGTGAAACAAGAAATAAAGGCTATCATTGTCCTTATTAGCTAAAGTGGAAGTTAAGGAGAATGATGGAACAGATATTAACATTGCACTAAACTTAGATTTCACCCAGACCAAGGTTCAGCTCCTACTTCTAAGGCTACTGCCAAATAAATGACTTTTGTTGGGTAATAGATAGATGTTCTAAAACCTCTATGCACCACAAAGCTTGTCTAGACAGCAACAGAAGCCAAAAAACAAGCAGTGACCCGAATCAGGGCATCTTGTATAAAGAGCTGATTTATTTCAGGGATTGATTAAAACCGATTCCCAGAAGAACCTTCACTAAAATGAGCTGTCACTGTGACCAACTATAGGTTAAGTAGCTTTGGCGTTGGATGTTGAATAGTCAAAGCGTGAGTTTAAGCTAATATAGAACACAAAGGTAAGAAGCTGTCATACATGGGTGCATATGGCCCATACAGAGAACTGCATTGTCCTTTATATTGTAAGAAGAAGATTCTCTTTTTCTCCATAAATGAAGTCATTGACACCATGCATGTGTGATCTGTGCTAGACTGACTGTGAGGATTAGGCTATCTTAATGGACTCCTAAACCAAGTGCCCTTTGTGTGGACATTTCATATAATCTTGTTTCTACAATAATTGAACTAATGCTTAGGAAGGCATTATTAGATATATTATCTCAATCTTTCTTTACTGGTCTCAATATTCCAAGAAAATCGGTGCTCTGAAAAAATAATGCTTGAAAGACAAAGGAGGAAATTTGAAGGGACTCCTCCTTCTAGGGGGAATATTATTGGTTCGTGGTTAATAGATCATATGAACAAAGCAAATGCTGATGGGTTGAAGCATAGTTTTAAGTGTAGCACCATGAAAAGATGAATGGACTGATATTTGATGCTTGATCATCACCAAATTTAAAGGATTCTAAACAAATCTGTTCTACCATAGTTGGAATGAACTAAAACAAACAAACAAACAAAAAAGGAAGGCAAAGAGAATGAGAAATGTGGCTTCTAATACTTGGTAGGTGCAGGGCTGAAAGTCTGGCAAATTAAAGAGGATGGTGATTCATAAAGTGTGAGGGTTTTCTAGTTCATCCTTTGCCTGGGAACAAAGTCATATGCCGTAAAACGGTCAGGAGGTAGGAAGAAACTTCAGGGACTCTTTTCTAAGAGAGTTCAATTCACTGTGATTCCAGAAGCTCTTGAAAATAATCATAGAGGCTCCAGTTAGACTGGAAAATTTTGGGATGTAGCTGTAAATTGGGTTTGGTAGTGGCATTTCAATTGTACTTTAATAAATAAAGATTGACTGAAGATCTGAAAGTAAAACAGTCCTACTGCTCAAACCAGATTATGGTAACACACACCTTTAATCCCAGTAGCCACACTAGTTGCCATAGAAGTTGGGTGGTGCATGCCTTTAATCCCAGCCCTAGAGAGGAATATAAAATGGGGTCAGACAGCTCTCAGACACGGTGTCATTCTTAGATTCCTGGAGGAAGGATTGCCATTTCAGAATGAGGTCGAGGTAAGAGCCAGTGGCTGTTTTGCTTTTTGTATCTTCAGTTTGAACCCTAATTTCTGACCCTGAGTTTTTATTAATCGTGCTTCAGGGTTTAGGTCAAAGTTTTGATGAAAATTGAAATGTTCAAGTGGACCTTTTATGAAGTTGCTGAGGCTGCTTTATCTGAATGTATTGTCAGAATAAATGCCATGTATAACTGAGGAATTACTTGCTACTGTCAAACAGAAGACATGTATATTTACTGTTCAGCTGATATCTCCTGAACATTCTACATGGGAACCTCTAAGATGCCCAAGGTTATACAGTTTATATTTGGACAGAGTAGTTGATAATTTAGTTATCAGCAATGTTAGAAGCTAGTGTGCTATTATCAAGATCTCTCTGTACAAAGTCCAGCCCAGTTCATGGAAAATGCGGCTTACAGTGATTTACAGTAACATTTTGATGATTAAAATAAAGTTGTGCTGTTTTATGGTCCCAAATGCTCTTGATACAGATTAAACAGTGAAAATGTAGAGTATTGTAGTAGGAAGGCCACCTCTTGTTGGTTCCTGGCCGCTGGCTAGCTTAGACTTGAAATAATCACACAGAAACCATATTAATTAAATCACTGCTTGGCCCATTAGCTCTAGCTTATTATTAGCTAACGCTTACATCTTAATTTAACCCATCTCCATTAATCTGTGGTCATGTCCTCCCAGCAAAGTTTCCACACATCTATCTCTGGTGGAGGTTCCATGGTATCTCCCTCTTCGCTTTCCTTCTCCCAGCATTCAGTCCAGTTTTCCCCGCCAACCTAAGTTCTGCCCTATCACCAGGCCATGACAGTTTCTTTATTCTTTAACCAATAAAAGCAGCACATAGACAGAAGGACCTCCCAGACCATTTCCCCTTTTCTGTTTAAAAAAAAAAGGAAGGCTTTAACATAGTAAAATTACATATAATAGAACAGTTATCAAGCAAGAATTACAGTTACAATATTTATACTTACTTTATCCTTTATCAAAACTAAGGAAAACTATATTATTACTATCTACTCTTCAACTCCATCAAAGACTCCAGAAGAATATAATATTACCTAAGTAAACATGAAGTACATTGTAAGCAACTTCCCAAACTCTAGAATTGACAGAGACATCTTACTGCCTGGACAGTCACCCAAAGCTCTTCTGTATCATTGGGGCATCTATATTCAGCTTATAGGCCCATAGTATCCAGCAGACATTTCCATGAAGCAGGAAATTTCAAAGACAGTTCTGCTTATATTGGCAGTTTGTTAGTCATTTTCTTCTGTGTCCTGAAGAAAGTCTGGCAGACTCTTTCATGAATCAGAAACCCTGAGGAACCATGTCACCTTTAGGCAAGTTCAGCAGTCATTTTTCTGTGTGTCCTGCATGTCCACTTTCAACCAACTCCATAAGGAGCCTCTTTGATGCTCATCTTCCTCTTGAAGTAGCTTGTGCTGCCAGGAGCAGATGTGTCTTATTGTCATGAAAAGTTCTAAGTTATTAAAAAATATTTTAAATTCCATATTCTATAGTCTTTGAAAGGTTTGAAGAATACCTGTTTCTGAAATACATCTCTGTACATCTAGAAAATCTAACTAACATAACTACAAGCTTGACTGTTATAGATGATTATTTATTGACCCATATATTTTTAAGTTATACATTACATTTAATGAGCTACACAAACATGATACCTTCATCAAGAGCAGAAATATACATATAACAAAATTGACTTTAAATTTGCATTAATAAACCAAGATCCATACCAATGCAAATCTCTATAGCATATCTCCCTTTAAATGTAAACAAACATTTTAAACAGTATTTGGGAATATGGGTGTAGTTTCTCCAAACTGCTTCCTGCTGTTTATTGGGCAAAATATTTTCTTTTTGTGGATGTTCACAGCAACCTTTTGGGGGCTCTTGTTCCATCAAGCCATATTGGTCTGGAAGCAATCCACAGGTTTTCATCTTCTGTGGAAGCAAAAGAAGAACCTCTTTTCCAAAGCAACAGATCCTTAGACTCAAATTTTGGAATCAAGATACCTTTATGTTGGTTTAACTTAGCAGTTCATATAATGAAATGTCTGTCTGTACTTAGCTCATTCACACTTAAAAAATTCAAAGAAAATACAATAATATGCACAATCCTTACTCTCTGTGTATTCTCTATCTTCACATGGCTTGTTTTACTCTACTACTTTTTAATATTTATTTTAATATCTTTACTCTGTCTCTTTTTAAAAACCATTTACTTATTTTCCAACTCTCTATACTATTTTTCTTCTCTCTTCCAAGCCTACATACATTTATCCAACACTATGACTCATCTGGATTTGTATTTTTTTTTTTTTTTTTTTGCTTTTTGAGACAGGGTTTCTCTGTAGCTTTGGAGCCTATCCTGGAACTAGCTCTTGCCGACCAGGCTGGCCTTAAACTCACCTGCCTTGGCATCCCATGTTCTGGGATTAAAGGCATGCATCACCACCACCCGGCCTAGGAGTATTTTTTAAAATGCTAAGTGCTTCTTAAAACATAAGCTGTACCAATACTATGGCATATATGGTACTTCCTGTTTGACTGCCCAGTCCAAAACTTAAGCTGTGCCATTAGTATGGTATATACGGTACTTCCTCCCTGTTTGCTCTGCCCAGTCTAGCATGGCAGAGCCACTTGCACACTGCCCTACTTCCAGGCACACAGCCAGTCCATGTTGCCATTAAGCAAGCTGCAACAGTCTGATCCCAAACTCCATCCAAATGCTTGGTCTCTTGAAAGAGCCAGAGTTTGTGCTAGCAGTACGGTGGCCCACGAACAGGGAAGCTACTGTTTTGAAACCACACAACTGCTACTGCTGAATCACTAAAACCTCTCTTAAAGGAGCTGCCACATGCCACCAACAAACAGCAAGAAGCTGTGTTAAACTCTGTGTTTTTGTGTATAGAATTCCTTTTCAAGCTCTCTCAAGTTTTTAAGTAAATTTAGTTGGTCATGTGGGTAGCTTGCTTTGTGGCATCTCTCTGCCTCCACCCTTATCCTTCCATGCTATAGGCTAATCCAGTTCTTTATTCATTAACCAGTAAAAGCAACACATAGACAGAAGGACCTCTCATACGAGAGCATGCTAAAGAACACTGGTTTTACCTCTTTTTTTTTTTCATCTCAGAAGAGAGTTGACTGTAATTTGTTGAATATTCTCCATTTTGATCTACTTCCTATGTGGCTGTCTTAACTCATTAGCTTAGTTTCATAATTTGGTTAGAAGAGATTTGAGTTTAATATAATATATGGATGAGGTGAAAATACCATGAAGTAAAGAGTAAGCCAGGAAAGGCTTAAACAAGGTGAGAGCACATATTGCCAATAAATCTGAGTGATAAAGTCAGCAAAGATCATTTGGCTCAAATAATGAAATTCTTGGAAACCGCCTAGACAAGAGCCAACCACTGACATTTCAGAAATGCCTAAAAATCAGCAGTTGTAGTTGCTTGTGCTTGGGTCTAAGTAAGAACCACAACACCCACTCAGTTTGGACTTTGGAGAATATTATTGCAATCTGAGAATATTGCTGATTCTGTCCATAAAACTATCCAAAGAAAGGTCAGTTTTGAGTATCTGCTCTAACAAAGATGACTATCTGAATTTGAGTTGCTCAGGTTCCAGCAAATAACCTGCCATTTCTGCTCATATAAGCCATAAACCCTATGGTCACTTAGAAAGAGCTGGTAAGTAGAATGGGACTCCTTTGAGAAGGGCTTTTAGCAGGAAGAGAGAAGGTAATGATGGGTGAAAATGACCAACATTCATTCTATCTGTGTATAAAACTGTCAATGAATATAAAAGGGAAAAGAATGCAGTCATAGTGTTCTCAATCCCTCCAGATGCTGTGGTCCACATGCAGATACGAGTTGGAAGGATCTGTAGCAGACACTTATTCAAGCTCCAGCTAATGATGTCATTCTATTAGTACCACCAGTAGAAATGTCTGGATTTTGCAACAAAGATTCTTCTAGATGCAATACTTTGGTATACAACATTTGAGAGACATTTTACATTTACATATACCAAGATTGCCTATATGACCAGGGATTTAACATAATGTGGAAAGACCAAAAATGTTTGATAATATTACAGAGACATTTTAGTCAGAAAATCATTCTTCCAGGAGATTCACAATAACATGGAAGCATTCTAGTTGGGAGAATGCAAGGAAGTATGTATTATATTCAGGAGATGGCAGCATCTTCATGGTTAGGGCCAACTCTGAAATTAATGATAGATCTTATATTAGTAGTACTCCAAGAGACAGCTCTCTATAACCCAAACCCACTGCTTGGTTTATGGATGACAACTCCAAGGTAGGTAGACAGCTGCTACTATAATTGACTGATGAATAGCTGATTGTAGTATGCTTGTTGTCTTTATTAGAGTGGTGGGAAAAGTAAGTGATAATAGTAGTTGTAATGTTTTGGGGGCTGGTGGGATGCTACAGGAACTGCTTCTGCTTCTTCAGTCAATAGTCTTTAAGATAGCAGCCCACTTGGGTGAGGTCTCCCTGGCTTGAAAAAGCACTGGTAGCCGTGTGCTCCCTCTCTTACTTTGGACTCCGCTTCTGGCTACCAGATGCTTTTCCTGGTCGTTTGGAGGGCTGTTGTCTAGGATGGTGATCTGTAAGTTTTTTGTTTAAATAAATAACCCTTTTATTAATCATAATCCCAAACTGGTGTGGGATTATTTTGTGACTTACTCCTTTAGTGGGGTAGCTCAGCTGTTAATGGTACATGCTGTAAGCTTGATAACCTCATTCTTGGGGTACATGTGGTGGAAGGAGAGAGCACTTCACTCTTCACACTGTGCCATGACATACAACACCCCTGCTCTGACTCATGTGCTCATGCAAGCACACATACACCCTGAAAAATAAAAAAATATAAAAGATTTTTTTCAAAACACTACCTCTTTTTGAGACTTTGTCAACTCTTGAACAGTGGCCAATGGTAGGTTAGCTGAACTGTGGAAAGTTAGACTACTAAGTAGATGCCTGTATGAGACACAGGATTATAGCAGTCACAGTGGGAATGGAAATGCCCTTCAGAAGAACTTCCTTCCAGGGATAGAAGCTGACTGGATCCACATGTGGTCTCTAGAATTCATTAAATGAACAGACACTGTCCAAGGGTAGAATGAAGATGAGTTGTAGATCAATGTATACCTCTTGAACTCTCTGAGGAACAGGATGCCAACAAGAACCATTCTGTCTGCCAGCAAGAAAGACAAAGACAACAGATACCTCTTAGATTCATTTCCTAGAGGAAGAGTCTTCGTAGAGCTAGCAATAGTCATTAGGTTGATGTCAGTAGCTCTAGGAGGCAAATGTGTATCTTGGCATGAATAGACATCTACTCCAGATTTACTGTTGCCTATCTGGTGGTGTATGAAAAGATCTAAGGAATGTAAAAGAAAGATATTGTCAGTTTAGACCACCACAGTCCACATTTTCAAATATCAAACCAACTCTCCATATTATATTTCATATTACCACTAGAGTAGTGATTTGAGAAATTATCGGAACTGGCAATCAATTTTCTTGCTTGAAGTGAGAATAGCGGACAAAGGCATGGAGTGCTTATGTGCTTCCCTTGATTGGAAGCCTGAGACAGCACAATTCTTCACAGACCTTGAGAAAACATACCTACCTTCATATGAAAAAACAAAAAAATCCAGGAGAGCCAAAACAATCCTGCACAATAAGGGAACTTCTGGAGGCATCACCATCCCTGACATCTAGCTTTATTATACAGCTACAGTAATGAAAACAGCTTGGTATTGGCACAAAAACAGACATGTGGACCAGTGGAATTGAATTGAAGACCCTGATATTAATCCACACACTTATTCAGTATTTCAATGGGCAACTGCTCTGAGTTCTGAAAGGCTGATTCTGTAATTACATTTATTAGAAGTTAAAGACATCATGGAGATACTTGTACAAATTAAGACTGGCAATGCTCTAGCATATGTCTCTAGTAAGGGGTTTAATCAGGCAGTATTATATCCATCCCAAGTGTTTCTTTGGGTTGATGATTACATAATTAAATTTATAATTTTCTGTAGTTACCATAGGAAGAAAATCAGGTATAAAACTTTGGATTCACCAAGATAGGATAAACAATGGAGTATTTTCTCTGAATTTGCCAAATACTAATGGACTGGATATTGTAAACGTATTTCTTACTGGATAATTGTTATTATTGTATATAGTTTTACTATGGTAGAGTTAAAACCTTCCTTTTTATTTAGACAAAAGGGGGAAAATGTTGCAGGAGAATTATTTGCATTGGCACTGTGCTGTGCCAATAAAGTTTATGTTGAGAATGTGGAGCTAGCTACTAGTTGACCAAAATTAGCCTCAAAGATTTTGGAGGACTCAGAACATATAGAGAGACACAGGAAGTAGTAGGGAGGGTTTTAGAAAGTCTATGGCCTTTTCAATTGAGGAAGGAGACAGAGAGGAGTTCACTGGTCATTTCTCTGCTATTTTTTTTTTGATCAATCAGGTTTTAACCCCGTAACTGACTCCCAAATTTTTACTCCTGGCAGTGTGGTGATGTGACAGAATGGAAAGGGGCTGGCCATATGCAGAAGGGGCCTGGCACATGAGGTAGCTCTGCTTAGTAACAAAGAACAAATCTGGTCCTATAAGAGTAATGCGAGTTTTTTTCTCAAGATGATCCTCCAATTACCTAACTAATTCCATGTGACTCTACTCCTCAATGAGACACCACCTATGAATACTGTTACGGTTACATCAGGCAACAAGCTTCTAGGACTCCAGTTTTGGGGTGGGATGATATGTTTAAACCATATCCAAAACACAGGAAGAAAACTATTAGGATACAGGTTACACTAAGTCTGAGCTACTAGCCATGTGCAGAAAAACAAACAACCAAAAAAAAAAATAAATAAAAGACAAAAAAAAAAAAAAACCAACCCAACCAACCAAAAACCACCAAGCAACCAAACGAAAGAAACAAAACCATAACAAGCAAAACCAAACACTTTGTTCCCCCATTCTTGCATTATGAATAGACATGATAAAGTCAAGCCATACCCCACCACCACCACTCACACACCCAAGAGAGGATTAGGGAGAATCCAGGACTTTGTTTCTTCAAAAGTGTCCAAACACAGGGCAGGGCGTTGGATAAAATCTATCACACCATTCTGGTCTCACTTCTGTCTTTTAACAGAAGAAGCTCCCCTGAGAGGAATTCTCTGCTTCCCCTGCCCTGCCCTACCCAGCCCTACCTCACCCTGTCCTCTTCTGTCCTCCCCTCTCATCCCTCTCCTCCCCTTTGCTTCCAGCTGCTTGGTATTGTCCAAGCAAACATTGACTGATGGTTAGCCATTTGTTGGCTCTTACTATTGATTTTTTTTCTTTGTTGTGCTTTTCCTTTGAAAGCTGCGTTTTGTACTTTGGCATTAAAAAAAGGTGGGCATGAATAAAAACAATGTAATTCTCCCCTTTCTCTCTTTGTGAGATGCCAACCTCAAAATATGCTATGCCTATCTTCTGTGGCTAAAATGGCTTCTGGAACCCGTGGCTGTGCTCAGAGTGCACACACAAGAAGCATCTCCTCAGAGCCATTAGTGAGTGAGCAACTGCCCTGGGGAGACAGGGTCTTGAAGGTGGAGCTTTTGCCTGTAGTTTATCTTTTTTGTCCACTGTGAGTTACAAATTGGATGCGAACACCTCACCCTTGGCTGGCACAACTCAATTTCACAATGTCTACTTTATATGTAAATCAAGTCTTACATTTACTTAATTATACGTCTCTTAAGGTTTTTCACCTTACTTTGGGAGAGATTGTTCAACCTGCAATTCCTTTAATTCTGGCTATGTGCTCATTTTTGGAATACTCTGACAAAATAACACCTGGGAATTTTTAAGGGGTTGAAAGCTCTGAGTACTTCCTCAGAACCACACTGCTTTCCAGAGCTGACAACAAAGTCTCGAGTATAAAAGCCAAAAATCTGTCTCCATTTGACAAGTAATTGGACACTACACTGCAGGCATTAGAGAAAATGAAGGACGCGAAGTGAGAGAGAATTAGATGAGGGTTAGTAAGGCCCAGACTTGTAACTGCATCTAGAAATTTCTCCCAGCAGAACAGGTGGCTGTCCATTCCCATTTGATATGGCCATAACCTGTAATTTTTTTTAAAAAACTGTGAAGTGGTTAAGCATTCTCTTGTCTATAATCCTAGCAGTCTGAAGCCTAAAGCAAGAGGAAGTTAAAGGCTAGCCTGGGCTACGCACTGAGATCTTATTTCCCAAACAAGAAAATATACTTGTTGGATGTGATGGCCCATGCATGGTCTGAGCACTTGGGAGTTAATGTGAGGTCACCCTCAACTACATAGAAAGTTTGAAGCCACTCAGGAGTATATGAGACCCTATCTCAAAATCAAACAAAATCAAAGATACAACTAAACCAAACCAAAACACCCCCCCAATACTACACTGTTATTTTTCCAATTCTTAGCTTATAATTTATTTATTTATTTATTTATTTATTTATTTATTTATTTATTTATTTATTTTCAAACTGCCATCCAAGGGAAAAGGTACTCTTTACTCCATGTCAAAAGGCAAGGCCCTGGACTGAACTAGAAGCTCCAGGAAGTCAGCTTTCCGGAGACTGCCAAGGAAAAACAGCAGCCACTGATACCCAGTGGATGCAGACAGAGACAAAGGATCCTGTAGCTTCAGAGACAGCTTGTCTAAGGATAACAGGAACCTCCCCATTCTGTTCCTACTGAGCCCCGCTTCCCCTCACTAGCCTTAGCTACAAAAACCCAGCTTGGGGCTGCTTATTTGTTCATTGTGTGGCTGGGTCCTGATATTAAACATGGTGTAGCCAGACTTTGAGATATCACCTCTGGGAATGCATTGTTGATTAAGACTGAGCTGTCAGGGTCGTCTAAACGCTCATCCTTTATTTCTTCCTACAAACTTAATTCTTATGAAAGCATTCCCACATAAAGCTAGGGACTTCTGTGGAATAGTCCATGCTGGCTGTTGCTTGCATTTTTTTCTGGGCTGCCATAAGCATCACATTATGAATAACCCAAAATCCAACGAAACCCATCCCCACACATTTCACAAGGAACCAAGTCTTCTAGTCACCTGAACGGTGGTTGGTAGAGCCGCTGTGTCCCATCCACAGACTCTAGAGAGGAAACTTTCTTTTCTCCTGGATTCTAATAGATGCCAACAGTCCCTGATGCATTCTTCACACAGCGTTCTGTGTGTTTTCTCGTTTATAGACGTCAGTAGGTAGATTTATCTCTCTTTCCCTAGTTCAATGTGACTTCATTCTAACCAATTACCGTTGCAAAGACCGTATTTCCAGAAGAGGTCCTCTTTTTAGGTTTTGGGTTGATACTACTTCTCCCCACTGCAGTTAACCACTGAAGTTGCTCTTTACTGGTTTAATCTCAGAATAACACAAGGACAAATGTGCACCGTACTGGGAAGGTTTTCTCATTTTGACAGCAGTGCTGACATTTTGTAGGGGTGCTGTCAAGTTTTGGTAGGAAGAGTTCAGGCATTCTTTTTATTCACAAGAGGACAGTTTTCCATCTTCTTCCATGCAGCCAGAGCAAACAGAGGACATGACGGTACAGTTTGTAGAATGGGTAGATTCCCGACTTTATGAGGGGTCCTTGCCCCCTTCTTGCCAAGGAGGAAATGAAGATGCCACTTGCCAAGTTGCTCAGAAGGGTCCACAGTCACACCTATATTATTATTTTCAGACAGTCCTTCTTGAAATTCTGGTTTATGACCAAATGTTTAGAACTCAAGTGCAGGCTATAACGCATGTTCCCGAGGCTCAACGAAACATCTGTCTGGTTGAAGTGGGATAATAATGCCTTCCATTTCCCAGCAGGGAAACAGACGCGTCTGGGCTCTGCTGGGATATTTTGGTAACATGCTAATACCAAGATTTTCAAGTTTCCCATTAAAACATTGCAGTCTTGGCTGACTCATCAAGGTTGTGCCCAGTCTTTCCAATTTGACAGTGTTTGGCAGCAGCACACAGATGCCAGGAAAAGAGACAGGGACAAGAAATGATCAGACGTTGAATGAGCTGCCTTCTAGATTTCTCATCTTAATTTCTTGTCTTTGGTCCATCCGTTTCTTCTGAACTAGTGTAGGTGGTGGTGAGAGAACAGCTTTTATAAGGGTGTTCACATAAGTCCAATCTGTCTGACTCTTGAGACTCTTGTGTGGAGAGGGTGGGGGTCCAGCATCTTAGGGGGTGGGCTAGATTGGTTTTGGTGAGAGTGTTGCAAGTCAGAAGAACAGGGCCTGGTAGGAAACAGCAGGAGGCTGGAGGCCACTGAAACAGTTACATTTATCCAAAACCTGAAGGCACTTGTTTAAAGATATTCAATCTGACATGTGCCCTCATAGCTGTTTCTGCACATATGCTCGATTTGTTCAGCTGCCCATGGGTTATCCACAGGCCTGTGGGGTAAATGGGAAAGATAAATAACCGTAGCATCACCTTTTTTTTGTTACATGGTAGCAAGGAAGTATCAGTAAGATTTTGGTTCCTAGATTAGCCATCACCAGAGCCAACCCTGGTTATTCCAGAGTTTTGAAACAAATTTTGAGTTCCCACTTTCTAGCTTAGAATCGATTTGAATTCTTATTAGTCATTCTATAGCTAGATTCACTCACTAAATTTAGCAGATTAGGGAAGCAAAATTTAACTCAGTGCTCAGAGCTCTTCATCGTCACCTGCAGGTTCCGTTCTCATCAAGTCTATACAGCGTGGCAGATAAGACTGGCAGAGTTTTGAGAAATTTATTAAATTTGCAATTATTTTGCTCATGTTGTCAACATTAAATTATACATTAGAAAAAGACACTTTGTGAAGATATATTTTGTTTCTAGAGGCTTCTATCAGGTTTCCATGCTACAAAAGGAAGCAAGTTTGAAGCAAGCAATTGGTATAGGTTTTAATATGATAGTGCAGATTTGTTTGTATTTACTCATCCATGCAAGCATGTGGCAAATGATTGTTTTCGTGAGAGCTCCATGGCCTTCACAGTTCTGAACCCTAGTGATGTGAGGGAAAGAACAAGCCTTATTGTCACACTGGGGATCATATTCCTGAGGGAGGTAGGGCAAGACACAGGAAACAGTATGAAAGTCTTTAAAGACTAAACAATGAATTACTTTATTCCCCAGGAATTCCACTTGCTGATTTTGAAGAGATGTCTTCACTCAGAGATGCTTTCACTCTCACTACTGCTGCAACTCTGTTCATAACAGATAATTACAGAATCAACCTAGGAACACACAGGCACACACACACGACACACACGCACACAGACACACACGCACACAGTCAGCTCTTACAAAGCGAAAAGTTAATTATTTGTCAAAACATGAGTGAAACTGGAGAAGACTGTACTGAGTGGAATAAGCCAGGTACAGAAAGATAAATTTTCACTGATTCGTGGAATTAAAACAACTGACTTAACAAAAAGAGTAGGATGATAATTTGTTGTCTGGATGGTAATCACTATGTACTTGAGGTCGAATTGAATCACTATGGACTGGAGAGTGGATTAATATTTGGTGGAGACTAAGTATACACAAACCACTTCAGTTATGGAGGATGAATGAGTCTGATTTCCTTTTCTTTGTTCTTATTGAAAGACCTATTGCACAGTGGTGAATTTGACCAAGAACTGAGTCGTATGGATTTCAGTTTAGCAGGAGAGTACATTTTAAGTGTTCTTACTGCAAACCATGTTAAATATTTGTGGGGCATGGTGGAGCACATCTGTATACCTAGTCCTTGGAGGCTGAAACAGGAGGACTCTGAGTTTGAGGCCAGTCTGGGCTTCATAGAAAAATTTGGTCTTAATGAAAGAAGTTGTGGGATGATTAGATTCACGTGGTTACTGAAAGACTCCAGCTTAGCTGCTGTAATGCCATTTTGCAAGGCTTTCACACAAACAGGTGTAAGTTCAAGGTAAAGTCGGTACTCCTAGGCGGCCAAAACAGGATATCTGTGGTCAGACACCAGGCCTAGGAGGGGAATGAACAGTTCTGGGAAAAACTACATGTGCCCTAGATAGGGCCAAGTGAGCTATTATTATCAGATTTTCATGTCCCCGAGGAACTTGTCCCCAAGTGAACCCATTGCGTCATTCGAACTGACCAATGGGATTCCTGTAACCATGCTTCTACTTTTCTATGCCTGCTCCGCCTGCCCGTTTCCATATAAAAGACCCTCTGCCCAGCCTGAGGGCGCTCAAGTCTTCCAAAGAGACTCTGATGAAATAACCTCTTGCCGTTGCAGCCAGTGGTCTCGACTGTTCCTTGGGTTCAGGGGTCTCCTCCTGAGGGAAGGACCACTCTGAGGGTCTTTAGTAGCAAAACAAAAGAGACCAGGAGTCAGGAGGGAAAAGTGCTGGAGTGCAGCAGGCAGAACTGAATTGGAGGTAGGTAGTGGTAGTGGAAGGATGGATATATCAAATTATATTATATAAATGCAAGGCATTTCAGAGATTAAGTAGAAATATTATTTTTAAAAGGATAAATAATTAAGTTAATTGTATATGATAATTAGTTAATTTGATCATTCCACATTATACCAAAAATTTTAACATAAATTTGTACTCTCATGTACATTAATTTATCAATATGTGATAAAAATAAAATGGCACGTAGTTATTTTGCCAATCTTAATTTAAGGATCAAGAGTTTAGATTCTGCTAAAGTCCATTTCTCTCCCGAGCAGGGTGGATTTGAAATTTATTGCACATGCTATAAAAAAGATTGTACAAGCAATGTAAAGCGCAGGGATGTAGACCCACAGACGCCCTTGGAAGCTGAGGCAAGAGGATCACAGTTCAAAGCCACCCTAGGCTGTCTCAAAAACTCATAAATGTACTGTGTTTTGTAATGTAGTAAACTCCTCCCTTTAAAATGGCTACAATGAGAACTGCAACTACGTTTTAAAGATTCTATCTGCTGGTTTATTAGTTATTTATGTAGTGTGGGTGATTCAATAAGTACAATGGCCCCAGACTATCACATTAACTTTTTCCATGTTATAGATGAAGAAACAATTACTTTACTGAAGGTCAAACAGCTTGGAGGCTTTGTACCTGGGTCAAACCCAGGTCTGCGTTCACACTGTGTGTTCTCCATGCCACTTTAATATTTCTCCAAAAAAAGTTGGAATTCTGTTAAATGCAAAACTCCAGAGAATGTCAACTCTCAGGAAACAGAAAAAGAAAGCAGAAAAAAAAAGGGGAGACTTTTTTGGGGAGTGTTGAGTCTAGTTAGCAGAAGAGAGTGTTAAAATGCTGAAGCTGTTGGCCACAACTTCAGCCTGGTAAGGAAATTTAAATAACCCACTGCTCCTGTTTGGCAGGCATTTGCAAAGAAGAAGCTGCCAAGATTTCTCTATTAGGAGGATTTAAGATTTCCTGAGGAAGCACTGCTGTCGTTAATATCATATTATGTAAATTATCTTGCAGTCATCAAAATGTTTAGGAAAACAGAACCATTTTTAGCCTTTTTATAAGTCTGTGTCCCAACTCTGTTGGGAGGGCCACACTGAGGTATGATGCATACAGGCACCTGAGTGGACTTGTGTTCCGCATTTTAAATGTAAATAAAAGTACACTACTCCCCTACCATCCACAAGGACTGTATTTCATGACGCTTATGTGAGATTTGAAACCTCATCCGCTGCCAAACCCCAGAAATGCTCTTTTCCCTCCCCCTATATGCACATTCTTCTGATAAATTTTAATAAATAATATTTTATTTTTGTGTGTATTTGGTATGTGTATGTGCTCATATCTGTGAAAGCCTGTGTGTGTGGAGGCCAGAGGTCACCTTAGGTATCATTGATGAGGAAGGTCTGTCTTGCTTTTTTGCATTAGGCTTCTCATTGGGGCCTGGAACTAGGTGAGTAGGCTAAGCTGCCAAGTCATAAAGCTCCACGGATCCTCCTACCTTTGCCTCAGAACTGGGCTAGAAGTATGTTACCATCCCCACCTTTTTGACGTGTGTACTCCGGATCACACTCATGGAGTCATGATTTTACAGAAAACACTTTGCTCACTGACCTATCTCTTCAACTCCCAATTTTAATTGGCAAATTAGGCACAGTGAATAATGAACAGTGACCAATAAAGAAAAAGGGTAATTTCAACCACATGCTCATAAAAGTGGATGTGACAGTCTCTCTCTCTCTCCCTCCCCCTCCCCTGCTATCCTATGGCATTTACTTTTCTTGTGATTACATGAAATGAGATGGTGTTTAAGGCAGTGGTTCTCAAGCTGTGGGTCACAGAACTTGGCAGTTGCCTAAGACCATCTGCATGGCAAAATTGTAGTTATGAAGTAGCAACAAAAAATAATGTTGTGGCTAAGGGGTTGCAGTCTGAGGAAGGTTGAGAACCACTGCCCTAGCTGATCCTTCACAGACTACCAAGAGGCTCATCTGCTCAGTAATTCTCAATTATTTCTGCTAATACTGCTGTGAGCATTTGTATGTAAGTTCTTTCATTATTTGTTCATTTACTCATTTTATTTCTCTCTGTGGTGTATGTGCATGTTTGTGTGTGCATGTGCAGCAGATCCATGTGTGTGTGTGCTTATGGAGGGCAGTGTTCAGTGCTGGGTGTCTTCACTAATTAGTCTCCATTGTGTGTTTTTACTTTTTTAAGACAAGGCATCTCACTGAACCTGGAGCTCATAATCCAGTTAGAGAGTAACTGACTAATGACCTTCAGGGATTCTCTTGTGTCTGTCCTGGCCTTGGATCTGAGATTTCAGACACACATCATACAACATGCCTACATTGTCCCTTCTGATGTATCTTCATTTGGGGCTAAGATGCAAAGGTTCAATCTGGCTTTTTTTTTACCCTCACTTTGAGTGAGAGAATCACATATTTTGGAGACACTGTCTTCTGGTTGGAGAGAGGAAAGCCCTTTCTTCTACGTTTGAGATGCGTGTAACTCTTCCCACTACTGTGACTCTAACCATGACACCACTAATGTGACTCTAACCATGATGACCTTGACTAAGCATGGGAAGAGCAGGACCCATACACAATACATATCATTACGCTGGTGGAAAATGAGTGCACTATTAAAAATGTGTTCTGCCAGCACATGTGTTCTGCCATGTGCTTTATTCTTATTGGCTACTCACCAGTTTGGAATCTGACTAATATTTCACCTCTGGATTTGCGTTTTATTCTATTCATCGCTAGAACACTTTTGAAGCTTACGATTTGCTTTCTGTGTATAGTTTCAAATTGTGCTTGTCAACATTCTTGAGATTCCATCTTCAGTGTTTTGTGTGCATTCATGTGGATAGTGATTGTGCTACACTTGTGGCCAAGCCCTGACGTCACAGGAACTCCCTAGATGGGATCTTATCCTATATTACGTACAGGTCTTCCTCTTTTTTTTTTTGATTTTTTATTGAGCTCTACATTTTTCTCTGCTCCTTTCCCTGCCTCTCCCCTCTTATGACTTGTTCTTAAGTTCACTCCTAACTATTATTATATAAATGTTTCGGTCTTTCCAACCAGCCGAGAATTACTTTGGTGTGAATGTATTTCAACCTGCGCATATCTATGTAGAAACCCTTATACTAGTGGTTAACTTTGGATTAAAGAATGGGCTAGCTGGGCGATGGTGGTGCACGCCTTTAATCCCAGCACTCGGGAGGCAGAGGCAGGCGGATCTCTGTGAGTTCGAGACCAGCCTGGTCTACAGAGCTAGTTCCAGGACAGGCTCCAAAGCCACAAAGAAACCCTGTCTCAAAAAAAACAAAAAACAAACAAAAAAAAACGAATGGGCTAATTTTGTGCAACAGACTAGCTTACACTAATCAGCTATGCTCTTTGCATGAAGTATTAAATACCCCTTTCAATTCTCTGTATTTTTATGTTGACTTTGATTATGCAGATAGCAAGTCTCAGATTTTAACACAATTTCATTGAAAAAATTCTAAAATAGTCAAAACTGATGGGAAAATGGGTATTTCAATGAACTCAGAACGATTTCTGCAGACACAAGGTTAAATGACACCCCACAAAAAGTAAGCAAAACCAAAAACCAGGAAAGACAATCAATCTTAGTTATCCTTGTAAGATCGATCACAAGGAGTGATCTAACGGCTGGCAAGAAGACACCTGTTTATAAAGTCGCAGAAAGTGGCGCTTACTGCTCCAAGATAAGAGCAGGGAGGATTTTTCGAGATTTAATCAGTGTTCACATGCTGTGCCAACTCCAGGTTATATTTAGGTTCTAGGTTGATTTTTTTCCAAGAAGCAGGATATTTAGCACTTGTATCAGGATGTTTCAAGGTTTCTTTTTAAATTTGGAATCCTGGTGTCTTATTGTTTACACAGTGAAACAACATTGCTTTTTTGAAAGTGGGAGTAGAGAAACTTCCCGAGGCCTGACAAGGCTATGTCAAGCTCTCCTTGAAGGTTATTTGGGAACCAAGTCTTGGAATTAATTTTATGAAAAACAATCTTAATTGTTCCAAGGTCAGGATAAGTTTCACCCAACTGGATGGCCAAATGGAAGAAATATTTTAAGTCAGATTTGTACATCTGTTCTTGAATTCTAAAGACTCTATTGAAAAATGACCTTGGCTGTGGCTGAGTAACTCAGCTTCTAAAGTTTGTAAAGAAAGATGTGGCACCATTGTTTTAGTAAGGCGTTCTTTGAAGACCAACATGCCTGATTCTTGCTTTTTTTACCCTTTGACCCGTACCTCTGGGGATGCCTTCCACATGGGGCCTCTGCACCCACTGCATTCTCCCTTCACCATTCTTGTGCAAAGAAAAAAAAGAGGAGACAAAATGGATCAATAAAAACAAAGCCATCAAGCCTGGTGACCTGAGCTTTGTTTCTAACAAGTTTTTTCACACACAGTGAAAGGAAAGGAGTACTGAATCATGCAGGTTGTCCTCCGGCTTTCATACATGTATTTCAGTACACACACACACACACACACACACGAGAATGAACAACTTAATTAGTATATATATTTTAAATGAAATTTTGTATTGAGAATCAACAGCTCCACAATGCTCCTGTTTTTTTTTTTTTAATTTTTATTCTGCTTTGGTTTGACAAGTAGAACTCTGGCTTTTACTCCTTTGCACCTTTCCTGACCATTTTGGAAATTCTGTCGTGATAGAAAACACTCAGGATTCCCCTTAGAAGAATGGACTCAGTGGTCCTCTGCTGAGAGGAAAGGCATGCCTTTCCATTGTCTGATGGGTTTGGTGATCAATATTGCTTATCCTGATACATTATCTTCTCAGTAAGGGATCGCAACAGTGGGTTTTCTTTCTCTGTGGATTTAGTTAACTATATATATATATATATATATATATATATATATATATATATATATGATACTCACAGCATAGTCAGCTGCTGGGCACAGAGTGAAACTGCAAGGAAACCACAAGAATATTTTTAGACCTTCATAATGGTTATGATAGTGATGTTATTAGTCAGGGTTCTATGGAGACAGAATGAGAGAGACACTGGCTATAAAAACCAAAAATCATTTGCTTATGGTGGCCAAGAAATCCCAAGATCTCCAGAGGTGGTAAGCTGGGTCCTCAGCAGAGACAATCATATTAATTCTAGACTCAGGGCAGAAAACCAGTGTTCCAGTTCAGCAGTAAGATCAGGGAAAAGCTGTCTTAGAGTCTCTTTGTTTCAGTCATGCCTTTAAACTAAGGAGAAAGGAATACCCTGGTTAGGAATGTCAACAGGATTGCTTAGACCCTTAACTCAAATGCAAACTTCACTGTAAAATACCCTACAGAGACATCCCAAGGGATGTTTATCTAAGTACCTAGTACTTAGTAACTGTGGTTCAGTTAAGTTCACCTAAAATTAAACATCACAATAAACACATATCAACAAGGATTTGACAAAGACTAAGTGACTAATATATTTGATGGACATTGTTGGAGATTTTGCTTGCCCTTTTCCAGTCCATGACGGATTAAAATTCTATAGTTTAATCATGTATTTACTGTACCTAGTATATTGAATATCAGAGTTCAGGAACACAGTGTTCTAGTAGAGAAATTATTTGTTTACTTTTATTATCACATGGATAATTGGACCTGTCCCTTGTTTCTGCCCAGAACCATGAGAGTGTTCTACTTCATATCAGTCAGTAACCAGGAAAGAGATCAAAATTCAATATTCAAAATTCAAAGTTTCTACTGAACACACATTACTTTTATGCCATAATAAAGTTGAACCTTGAAGTTTGGAGGCTGTCTATATTTCCTGGGATGTTAAGACTGGTTTTTCATGCGTGCATATGGAATCAACCATTCCTCTGGGACCAGAGTGTGTTCAGAGAATAAACATGCAGTATGCAAGCTGTTTCTTGAGGGAGAAGGTATGGAAAGATGTGGTGAAAATTGATGTTGAACATTATTCCATGTTTTCCAACATATTTTTAAAAAAAGATGGTTGTCTTAATGCAACATAGAAATTATTGAAATAGCCTGGCTCCAAAAAGAATTATGTCTGCAGTTGGAAAATGATCTGGGAAGATAACAGTAGCTAAGAGACATATTTATAAATTAAATTTATCCACATTTGGGATGAACTAGATTTCAGGATATGTCAAAAGGAGTAAAGAGATGTCTTTGGGGCTTCAAAGTAAAGAATTAAGATAGATATGGCAAAATTTCTTTGCATTTAACATACATTTGTAGGCTTCTTAGAAGTTAAACATTTGGAGAAGAAATAGATATATTTAAGATATCATTTCTCTGTGCCTGTGAATTTAGAGTGTTATAGGGAAAGAGAGAAGATGAAGAGATCCCTGATACGGTATACAAAGAAAGATGAGGATGAGAGGGAAATTTGGAAGGCAGACTGTGGTAAAAGGTGCAGAAGACATATCAAATGACAATAGAAAAAACAACAGTATCTCCATTTAAAAAATTCTATAATGAGTACAGACTCCCACTCATTGTGCTGCTTAATTTTAAATATCAGCTTACCACAACAGCCTGTATTCCTCAGGAGGGGAAATATAGAGCTTCAGTTAGAGGGTTATCTAGACCAGATTGACCAGTGGACATGTCTGTAGGCTATTGTTAATTGACTCCACCCACTGTGGGTAGCACCATTCCCTGGGCAGTGGATCTTGAGATGTGTAAGAGTGGAGATGGCTGAGCTGAGAGTAAGCACAGAGCGTGGACACATTTGTCTCTTTCTGCTCTTGACTGTGGATGTCATGCTTAAGTTTCTGCCTTGACTTTACCAAAATGATGCATTGGAACCTGAAAATAAAAACTAAGTAAATCCTGTCATTCTCTATGTTGCTTTTGTCATGATGTTTTATTCCAGCCCCTGAAATATAACTGCATTCACATTGGCTGCTTGGGAAGGAGTCTTAGAAGTCTTTTAGGCTAGTCACTCAAACAGGACTCTTTTTTTTCTTATTTAAATATATATTTTAATATTACATTTTGAGACTATAATATATCTATTCCTCCTTCCTTATTCCTTCCAAATTCTCCCATGTACTGGATTCATACATCTCTGGAAGTTCTAGAAGAAAGAATCTCAAGATTTTCTGCTTAAACCATTTTGTTGTTGATCAGTCTTATTAACTCTTCAGGCCAGACTTAAAAAACTTACTTTCAACAGAAAATTTCCTTATTGAGGAGATGAACATTAAATCGGGTGAAAGGTTCTATTAGTTCATTAGCAGGACAACACTCATCAACATGTATTTCATAGGGGGAACAAAACAGAAGAAATACCAGATAGCCCATCCAAAGATAACTACTTTTCAAATGATATAACCCCTTAAAAAAGTTTAACTGAGAAAAAAAATAACCTTTGGGTTGTTAGTACCTTTCCTTTTGTGTGTGTGTGTGTGTGTGTGTATGTGTTAGTGTGTTCACATGTGTGTGAATACATAGGTGTATGGGCATCACATTGATATTGAATGTCTTCCTTAACTGCTCTCCATCTATACATCGAGGCATTCAACGCAGAGATTACTAATTCTGGTAGTCTGAGTTTGCGCCAGCTATTCTATCCCTCTGCTTCAGGCACACCGGGAGTACAGGTAGTTTTTATGTGAATGCTGGGGATTCAGACTCTAGTTGTCATCAGAGTTTGGTTCTTAATAGCTATTATTGGTTCCATTTCATTAGTGTAGACTGTAGCTTTAATACCACAGAGCTCAATTTTACCTCTCGTCTCTTGTTGTAAATGCCTAGTTTTGCCCTTTCAATCTCTTTCCAACTCTGTATGTGACATATACATAAAAATAGCACAGTAATAAAGATCTCAAGCTCTTTTAATTAAAAAATATTATTAGTGTGTATGGTATTTGTGGGTATGTGTGGATGTGCATATGTGTGGGGAAGCATTTTGTGGGGTAGGTAATCTCCTTCCACCTATATGTGGATCCTAGGATGAAACTTTATGTGCCAATTTTTTTATTGCAAAACACCTTTACCCACTGAGCCATTGTGCTGTCCCATCATTTTAGATATGTTTGCAAAAATGATCTTGCTCAAATAATTACCGTTGTTTGGCTGCATTCTCATCCAAAATCAACCACAGACTTTGAAAGTTTTCAGAGAAAACTGCTCTAAAAATATAAACACAGCTTTTCATTTTGCAGATGCTTCCAGGGTTTTGACTACTTTAGCTTTAATTAATGTCAGTAATAAATTTAAAGTTGGGGGAAAATCAAGGGATAAATGACAAGAAATAAATATACGACTGTGAATCATCATTTATTATCATCATGATGTGGTGGTATTTTAACAAACTTTTTATGAAATACAATGCAAATCTTGCACATCGTGTATCAGAACAACAGTGCAATTTTTAGATTTCAATGAGGAATATTTTTGTACTTTCTTTTTTGTTAATTTTAGTTGACATACAAAGAAATGTTTTATTAGTGCATTTTCATAATATGTCATTTTACATTGTTAAAACTCATCACTCTCTCCTACTGCTTTTCCTTAAGCCTCTCCCAAAGAGAATTAATTAATGATGATTTCAAAACTGTATCATGAGATTAGTATGATAGCTCAGTGGATAAGAGCTCTTCCTGTGTCACCATGAAGAGCTGAGTTCAGGTCTTCCACCCACATAATAGTTTGAGAATTACCATGTATGTGTCTGAAAGACCAGTAATATAGAGGAGGGGGACAGGAGGATTCCTGTGCTTGATGTCTACTTGATAGCTTAGTTCCATGTTTAGTGAGAGACACTGACTGAAAAGAACAAGGTTAAGAGCAGTAGAGCAGAGTACCTGATACCCGAAATTCTCTTCTAGTTTCCACATGCATGGGCAAATGTGCCCGTACTTACACACATATATCACACCTACATAGATACCCTACCCCTTATTCTAGCAAGTAATAGTGTACCATTTCATAAATTAAGTACTGTCAAGTAGTTATAATTATGTTATTGAGCCCAGAATTTCACTAAACAAACATATTTAATGTTGGCTTTTTTTTTACAGAACTTAGAATAGTAAGATTTTAGAAATCATTCAAAGCAAATTTGCTGAAGTATGTATTTATTTTAAAAGTTGTTTCCTTTGTCTCTAGACCAGTGATTCTTAACTCGTGTGTTGACACACCTTGGGGGTAGTGTCTAATGACCCTTTCACAGGGGTCACATACTAGATATCCTGCATATCAGATAGTTACAGTATGATTCATAGCAGTAGCAAAATTACAGTTATGACATAAGAATGAAAAAGTTTAATGGTTGGGGTCATCACAACATGAGGAACTATAATAAAATATCCATTTGCCTACAAATTTCAAGATGTCATATTTTTCTGTTGTGTAGTACTCCATTTTTTAAATGTATCACATTTTCCTTATCCATTCTTCAGTTGAGGAGCATTTAGGTTGTTTCCAGGTTCTGGCTATGACAAACAATGCTGCTGTGAACATAGTTGAGTACATGTCTTTGTGGTATGATGGAGCATCCTTTGGGTATATACCCAAAACTGGTATTGCTGGGTCTTGAGGTAGGTTGTTTTCTAATTTTCTGAGAAATCACCATACTGATATCCAAAGGGGCTTTACCAGTTTGCACTCCCACCAGCAATGGAGAACGGTTCCCTTTATTCCATATCCTTTCCAGCTTAAGTAGTCATCAGTGTTTTTGATCTTGGCCATTCTTACAGGTGTAAGATGGAATCTCACAGTTGTCTTGATTTGTATTTCTCTGATGGTTAAGGATGTTGAACATTTCCTTAAGTGTCTTTTAGCCATTTTAGATTCCTCTGTTGAGAGTTCTCTGTTTAGGTCTGTACTCCATTTTCTTTTATTGGATTATTTGTTCTTTTGATGACCAATTTCTTGAGTTCTTTGTATATTTTGGAGATCAGCCTTTTGACTCCTTTTTTTCTTTGTGGTAAATAGTCCTACTAAATATTCATTTGTTTATGATTTGATATTGCTTGGCCGTATCCATGGGAACAGAGACTTAGTATAATCATTGCTGAATGTTCCTTGTCTAAATGATATATATCACATATTAGTATTCAAATATCTATGAAATATTGTTTCATAAAGTGGTCCAATTATGAAGTAATCACAGATGTGAGGATTCAATGCTCTGTGTGTATTCCTTGGAAAGGGTTTGGTGCACGGCAGGCAATTTACCAATATTCTGTCTCTCTCCAACTTTCTTTGAGAGGGAGGCTCAGTGAACTCTTTGTAGTTGCCACTTTGAGAGGACTAATATTGAGACACCATGCCTTCTATGAATTTATTAAAAGTCCAAGTGACCAAAAGCTTAGACTCCATAAGTCTGTTCTCTGTGCTTGGCAAGTATTTATTTTTGTAATGGTTCTTTGGCTTTAATTTGTAACTCAGAGTTTCCCTGTGCTTGATTGTCCTTTCTTAAGCAGGAGCCATTAATGTGGATACTATGAAAGAATAAGATTTGCTCCCTAAGAATGACTGGTAATATAATCAGACACTTGTATACCCCCTACATTTCATATACTTTATATAGCTCCTGAGATAGGAATGAGTATGCCAATAGATGTATGTACCACAAAATTAGATTATGACTTATCTGCTCTAATAAAAAGAACCATGTATTAATGCTTATTAGTTTTATCTTCACAAATGAGGCCTTCCTGGGGCTTTGCTAACAGTAAGTTCTATTAATTAGCATATCTCCCAGCTTGGTTAAGCAGGCACATGGTAGACTCATTGCCCCTTGACTCCATTTCTAATTCAGAAAGGAGGCTGCCGCAGATCCTGGAATCAGAAAAACATTGCCTTAGAGACTTTTTTTTACTGTCAAGATGATATTGTTAGATTCCAAATGTGCTTGTCTATCTCATTAATTCACGTTTCCTGTCCAAGATTTAAAATATGAAATCGACCTAACATCATACTTGTCGAAACCTTAGCAGTCATTCTGTTAGGATGAGAAAGCCAAGACCTCCTAAGTGTCCCCAGTGAGCAAGAAACACCACTCACCACCCTGCTTGTCCCCAAATTACCTGGAACCTTTGTGTGCAGCCTTTTAGATGTGTGTAGCTGATACAGCTTCCAGGTTGCATGCAGTTGGATCTCTGTTCTTCCCCAAGTTGAGGACTTGCACATCTCCACCTCTATAAGGAGGAGTCCTAGGGTCTGACCTTTACATATTCCATGCCCTCAGCTTCAACTTCAGCTCAGAATGATTGGCCCCCATAAGTGTTGGGGTCAATGTTAAGGATCTTATGATATCTTAGATTTAAGATAAAATCGGTAATTCATTTGTGTGGCTCATCTAAGATGCCCAGGCATGCATTGTTTCTATAGCTTCAGTTTTCATAATGCTAATTGGCTATAATAGAACTGAGTAATTAAAGGAAATGAATTTCATGATGTTAATCAGTATAGGTTATTGCTTGGATATGCTTGGAAATTAATATTCTTGTTGAAGGAGGGGTGTGGTGGAGCTGTGACCTGATTCATTTGGGGGGGGGGCTATATTGTGTTTTACCATACTGACTGTGAGTGTGAGACACTGGAAGAAGCCCGTGTTGATGTGTGGCTGGAGGTATGGAAATGAAGGAGGTTCATGGAGCGCTCAGCTTCTGTACTAAAAAACAGGAGCGTGCAGTTGGGGTCCTTAGATCACATATTAGGGGAGATAACTCCTGCTAGGAAAAAGAAGCTTTTATCAACAGATTGAGGGTGTATCTCTTATTCCTTTTTTCGTCATTCATTTTAAAACATGGTATGTAACATCTTTTCTATGCATCAAGCTGCAAGGACACACTGGTGAACAAAGTTCATTGCATCCAAAAACAATCTTTGATAATGCATGCTGTTTTAGAATTTATTTAGGTAAGGGGTTTGTTTCGGGGCTGGTTTTCTCATTACAACAGAATAAGCCGTTTTTCAAATCCCAAATTTCCCCAAATAGACTTTTAATTGTCCTACCATTGTTTCCTATTTTCTCTTTCCTCTACTCTGTTTCTTTGTTTGTTGTTTTTGAGATAAGGTTTCTCTGTATATTTCTGGCTGTGCTGGAACTTGCATTGCAGATCAGGCTGGCCTCTAACTCACAGAGATTCACCTGCCTCTGTCTCCCAAGTTCTGGGATTAAAGGCATACACCACCACTGCCCAGCCCTTCTTCTACTCTTAACTTCCTTTGAAACCAGATTTGAGATTGGACCCAGGGCCTTATACACATAAGGAAAATGTTATATCATTGAGCTATATTTCAGATCATTGCTTGAGCTATAATATAAGCAATTGGGAAGCTTGGAGTCTATACCCACACTGGTCTGAAACCTTGAAAAAATCTGAAAAGAACTAGGTCTAGAAAGCTTGACTTCTGTTTTATTGAGCTCAAAATATAGCAGACTAGAAGATGCTGAATTACACAGTGATATGAGGAACACAGGATAAGAGGTGTAAGAGACTAAGCCACATATCACAGATGTAGGAACATCTTGATAGAATCTCCCCATCCCTATTGAGATGATATCCAACTTGCAGGTTTGTTTTTGGGACTTGAATGAGATATGATATCTGGAATAATCAGCACACAGTAATCCTTTATACCTGTTAGCTACCAAGATGATAGAAAAAAAAGTTATTTCATATTCCTAGACTAAAGGAATTTGCTTTATAACTATCTTAACACCTTCAGAATATGAAAGCTTTCTTTTTACTCTTTTTTTAAGCCTCTTCATCTAGATTTCTTCTTCCATTTTAGACACTGTCTGTCAATATGACCAAATTAAAACAAAAGGTTTAAGGTGGGCATCTGGAAGAAAGTAGAATGAGAGAATGGGGACAAATGGAAATTAGAATACCAGAGATCTGGATGTGCCTCTGCTTAACCACAGGAATTGGAAATCACACAGGGAACCTGGCCAGAGGATGCGAATGCTTCCCTGATGAATGTAAATGTTGTACCTGAGAGTGATAAGATATGTCAGCAGGACAGAAGAAGGCCAGGGGGATAGAAACCACCATTCTCAGCATGCTAACTTTGGATAGAAAGGCAACAAATGGATTTGCAGAAATTTGTGGAAAGGTACTTAATACCATTCTCAAATGTGATACCTACAGTAATACACTTTTATGATGGCAAATAGCTTAGAGATAGCAATGCACTTGGTAGATGTAAGTAGATACCATCTTTGAAAAAAACATTCAGGGCATTCAAAAAATACCACTGGATTCTACTGAAGCTTTATGGCAGTCAGTATTCATTTTTTCCTTAAATGTTGAAGGTGGGTAAGAAACAATATGCTACAGAAATTAAGGATACTGCTAAGCCTGTCACTAGGTGGATTAGTTATTATTTATTGCTGTGATGAAATACTATAAGCAGGGACCTTAGAGCAATGTGAGTCTACTTTGGATTACTATTCTAGAGGGTGATATGGAATTCCCCTCTGGATACTGTGAATACCATTGGTTAATAAAGAAGCTGTTTGGGGCCTGTGATGGGGCAGAATGGAGCTAGGCAGGGAAAACTAAACTCAATCCTTGGAGAAAGAAGGTAGAGTGAGGAGAAGCCATGTAGCTCTGCCACAAACAGATGCTGGGTGCAACTTTGCTGGTAAGCCACATCCAAGTGGTGATACACTGATTAATAGAAATGGGTTAAATTAAGATGTAAGAGCTAGCCAATAAGAAGCTAGAGCTAATAGCCCAAACAACAATTTAATTAATACAGTTTCTTTGTGGTTATTTTGGAGGCTGAGAAGTCAGGAACAAACAAGTGGCTGCCTACTACAAGAGGGAGTTTCCATAAGGTCAGGGGAAGCATATAGCAGGTAACTGGATCAGGAAGCTTGTAACAAGAGGGTTTGCTTGTTGGGGTTTCTACCCTGCCCAGTTTCCACAGCTGGTAAGCCCTAAAGAAAATCATAGAGTTCTACATTAGCTATAAACTGATTGGTCCATTAGCTCAGGCTTCGTATTAGCTTTTATAACGTATATTAGCCAATTATTCTAGTATATGTTAGCCACATGGTTCGGTACCTTTTTCAGTGGGGTAAGTCACATCTTCCTTCTTTGGTGTCTGGACAGGACTGGGGAGGAATGGGCTTCCTCATTCCCAGAATTCTCCTGTTATCTTTGACCTGCCTCTACTTCCTGTCTGGTTGTCCTGCCTATACTTCCTGCCTGGATACTGACCAATCAGCATTTATTTAAAACATAATTGACAGAATACAGAATTGTCCCACACCAGAAGCTGAGAGATCTCACATCCTCATCTATATGAGGAGAAACAGAGAATGCAAATTAGAAGCGGGGTGAAGCTCTCAAAGCCCAGGGACACAGACATACTTACTTGAACAAGACTTTACCTACTAAATGTCCCATAACTTTGCCAAAGAACACCAGCCGGAGACCAAGTGCTTATATTACTGAACTTACGGGGAACATTGTTAACTCTGACTACTACACTTTGAGACAGGAGCGGAAAGAGTAGGAGGTAGGTCTCAGGACTTTGTGAGGAAGGAATAGGGTTTCCCTTACTGTAGTTATCAGTGCTCAGTCAGCACCAGGACATTTCAGTTGTCACCAAAATATCCTGCCGCATTTGAACACAGTGTGGAACAGCCATATGCTAATGGTATCTTGAAATCATGCCTGGGTTTTCCTTTCAGGGTTTATGAAGAGAAGTATGAGAATATTTCCAGGGACTGCTTCACTATAAGAAGCTCTTTGCTTGGGGCTGGGGGATGGCTTACTTGGTAAAGGGCCTGCTGTGTAAGCTTAAAGATCTGAGTTTGGATTTCCAGTGCCCATCATGGTGGACAGAGTTACAGAAGGAGCCCTGGAGTTTGCTTGCTAGATCCTATAGCTAATCCGTGAGCTCTAAGCCAGTGAGAGACCCTGTCTAAGAAAATAAGGATGGAGAAATCGAGGAAGCTACCTAATGCCCATCTACTTCCCTTACACGAAATTTTGTCTTGAGGCTGCTTGACTCTTTGCCAAAATCTGGGAACTTAGAATGTTGCTTTTTCCATTATTTCTGCTATGAACTGAGTCAATTTTATATGCACATGGTAGGTCTTAGCCCTGTTACTAATCTTAGTGGTTGTAAAACCAACATTCCCTCTGTAACTTGGGAAATGTTCCTCTGAGGAGATCAAGCTGATCAGAAATGCACAGGACCCACCGATAGTGGGCTTGACCTTGTGTCTGAACATAAGGAAACTTCACACTGATGCCAAGTTAGCTGGAGCATGTTAGGACCTGTCATGTAGGCCTGTCATGTAGACCTGCTGTTCCTGACCAACTGAAACAGTGAGTCTGTGCTCCTTGACTTGGGGACATCTGCCGAACTCCTTGGGTGGTGGGAGGTGTTTGTCAGGATGTGGAGACCTGGTTAAGTTTTGCTGTTTTTATGTGAGTTTGTGTCTTATAAGAGACGAGCGTGTAGAAAGAAGCTGCCAGAAGTCCAAGAGGTAAAGGATGAATCCTCGTTGATATATTGAAAACTATTGATTTCTCGGGACTTTGTTATTTGAGATTGGTCTGGCCAAGTTTGCAAAATGCATTAAAACTTCTAATTCATCTTTCATCTGTCAATTAGCTATTGCCTGCCTGCATTTGTTATTAGCAGTGTCATCATCCAGTTTCAGAAGGACATGGCATGAGTCCTAAGTGTTCTGTGGCATGGGCTAATGTGATGGGGGAGGTGGCTGGTGAGATGGTGGTGCAGGTGTAGATGTCATTTGCACAGCACGTGCCCTGTGACATTTTAATCCATTCCCATGCTGGTTCTGAATTGCTTAGTTCGACCAGACTGAGTGTTCAGAATCAGTTATTGATAATTTTTCCATTTGGTTTCTTGGTTCACTGAATTGGCCAAATCGACTGACAGAACAACCACAAATGCTTTCCACTCAAATGGAAAGAGAAAAGAAGAAAGCCCAAACCTCATTGGATTTAATTCTAACTTTTTAAGTTTTTTTTTTATTTATTATGTATACAATATTCTGTCTGTGTGTGTGTGTGTGTGTGTGTGTGTGTGTGCAGACCACAAGAGGGCACCAGACCCCATTACAGATGGTTGTGAGCCACCATGTGGTTGCTGGGAATTGAACTCAGGACCTTTGGAAGAGCAGGCAATGCTCTTAACCTCTGAGCCATCTCTCCAGCCCCCATAATTCTAACTTTTTAATAGGATAATTTTGATGAAGAGTCACTGGAGGAAATAGGTGAGCATGCTTTGCAAACTGTACAGCCTGGTACGGATGCAAGGCATTAGCATCACCAATTTGCTGTTCACCTCTTTGTTTTAACAACTTAGCTTCTTCTGCTTTATTGCCAGGAAATACTGCAAAGTTATTTGAGAGTCTTCACCACACAGGCTGCATTTACTGCTGAAATACAGTCCTCATTCCCTTAGGATGAGCCTGATGTCTGTCATATTGGCTCAGTCCTGGCCTTGGGATAAGCCCAGTGTCTGCCATATTGGCTCAGCCCTGGTATGGAAAACAGTTGATGAGAACATTCTGAGGTGTTCCACAGGCTTTCAGTCTGCGACAAACAGATCTAGTTGGTTATTTCTCAGTGTAGAATGTTTACATAGCCTAGGCAAGGTGAGGATCTGAGTTCACTCTCCAGGAGCCTCTCCCTAGTCTCAAAAGGAAGCTTTATGCTTCTCCTAAGCCAATAATTTTAAAGACTAAAATTGTGATTTAGAACTTATTTAGAATAATTTTGGCAACTGCAGTGCCCAAAAGAACACTGAGTACATGCTACTATTTTTGCATGTGTGTGTGTATGATAATTTTGACTCCTGTAACAACAGTATGCATAGGCAGGTACTGACCTGAGGCACTTTTATGACTGTGAGTGTCTTTTATTTGGTTTGTGCAAATGGTCCTTAAACTCCCATAAACTTCATATATGTATATATTTAATTCCACAACCTTCTACCCTCTTTCCTCTCTAGCCTCCAATCAAAATAAACTGTCTTCTTTCTTCTTCTCAGTGAGAGAAGCTGTCTACAAAAACAACGTGGGTGAATCTTGAGGAATGACCCTGGAGATTGCACTTAACTTCCACATACACGTGAATACTTGTATTTGCACATATGAAGTCACATGTACATACATACACATGCATACATGAATATAAGTTTATTGTCTATTCTATAATTGTGCAAGCCAGTCAACTTTTAAAGGAAATAAGCTTTTTTCCTTTCCGTAATAACTAAACCCTCACTCTGAAAACTAGAGTCCTGCTGTGAGTTAATGTGGACGCCCACAAAGACAACATCTCTTTTGTAGTTAAGTGTCTGTGTAAGCAAGACTATGACAGCTGACTTCTTCATTTTGTAAAATAAAGAAGGCCCACGCTTGCCAACACTTTCAAGTCTAACAAAAAGTTTTAGTTCATTTTTTCTTAAGGCCTCTGGCATCTTGTGCTGTTAATGTGAAGCAACTTCACAAGCTTCATCCCACATGTGAATGATCAGGCTCAGTAGCAGATGGTGGCATTACAGTGGTACCCCATGTGATAGGCTGAATAATGGCCCAAAGACAGCCAGGTATTTATTTTTGGAACCAATGAATGTTTCTCTATATGATAAAACTTCATGAACGTCATGGATATTCTAAATTCAGAATCTTGAGATGGAGACATATGCTGGGTCACTGAGGCTTTAGATATTGTAGGGATAAGTCCCGCCCCTTAGGGGGCGTGTATGCCTCGGGCTAATGTTTGCCTATAAATTTGGTGAGCGTGCTCCCAGATGCTTGCTTCTGCTTTCCTGATCTCCGCGGGAACGGTGGTTCTGTAAGTCTATTTCCCCATTAAAGCTGTCTGCATTCGTTACAATCTGTCTGCATTCGCTTTCGCTGTTACAAGATATAGTCACAAGTTTTCCCCTGGTATATTCTGTGTGTGCAGAGGTCAGCAGAGGCTGGTGGTCAGTTTGACACAAGTAGGAAGAAGAACCTCAGTTGGAGAAGCAGCTCTGTAAGACTGGTCTGTGGGCGTATCTGTTGGGACTGTCTTGACTGATGTGAGATAGTCCAGCCTATTGTGGGAGGTACCATCCCTAAGCAAATGAGTATGGGTTGTCTCACAGGAACTCACAGAGTCTGAATTTACAGCTAGGGAGCCCACATGGGACCAACGTACATAGATGTGACAGTTGTGTAGTTTGGTCTATTTGTGGGACTGCTAAGGGTAGGAGCAGGGGCTGTCCCTAGTGCTTTGGCTAGCTTTTGGGAATCTATTTCTCCTACTGGGTTGCCTTGACCAGCCTTAGTAGAAGGGGAGGTGCTTAGTCCTACCACACCTTGATATGCCATGTTTTATTGATGTACATGGGAAGCCTTCCCCTTTCTGAACAGAGTTGGAGTGGACTGGGGAGGAGTACAGAGGTGAGGTGAGGTGAGGTGAGGTGAGATGAGGTGAGGTGACGTGAGGTGAGGTGAGGTGAGAAAAGGACTGGAAGAAAAGTAAGGTGGGGAAACTGCTGTCAGAATAAAAATAAATAAAGCTGATTAAAAAAATAGAAAAGTTGACGAAAGTCAGTTAGGAAGTAAGCAAGCCAGTAAGCAACATTCCTCTGCAGTTCCTGCTTCCAGTGTCCTGCTTGAGTTTCCAGTCTGACTCCTTTAAGGATGAACATGGAGCCATAAGTCACAAAAGCTCTTTCTTCCTCCAAGTTGCTTTTGGTCACTGTGTTTATCACAATGACAGAGAGCAAATTAAAGGAGAGGGTATTGGGACTCCTGATCTGTCGTTGACTATTCCTTGGAGACAGGATCTCGCTGAACCTAGAGTGAGCTCGCAGCCAGCAAGCCCAGAAGCTCTGTTGTCTCTGTTCCCTATGGTTCTTGAGCTGCACGTACATTTAGCTTCTGTATGGATGCTGGAGGTTTGAACTCAGGTCTTCTGACTTGTGTGCCAAGCATTCTCATCCACAGACTCATCTCTCTAGGTTTTCTTTACTATTTCATTTTGGGTTGAACTGTTAGCAATAGATTCTGCATTTCTATTTGTCTTGGAGAGTGTTTTTGTTTTTAAATGTTTTTTTTTTTGATTTTGCTGATTACTGAATCCTAGGTTTGAAATTTTTTCTCCATCTGAGCATTTCAAATATTTGACTCTATCCTTGAATTATTTCAAATGAGAAATATGTTACATTTTTTGTCCTTTTCTGCTATAGTTAAGTTGTTTCATTTTTCTTGGTTTTCTTAAAAATTTCCCCTTGCCATTGTTTTTCATATTCTACATATGGCTTTCTGAGGTTTATATTTATCTTGTTTTAAGAACAATTTTCTTTTGTTTGCAATTGGGGTCTTAGGGATGTTGGGCTCTGTCATTAGTTTGGGAAGGCTCACTTTTCTTATTACTTTAAACATTCCATTTATTCTTTCTTCCCTTTCTTTACCTTTTGTTTTTCTGTGGACCACTGCTTTTGATGTTGTTCTGTGAGTCTTAGATACTGTGTTTAGTTTTTCTTGTTTCATTTCCTTTTTTTTTTCCTTTTGGGCTTGAAAATTTCCAGTGATATGTCTTCAGGTTTGAATTGTTTTCTTGGGTGTGTTGACTTGAATGAAGATCACATCAAAGACATTATTTGTTTCTTTTCTTACACACACACACACACACACACACACACACACACACACACACACACACATACACACACACATTTAGTTTGGTTTCTTTGCTGGAGGTTTTCATTGTTCCTCTGACCTGACCACTCTAGTCTGTCAGCTTCCTTTCCACTACCCTGCTTTGTATCTTAAGCATAGATATTATGAATTCCTTGAAGCAGCCATGAATAATTCTAATATTTGTATTCTATTCAAGTCTTTTCCAGTGTATCTTCATTTTCTTTGCCATGCTCTGTAACTTTGGGAAAGCTGGATACTTGTGTGGATAATAGCTACTTAAGTAAGTAGGCCATTGGTGTGCTGGTCTTTGTCAACATGGCCCATAGTTGGAATATTTTCAGTTTTTGCTGTGATTGCTAGCATCAGAGGCTCAAGTGCTGCTAGTACCCTCGTGATTTTCTCTGGTTTTGGCTTTGGGCTTTCTGTATATTTCTTGGAAGAAAGGATATGTATATATATTGCAATATATAACAATACATCATTGTTTTTCTGGGGTTTGCTTGTGTAGTCATGTTTTCTATGAGAGAAGAATATTTTAATTGCTGACGTCCATCTGAATTTTGAACTTGTATCTCAAGGAACTGCTATCACAAATGTTTATGCCCTTTCTGCAAGTTTCATCATTTTATTCCTCTTCAGTGCCCCTCCATTTCCTCACTTCCCTGCTGCAGGTATGCTTGGTCAAGGATTTATCCTCTACAGATTATCGATCTCCCATTCTTAGGATACACAGGGAGGCAGAAACAATCAAAGCCTGGAAAACTCCCCCTTTTCAGGCAGAATACCATTTTTTTGCATCACTTTCTAGTCTAGTTGTTCCAGGGAGGTAAGCCTTTGTTGTGAGCTTGTGGGAGTGATGCCTTAGAGTGGTGAAGGAAAGAAGAATCTGTATAATGTGAGTGGCTGAAAAGGAGAACATCAGGAAGAAAGAGGAGGCATCAGAAAAAAAAAGAAAGTCATACTGACATGTCTCAACCTAAGGTTTTGGGAAATATTGTAGGCCCAGGGAAAGAAATATAGAAAGGGAGATTCACAAAGTTGGAGAAAATCGCCTCTAACTTCCTGGGGGACGCAAGTCATGGAAACTGCACCTTGCAAGAGAAGTTTACTTTCAGAATTCTTAACCCCCAGTCATACTAGCAAGGGGTGTATTTTCCATTTTCTTGTCTTACATATTGCAAGAGAATGTGAGTTTCATTTATCATTTTCTTTCAAAGTCATATATCTAACAAAATGGTACAATAATTCATATAGTTGGCCCTGCAATCCCTGCAATAATAAGAGTGGTTACTACTACTTGGTCTTAGGAATATTGAAACATTATTTAATTTTCATTTCTTTATTTTTAAATTTGGATACTGAGAGTCTCACAATGAAAATTCATCCATGAGCTAAAGAGAATGGTTTTATTTCTGGCTCTTAAAGAAATATCAGTTTATGTGATTGAATTTTAACATAGTAATGAGATAGCTTAATAAAAACAATAAACAAAGAATAAAAACATAGAAATGAGAAATGATTAATAGTTACACATATTATATGTACATAAACATACATACATGTGCTGGATAGTGGTGGAACATACCTTTAATCCCAGCACTCAGGAGGCAGAAACAAGTGGATCTCTGTCAGTTTGAGGCCAGCCTGGTCTACAGGGTGAGTTCCAGAACAGCCAAGGCTACACAGAGAAACCCTGTCTTCAAAAACAAACAAACAAATAATCAAAAAAGGAAACAAAACAAAACCAAAACCCAAAACATATACACATGTATGTTTACATACACATAAATAAACACATGCAAATTTTAAGCACATACATGTTTTTGGGAAAAATCTGGAAAAAGATGCCAAAATATATGTTCTTTATCACAGTAAAACTAACATGGAAAATGGGGAACAGAATAAAAATTATGAATCAATTTAATGCACTAATTTCATCATATTTTTAATATTTTACTCAATGTATAATGTGAAAAATACTATTGCAAAAATCTCTTGAGCGCTTGCTTTATATACAACTAAGCAAGAGATTTCAAGCCAATAAATCTTTCTTGAAGCATGTGCCTATCCAATGGCAATAGCATGTGTGTGTGTGTGTGTGTGTGTGTGAGTGTGTGTATATGTGTGTGTGTGTGTGGTCAAATGAGTGTGGTAAAATTCTCCATAACAATAATTTCAAGGAAATCATGAGAAGGTGGTGGTCAAAGGATACAGTGTTTGAGTAAGACAAGGACAGTAAGTTTAAGAGATCTATTGTCACAAGGAATTGTGCAACTTCAAAACTACAAAGGCATTCAATGTTTTAAGTGCTTGCTTTCCCTCCCCCCTTTATTCCCTTCCCTTTTCTTTCATGTTTCTCCCAAAGGATGTCCAATAGCCCAGGTTAGCTCAAAGTTGCCATGTATCCAAAGATAACCTTGAATCCTTATCCTCCTGCTGCCACTGAGATTACAACAGTGAACCACCACACTTGTCTCAAAATTTTAAGCATTTTCACCAACAAAAATAATTTTGACATTGTGAGGTAATGTATGTGTTAAGTATCTCAGTGTAGCTGGTCAGCAAAACATGCTGCAAACTATAAATATCTGTAACTTTTGCTTTGCATTGTAAAATACATACATAAAGAAGGAGCATAAACAATAAACATGAAAGACGGTTTGTGTGCTATTGGAAGCTTCAGGAACCAGACAGTAAGAGAAACATAGTATATTTTTGCATCTTGTCAGACTCTTGACTGGAGATTATATCAAGAGGATGCTGTAGAGACATCTACAGGGCAGACTTACATCTAGTTTAGGCAATTCCTTTAGGGAATCGTGAAATAACCAGTTAGCACACTCTTCTCTTCTTGAGGGGTGTTTAGCAAGTGGGCACAGCAGATCAAGCCATTCTCTTTGGTTTCACACTCAGAATTGAGGTCTAAACAGCCATCATCCCCTGTAAGCCTCTCCCAGGCTCACAGGGTCTTTGCATGTACCTCTTGAACCAGACACAATATATTGATGAGTGCTTGGAATTTGGCTTGTATAGAAGTAGAGGAGGCGGTGGCGGGGAAGAGACAGAAATCTTTAATAAATAAATAAATAAATAGAAGTGGACTAAGTTATATCAAAACAGGTTTTCTGGTGTAGTGGTGATGGCTCAGGCATTGAAGCTAAACTCTTACTACTTGTCAGTTTACATTCATCAATGTAGAATCATCCAGACCACCAGCTGCTTCCCTGCACCCACCTCCAACAGATCACTTTAGACTACCTCCTCGAGCCTTCCTTCCCCCCACTTCTCACTTTATCCCAGCTCCCAACTTCAGCAGACTTTCCTTGGGGACCTGCAGGCCATTCCAGCTAGGGAAGCAGGTAGGCTGACTGCAGATCTTCACCTTTACCTCCTTTCTTCCAAATCCAAGCCCCTAGCCTATCCCTAGCTCTATAGTTGAATACCTGCTACAGTCTCCTCTTTGTCTCTGACCCCATCTTGAATGGATCACGTAGACCTTCTCCCTAGACCTTTCTTTCCCTCCACTCATTCCTTTATCCTAGCCACTAACATCAGCAGGCATTCCCTGGGGTCATAGCATGCTGGCTTTGTAGGCTAGCAGCAGATCTTTACCCCTCTCTCTTCTCCTCCAAATCCAAGCCCCAAGTTTCACCTCTATGAAAACACCAACAATGAAAGGAAACAAATAAAACAGTTCAAGACATGAAAGTAGAACTCAAGAAAACCCAGTGTGAGGGAAATCTGAAAATGAAAAATTTAGAAACTCGAGCACGACATCTAAGAGGCAAACTTCATTAACAGAATACAAGAGATGGAAGAGATAATCTTAGACACTGAAGCCATAGAATATATGGATACCTTGGTCAAAGAAAATGTTAAATCTAAATACAATCTTGGTACAAAACATCCAGGAACTCTGGGCACAATGTAAAGACAAAATCTAAGATAAAAGGAACAAGAAACACACTCAGAAGTCAATCATTCTTACCAAAATATAAAAAGCTTTTCATATTAGAAATAATTGGACAGAAAATGTGTTCAAAGAAAAGATCAAAGGTATTATGCCTGTATTCAAAATAATATCTTTTGAGCCATTACATCGATATTTGAAAACTGTTATCCTTTATTTACATGAATGCATTTCTTGTCTCCAGTTATTAGTTGAATTCTTCTTATTAAAGTTAATTTAAAATAAAAAAAGGAACAGAGGAAGAAGAAACACAGGCCTAAGGCACAGAAAATATTTTTTACAAAAGTGAAAAATACTCCAAAGCCACAGAGAAACCCTGTCTCGAAAAACCAAGAAAAAAAAAGTAAAAAATAAAATTTCTCTAACCTAAAAAAGGAGATGCTTATCAAGGTTCAAAAAGCATACAGAACATGAAATAGACTGGACCCGCAAAAGATACTCCCCACTGTCACATAATAGTCAAAACTGTAAACATACAGAACAAAGAAAGAATATAAAAAGCTGCAAGAGGATCAAATAAGATATAAATGCAGACCTATTAGAATAATACCCGACTTCTCAATGGTGAACTATAAATGCCAGAAGGACCTGCTCAGATACTCTACAACTTTAAGAGCTCACAGATGCCAGCCCAGACTGCTAAACACAGCAAAACTTTCAATCACAATAGAAGGAGAAAATAAGTCATTTCACATTATAATCAGGGAAATGCAAATCAAAATACTTCAAGATTTAATCGTACACCTTTCAGAATGTCTAAGAGCAATAAAATAAGTGACATCTCATGTTGTTGAGAATGTGGAGTAGGGTAACACTCAGCCATTGCTATGGGAGTGTAAACTTGTACAGCCACTATGGAAATCAGTGTGGGGGTTCCTCAGGAAGATGGAAATCGATTTATCTCAAGATCCAGCTATACCATCCTTGCTCATATGTTCAATGGACACTTCATCCTACGACAGAAATCCTTCCTTGATCAAGTTCATAGGTGCTCTATCAAAATACCTAGATATTAGAAACAACCTAGATGTCTCAACAGAAGAATGGATTTAAAAAAGTGATACAGTTACACAATGGACTATTACACATTTGCTAAAAAATGAAATGGATAGAAGTAGAAAAAATCATACTGAGTGAGGTAACCCAAACCCAGAAAGGCAAGTATGGTATATATTTGCTTATATGTAGGTATTAGCTGTTAAGTCAATGGTAACCAAGCTACAATCTTGTAGAACCTCAGAGATTAGGCATAGAGTAAAGGACTAGAGGAAACAGATATATCTCTCTAGGACAGGGAAATAAAATGGATAGTTATGGATGAGTGGAGATGGGGGTCTGGAATGGTAGGATCAAGTAGAGAAAGGGAGAAAAGGATGACCGAGGGAATATTGGGAGAAACAGGTAAAATTAAATATAATTTGAGGGATAGTATGGAAACCTAATACAGTAGAAACTTTCTATAATATATACATATATGAAGGCAATATTAATGAAATTCCCCCAAAATGAGGAAGTTAGAGTTCCAATTGTACATCTCATGTTACCAAATGGAACTTTTTTTTTTTTTTTTGGATTTTCGAGACAGGGTTTCTCCGTAGCTTTTTTGGTTCCTGTCCTGGAATTAGCTCTAGTAGACCAGGCTGGCCTCGAACTCACAGAGATCCGCCTGCCTCTGCCTCCCGAGTGCTGGGATTAAAGGCGTACGCCACCACCGCCTGGCCCAAATGGAACTTTTTATCCTGGGATTGGGTTATAGCTAATTGAGTTGCTGGTCAAAGGGATCACATAGGAACCCCCAAATAACACTGACTGTTGCCAGGATTGTGGTTTGCTCTCCACAAACTAGCAACAAGGTCCCATTGCTGAAAACAACACACACATAAGTCATTGACCATGGTAGACACGGTGTCTATATGAAGCCTTCATTCCTATGTGCTATCTATCACCTTTGGTACAGGAAGGTACTCTGAATGCTACCAAAGGAGAACAATTGACACTAAGCCAGCCACAAACCCTATGATCTACAATCATATCCTGCTTGCAAGATATGCTAGCGCAATGGTGGTACAAAGCTTTTTGAAGTAACCAACTAATATTTTATTTTAATTTAAGGCCTATTCTACAATATGAAACCCATACTCAACACTGCTTGGATGAACAAGAACCTGAGACTAGATAGCCCAGCAACCTAGAGTAAAACCAAATACTACTATTCAAAGACAAAAACAAGGGGCTGGAGAGATGGCTCAGTGGTTAAGAGCATTGCCTGCTCTTCCAAAGGTCCTGAGTTCAATTCCCGGCAACCACATGGTGGCTCACAACCATCTGTAAAGAGGTCTGGTGCCCTCTTCTGGCCTGCAGACATGCACACACACAGAATATTGTATACATAATAAATAAATAAATATTAAAAAAAAACAAAGACAAAAACAATACTCAGTGCCTTGCTCAGCCATCATCAGAGAAGGTTCCTCCTACAGCAGACGAGAATAAATACAGAGACCCTCAGTTAGACATTATGAAGAGTGAGAGACCTTGGAACACTCAGCCCTAAATTGAATTTCTCCACCACATTCCTCCCATTAGAGCTGAAGGAACCCATGGAAGAAGGAGCAGAAAGAACTTAAGAGCTAGAGGGGATGGAGGACACCAAGAAAACAAGGCCTGTATCCATGTGAACTCATGAACTCTGAACATGCACAGGACTTGCATGGGTCTGTACCAGATGGGGTCGTAGAGCTCAAAGTAGAAGAGGACACATGCTTCCATCTGTAACCCAGAAGCTACCTTCAATTGATAACCACTTGTGAATGAAAATTTAGTTTTCTTAATGGGAATCTTACTGGGAAAACAAACTATTCTTAAGTATACACTTTATTCCTTGCAGTAGATGGCCAACAGAAAATGAACTCAAGGACATCCTTGAGGCTTCTTGGCTTAAAATGCCATATCATAGCTTTTCTCTTTATAATTTGTTTCTTCTTATTTTAAAATTTCATTTTATTCATATATATTTATATATGTTTTCTTCTCTCTTTTTACCCTACAGGTCCTCTGTGCATATATTATGGCTTTCAGTCTAGGGTTTTTATGGGATTCCTGAGTGAGAACAAGTAGGCGTCTTTTTCTTGAACTTCTCTTATTCTCTTTTCCTTCTGTTCACTTTTTTGTTCTATTCCAATGTATTAGATTTTTTTATTTTACTATATTATATTATTATAATCTTTAAGATGCCTATTTATTTTCTGAGAGACAGAAAGGATTGGATTTGAATAAAAGGGGAGGTGAAGAGGAACTGGGAGGAGTAGAGGGAGCAGTAGAGTAGAGGAATCAAGATATATTATGTGAGAAAAAAATCTATTTTCAATAAAAGGAAAAGAGTCTACATTATACTGCTTGATTTTTGGATACTTACTTGTGAGAGCATAACCAGTTGTCAAGTGGAGTGACCAGGCTCAAGGTGCATCTCTCTTATTAGATGCTGAGACTTATTTACAATAAAAAATGGCCATATCCCTTTGGACATGAGAGGAATTAGGGACCCAGACACATAATGTGTTACCCAAGTAAATGATGTTTATTTATTTTCAAATCACACTATTTGGAATTCAGATGATTATTGAATATTTATTACAAGAGAACTTGATCTGTTTCTTAACTATTTCTAATAGATACATAGTTCATGTTTCAAGATAAATTGATCACAATTGAAAAACCTTCCTTGTATTTATTTGCTTCTTATTTGATAGTATGCTTGTCTTATCACTACATTGTTTGTCCTGTGGTACTGAGAAACCATTTGGTTTTCTATTTAGTTGTTCAACTGTCTTTGTGTAGTTGAGGATGCACAGTGATTAACAGGATGTTAATAGGTGCCTAAGGGTCAGTACAACACAGTGGGCTCTATCATGACCTCCCATATAGTTCTGCATAAAATGATCCCCAGGCTTCTCAGTTGTTGTGCACACTGGATTTTTTAATTGGCTATATTCAAAATGGTGGCTTGATTTTTATCTTGGCATTCATATACAGTAGCATGATTAATACTCAGGCCAACCTTTCTTTCCTTGGTATTAATCAAAAAGGAAATTGAACTTTAAAAAGTTTAATGGCTTGTTCACGAGGGTACTATATAAGCTTTCCTATTGCTCTTGGGTTGCGATCATAAAATAAGAGACTGGGTAGGTCAAACCATCTGCTTACTTTTCACAATACTGGAGTTGGGAAGACCAAGAAAAAGGTGCTGGCAGGATGGGCATCTTTTCCTGGCTTACAGACGATGTGTTATTTCTGTGGCCCTCACATGGCCACTCATCCATGAACTTGTGTTGGGACAGGAGAGAGAGGCTGGGCTTATCTCTGTTCCTCGTCCTCTTCTCAATAAGGCAACAGTTCTTCAGATGATAGTCATGCTCTGTTTCTTTCATTGAAGTTTAATCATCTTAATGATTAAGATTAATCATCTCCATGCAGGCCCTATATCCATGCAAAAACATTTAGCATGTTAGCATTTCAATATGTGAACATTGGGTACGGAATTAAGCCTACCTGCATTAAAATTCATAGCTATTGTGCAATACTTGACAATTATAATGTAGGAAATCAATATATGAAATGGCAATCATGGGATTTTGTTCTTTTCAAGTTCAAATTTTAACTACGACCTTCCTTCCCTGACTGTGGCATGTTAAGAATAGCTGAGCTAACTGGTACAAAAGAAAACACTTGGACCAATCTAGGACATTTCATCTCTAGAAAGATTTGTTTGAGTATGTGAATTCTTATGGGCTGACGTGTTTCATGTTCAGACTCCAAAAATTAGAACTTTGCAGACAGATTCTGCCGTAGATGCACTCCTGTCATAAGCATTCACTTATATTGATTTGATCCATGTGAGTGTTTCTTGAGTATTTATGCGGTGGGTGCTCTTTGGCTAGCTGGGAATATGGCAGTATTAAAGATTGACAAGTTCTTGGAGAAAACAGGAGAGGTAAGCAAAGAAATAAAGTTTTAAAATACAAGATTCATGAACTGAGGAAAATAAAGAGAGATGGGCAGGAGGGAGGCATATGGGACAATCCTCATTTTCTGGTGAGGATATTCCTCTTTGGTATGATGCTATGTAAAATTAAAACTTGATGGGTGAAGGAGAAGTTCCATCTGGGAAACCTGAGGAAGACCAATGGATACGGGAATGAGTGCACTTCTCAATCTCTCCCTCTGTAACATCATCCTAAGAGGCAGAGGGAGGTTACACATTCTGCACAGCAGTTGATTAAAAACCTGCTTAAGAAAAATATGAATATTTTTCTTAAGTCAATAAGAATCAGTTTGTAAGTGAAAAATAAATGAAAGAAGAAAAAAAAACCACCCAAGACTCCTCCTTTAAAGCTTTGTTTGCTTTCACAGAAGCTTGACCTTGTGTAGTTGCCCTTCTTAGGTCTCTGCTGTTGACCTAACATATATGACAATATTCTATGGAGACGTGATTTGCAGAAAGTCCTTTTCATTTTTATCCTCCCCTCCTGGAACCAACCCTTCTCTCACCTTCTAAGGAGGGATTAGTTCAACATCTCCTTCTCATGGGCAATGCAATCCTTTCCCTACTGAAATTCAGCCTGTTCCAATGACATATTCTGCGTACTGATTTTTTTTGTCAGTTTGTGAACTCTTCCAGTTAGTTGAATTTTAAAGCCACAGTGGGAAGGAATCTGAACTTGCCTGTCATTTGCTGTTGCCTGAGGTCATTGCTGGGAGTCAAACATACTCGCTGGAGGATCACTTGAGAGGGCTGTGGTCCTCTCTCTGCTAACTCCTCTGTCTCCCTGCTCTAATTGCACCTGTTGGAGTACATCTGGTGTCATATGAAGACATCTGAAGCTTTGAAAATAGCATGTGTTCACTGAGATATTGACAGCTCCAAGCTTCACAGTGGAGAAGGCAACATATGAATGAAATAACCCGAGACACATGATAGGAAATATGAAGATCAAAATCAAGGAATGGGGATGGAATGTTTTTCTTAAAAGGCACCTTAGAAGGGAATGGTGTAAAGGATAGCAGATTTGGGGGGTGGTTATTTAACATAAAAAATAACCAGTGAACAGTGAAGCCAGAGACAGTGAAGGCCAGGCTCACTTGGGTATGCTCAGTGATGGGTCCATGAGTCAACACCCCTCTTCTCTGATGTCTGTATGCCTTTCAGGAAGTGGGCTACTTGTACACCAAGTGACAGTTTCTAGCAGGTATCCCTGGTCTCCTGAAGCAGTGCATTTGGTGAGTACCTTATTCATAAAAGTCCCCGTGTCATTCTCTATCCTGTAGGGTCAAACATCAACCTGTGAAAACACCCTCAGAACTTCCTCAGTCCTGAGGTGGTGTGGGACAATGGTCTGTATTCTATCAATTATATTTTAAATAAATGCTGATTGGTCAGTAGCCAGGCAGGAAGTATAGGCGGGACAAGCAGACAAGAAGTAGAGGTGGGTCAATGAGAACAGGAGAACTGTGGGAAGAGGAAAGCTCTTCTGCAGTCCTGGCCCAGCCACAGAAGAAGCAAGATGTGACTGCCTCACTGAAAAAGGTACTAAGCCATGTGGCTAGTATAGACAAGGATAATGGGCCAATAGTATAGACAAGGATAAGTTATAAGAGTTAATAAGAAGCCTTAGCTAATGGGCCAATCAGTTTATAACTAATGTAGACCTCTGTGTGATTTCTTTGGGACTTAACGATTGTGGGAACCAGGCAGGACAGAAACGTCTACAACACTGAGGCACGCCTCTGGGTTTAGTATCCTCCTTATCCTATTCCATTTTCTTTGTTGTTCTATTCCCCTTCTGGTACTGTGGGTCCCCCCGAGTACAATGCTTATTTTGGCACTTAATATCTAAGGTATAATAAATAGAGATGCAAATGAAGTCAGTTATATATGTTAGGTATGTATAACAGTGCATTAAAATTATATTGAAAAAGGCAACATATAGCAAATGGAATTCACAATATGTATATTTTAATATATATAATATGTATATTTTATTAATATATATAAGAGCTAATAATGAGATTTCTTAGTTCCATCCTATTGAAGCATTGTAAGCATGCAATGAAGAATCTAGATCAATTAAAATATGATATGAAAATACCCAATTTCTGTTGGTGACAAAGCAAACATTCATGTTACTAACAGTTGCCAGAAATTTAGCATATTCTTTGTGACTAAGCAGATTTTTCCAGAAAAATAACTGTAACAGGCTGGATTTATATGTAAAAAATACTACTGGTTTAATTATGTAATTTTTTGGCTTATTTACAAATAATACTCTAAGTTTCTGTTTGTTGACAGTAAAAACAAAGATAAACTTTTTCATCCATCAATGCCAAAGACCACCTCAACTCTATCCACCAGCCTCAGACTCTAGATAGAACTTAAGAATCTGCAGTTGGAGACCTCCATGAGAGAGGGCGATCAGGTGATCTATACATCCCAAACCGGTAAGACATACTCTGACTCTAGGCTTCATTTGCGAATGTAAAGTATCCTTGAGGAAATAGTAAGGTTTGATGATGCTGGGAGCTTCATGTGTTGTGAGGATGCATTGGCTAATCACAGCTGCCCTGGGTATCAGAACAACCTGTGCCAGAGCCTGCTTCCCCGGCGACCCATGAACTTGGGCTTAGCAGACACCCCTTGCAGAATGATCCTGGGCTACTGTAATTCCTCCTTGCCACAGGGTAATGGATGGCAGCGGGTAGCTCTGATTGCAGCCTCTCAGACCAGGTGAATACTTTCCACAGATGAAGGGGTTTCCTTAAGAAGAAGTAAAATGGATTTTCATCACTGCCTGTTGGGATAATTCTTGCTCAGGGCCAGATTTCATTTGTAAATATCAGGCCATGGTAATACACATGCTATCACATGCTGTTTGAGGGTAGGAAGCAACAGATACTCCCTCTGCCAAGGTGTCATTCTGTATATAGCGGAGGTTGGCCTAGGTTTTATGATCCTCCTGCCTCAGCTTCCCAAATCCCAAGATTGCAGGTGTGTAGCATACCCAGATTTGGGTAGAAACTTAGTGAGGCTTCATAGGAATTGCAGAGGTACAAAGTGCTTCCTGCCTCTCTCACAAGAGCACATTTGGCTGGCACCGAGGCATGAGGGTCTTGCTAGACAGCACCTGGCCCAGGGGATGTCCTGTTGCAAGAGATCGGCTAGATCAAATTTACAGGGTAGTTCACAGTGGAGAAGCCAAACCAGTTTCCTTGTAACCTTGCCAACAGTTTCTTAGGAAGAAGAGGAAAAACCAAACTTCTTCAAGGCCAGAGAATATCCCTGAGGGTCCCTACGTGCATTGATTTCAACATTCAGTTTAGTCACCTGTGAGTCTTGATCCTTTGTGTTCCCACTGATGAGAGTGCTCCTTCCTCATGGAGGCTTTCATGACCTATCCATCCTCCTGAGTTTCCTGAGAGAGTTACTTAACTGTCACTTCAGGGAAAGCATCCCTATGACTGTGATTTGCTCTGAGCCTCTTTTTCAGGTCCCATGACTTGAGAGTTGGTGGAGACAGCTCTTTAGGGAGATGTTAAATGTTACAAATTCCCTTTATTCCAGGAAGAAAGCTTAATATAAAGGCTTGGGACAGTGGCAGGGACATCATCTAATTTGCATGAAGAGGCATGCCCCAATCATAAGGCTCCTAGTGTGGGCAGCAAGGGGGCCTTCTAGCCTGCATCTATGTCAGGCTAGATACGTCAGGCATCTGGTGTTAGAGACAGGCATCTAGTTTAGAGACAGCTTTCAAATAAACTCAGTCCTCCATGCCCAGAGACAGCCTCCAGATAAGGGCTGGTGGAGAGCAGGAAGCTTCTCTGGGGAGGGAGGGAGTTTCCATAATGCTGAACTTAGAGAGAAAGCTGCTAAGCTACAACAGATTGCAACCTATACCAGTGAGCAAAAAAAAAAAAAAAAAAAAAAAAAAAAAAAAAAAAAAAAAAAAAAACTCCCAATATATGACCATCCTTTTTATTTTAAAATACATTTTAAATTTAGAATTGACACAGTCATTACATGTACTTAGTGAACACATATGTTTATATGCATGTGGTGTTTAAAGGTCTGATCACAGCAATTCGCATGTCTACCACTGCAGACATTGTATAGGTTATTTTTGTCCTTTATAATATAACACCTGAGAGAAGAAATTGAAGAGAAGAGTTTACTCTGTTTCATAGTCTGAGAAGGAACCCTCCATGGTAGCAGGAAACAGGACAGAGTCTGTGGTGACCAAAGCATGCGTCTGAGACTTGTTTCTCACCTTCCGAGGAAGGAAGCAGAGACCTCAAGGCCAAAAATAGAGCTGAAGCCTTTAAAATAACAGCAAAAGTATAATAAATACATATACCAGTGACATCATCATTTATGACTACGAAGTGTTTTTGTCCTGTAGTAGCTGTATAAATTATGCATTTACATGACTGGTATCTCAGTATGCATGTTTGTTCCAGAGTCACTAGAGTCACCAAGTAACGTTGTCCTGTCCTGTGATGTGACAGCTACACTGTCACTTCTAATAAACCTGGAATGGTCCACTCAGCAGGAAATGGCATTTCTGGAATGTTCAATGGGTTGACGGTGAGCAGGATGTGTTTCAGAGGACAGAAGTCTTGAATACGTGTTTGGACTGGATCATCTGTTCTGGCCACTTTCAAGTATAAAAGTTATGATTTACTGATTTCATGAAACACTGCTAAGATAAGAGCGCTACGGACACAAAGGTACTATTCTCAGTTCCAATTTTGGAAGCGATGTTATAATCTCTGCTCATTTTCAGTTTTAGTATTCATTTGAGCTTAGTGAATTTTCTCACCAGCTCCCCCTTTTGTATTATCACAATATCTAACAGCTCTAATCAGCCAATTTGTCTTGACAAAAATTACATGCATGGCCGTCCCTATTCACAGCACGGTTATGTTCTTTAGAATCTCCATCCAACCATAGCCTCCCTCTCCTGGAATACCCAATATGTATATTCAGACCTGGTGGTTTGGTTTTGCCAGAAGCTCCCTTATCTGTTTTTTGCAAGCATAACTCACTTTAATTCTCATTGTCTGAGAGCATTGTTTTTAATCATCTCAATTCATGTGGAACTCATGTAGCTCCATTCAAGATTCAGAACGAACCGGCATTTTTTAATGGAATCTTTAAATAGATTGTTAGAAGCAATTGTGTTCCCTCCTGTAATTTAGTCCCAAGCTCCTATTTTTATCAAGAATGATATTTCCTTTTACCTGGCCTTGTCACTTGATCATGAGCAAGGGTGTACATTAATAAGATAAAGTCCTTAGTCAAGTTTAGAATCCTCTATGAGCTCAGATTTTTGTCTGCCTTGAAATTATCTGGAACATTGTTCCTATGTTCAGGTTGAAATTGGCCACACTGTTTTATTTTGGGTCAAATGCTCAGCAGTATTACTGCCAGTTCAGGTTGTTGAGGTTTCCAACGGTCCACTGGGACACATTCAGAGTGTGCAGATCTCCTCCCGGTTGGCATTCTACTCTTCTTTTGGGAGATAAAGTAGAAGTTTCTAAACCATTTTAAGTAGGATCTCCTAGGGGGCTACACAGTAGTTGGGGTCAGTTAGACTAGAGAGGGCTGTTCTACTGTTATATGGATTGTCCCCCAGAGCAGAAAGCGAACTTTTAGTGCTTTAGAAACAAAACAAAAGGAAGTAACAACAGTGACAGACAACAACGACAGCAAAGCCCATTTGCAGTCCAGGCAAAGGAATTCTGGATTTGCAGACATCTTTGCAGGGTTCTATTTGGAAAGACAATGCGCTTATTTGAAAAGCAGAGCAGTCTGCTCCTATACGCTTTTCTTTTGTTTTGCCTTGATCAGCAAACAGCAGAGGGCATCAGGATCTTCACTCAGATCACGGCATGTGTGGGAAACCTACTCCTCTATGTAGACACTCCCATGTGGACTTCTAGACATTCTGCTTCAAATCACACAGCTTTGACTCACATGCTGGAGCATTGGATTTTCACTGACTTCTTTTGAGTTACTCAAAAATTGGAGGCAAAGATTTAAAACAGAAAACATGATCAAAAGGGAAGATGAAATAATTTTGAAATTATCTATTCTTAAGTCCTATGTTTCTCTGTCTGCTTTGTGTATTAGCATTGCACATTGAGATTTTAGCGATAAGAGCATGGAGACTTAATTACAAAACTTAATCAAAAATAACTGCCCCTTTCCTCCTTAGATATTCAATTTTCCCATTTTCTCACAGAAATAAGAAGGCAAACACAGGCATATTTAGCTCTGACAATAGTTGTGCTTCCCCAAAATTTACATTTAATCAATTGCTGGCAGACCAATTCATATTTTAGCACTAGGAGCTGCGTTGCAGAAGCGTTATGCTATTTAAAGGAATCTTATTATGGATTTAACAATTAAACCCCTAGCACACCTGCTTTTACAGACTTGGAGCTCTTAATAATGGCATTCTGTCAAAAAAATGCCTCAAGTTTTATAAATGAAGGCATGTTTTACATGCACTAGGGGAACACTCTCTTAAAAATACAACCTTCTGCTGAACCCCTCTCTAAATACACTTCATGATTCATTTAATAATTTATTTTTGACTCAGTGTTTCTTAAAGTAGGGCACAGCAGGATTACCTTTCTTCATCCTGCAGGGATGCCCTGAGTTGGGTAATTAGTTAATATCCACAGCTTTCCGGAGAAATGAATAAAACATGGGGTGCTGTACATTCTTCCTCCTCTCTCACCTTTCCTCCTTCTCTTGCTCAGGTAGGCCTGTAGTAGTTGAAAGACAGCAAGAAAGTCGCTTAGAATTTACTCCATCTCAAGGGCTTGCCGGTGCTTTTGTGTGCTTACTGTGTGAAGGGGAAGAGGAATAAAAATAACTCAACCAGAAGCGTAAGACAATGGGAACAATGGGAGCTTAGAAACCACAAATTAATCACAGATGAAAGAACTTGCATACGGACAAAACAAACACCGATTTTTCCATTTTAGGCCTGGGATGCAGAAGAAAACAAAAGTACACATTTCACTGTTCATCTCTTGCACGCTTCCTTTTTAATCACCGGGAAACTCATCCCATCTCCTTCATTCATGGAAACAGTTAAAATAATCCCCAATTCATCTCTCCATGTCTGCTCCCTGCTTAGGCACACACATGGACACACACACACACATCACACACAATTCACACATATACACACAGATCACTCCACACACATACTCACCACAGAAGCATCACACATGTCATATCCAAATCACATGCATACACCTCACATTCACAAGTGCACAGATTCTGGTCCCTGTTCCTTCGGAAGGTGGTGGTCACTGTCACCATTGTGTGGGTGTGGGAGACAACGGTATGTGAGGCGTCTTCTGTTTTTCATGGCTTTCTTGAGGACTTTGTGAATATAGAGGTGGAGATGAGACCTGTTTTTCCCTTTTTACCATCAACAGACCTATATGGGATTCAAGCTGGCTTTTCAAGAAAATGGACATTTGTAATCTCCAGTGAATAGAGGGGGAAATGCTCTGAAAAGTTTTCTGAGTGTGACATGGTTGTTACATGCGTCAACCCACAGCCACTGTTGTTACTTGCAGTGGATTAAGACAGTGAATATTCCAGGAGAGATAGGGCAGGGATGCCCAAGGACCTTACTCACAGCTACGAATCTTTTAGAAGCTGATAGTTGCTGAGGGGAGAAGGAGGTTGCTCATGCCCTCAGTGGAGAGCCCTCATCCATGTGCATGTGGTCAACACAAATTAGACACCAGGCTAGTAACAATAATAGAAGAGTAAATGAGACCAGGAAGGAGGGTTCCATGGGGAGTTGGAGGGAGGTAGTGGAAGATGTATTTGATCAAAATATATATGTGTACAGAATTTTTGGAGAATAAGTAGAAATATTGTTAATAAAAGAAAAAACAATAGGTATTCTGTAGTTGGAGCAGCGGGCCGCTTCCCGCCACCCGGCTAGCTTTACCCAAAATAACAACACACAAATTGTATTCTTTTAAACACTGCTTGGCCCATTAGCTCTAGCCTCTTACTGGCTAACTCTCACATCTTGATTAACCCATTTCTAATGAGTGTAGCACCATGAGGTGGTGTCTTACTGGGAATATTCTTAACCTACGTCCATCTCAGAGAGGAGAGCTATGGCGACTGGCTCACTGCCTTCTTCCTCCCAGCATTCAGTTCTGTCTTCCCCACCTACCTATGTTCCTAACCTATCAGGCCAAGCAGTTTTCTTTATTAATTAACCAATAGACAGATGACCCTCCTCCATCAGTATCCCCTATTGGAAAAGGCAGTAATTCTTTTTTAAATTGCTTTTATTGTGCTATACCTTCCCCCCACGCACTCCCCTGCATTCCTTCCTTCTTCCCTTCTACTCTTTCCCATGACTCCTATGCTCCCAATTTACTCAGAAGATCTTGCCTTTTTCTCCTTCCTATGTAGATCCATGTATGTCTCTCTTAGGATCCTCTTTGCTGTCTAGGTTCTCTGGGATTGTGGGCTGTGGACTGTAGGCTGGTTTTTCCTTGAAGGCATTAATTGGAAAAGGAAAAGGCAAAGAACTGACTCTCTGTACTTGTTTATGTGTACTGTTTAGCATATCAGGCATGTATAAGGACCAGGGAATTAGGGATCTCGGTCTTCACTTTTACAGATAGAACATCACCTACTTATGGGATTTTTCTCATGCCCTGAAGCAATGTAACTTTCCATGCAATACTCTTCAGACGTCCATTTAGACCTTGGTCAGTTTTGGGATCCTTCAGTAGCAGGCATTTTCGAGGCTAGTATTCCCACTCCCTGTAGGTCGCAGCATCTTCGGTGTGTGAACTAATAGGGTGTATTTGTGAAAATGCAAAAGAAAATATCAATCACCAAAAATAAAAGGCAGCAATACCAAATGGTTGGGCTGCAGAGAGTTCATACGTCTGTAAATCATTGGACCTAGGAGACTCCAAAGCAGAAACTTCAGGGAACTTGTCTAGCTCTCGAGTCATGCAGGGCCTTCAACACTCCCATGGATCTGCATTCTGAAGACATGATTTGGTCATATAGGAAGCAAATGACATCCAATTCAGCTTTTGCTTGCATTTGATCTATTTAAATAGCTTAACAAATATGAAGCATAATCCACACACTATACAATTCCCTCCTTGAAAGTATATACTTAAATATTGTTGAGCATATTCATAGGGAGGTGTAAGACAACTACCATAATCTAATTCTATTGCATCTTCATTTACTTTAAAAGAAGGGCTATACACATTAACAACCCCTTTTTACATTATTCTCTCTACTTCTGCTTCAGCACTAATAAGCCGTGGTCTATCATCTCTCTCCAGACATTTGTTCTTTCTGCATATCACAGAAACAGACCCACACAGCATGGTGTTATTTGTGACAAGACTTTTCATTTGGTGTAATGGCTTCTGTGTGCAAGCAATCTTTGGAGTACATGCCAGTATTTAATTCCTTTTTTGTGGCCAGACAATATTTCATCCTAGGAGTCAATGTAAATTTTAGTGATACACTCATCATTTGACAGTATTCGCATATTTCTGATTGTTAGTTATTAATATGGACTCAGGAATCTTTTGTTGTGGTGAATGAGTTTTCCTGGAAAGACTCATACTTACGCTGAACTTTCTCCAAGATTAATTGATTAACTGATAAAAACTTCAAAGATTTTGGAGGGGTTGGAATGTTGCAGGGTTAGAGTCTAATGATAATTTATGTTGGGCCTCTTTTAGCTTCTTAATAGGCATTTGTTACTCTGCTTTATATGTGACCTAATATCTCTGTGACCATTAGGTACATTTTTAGGAATGTACAAACAAATCCCTAGCTGCCACCCCTGGAAAGGCTAAGAATGACACGCACTAGCATCTGAAGCCTGCAGCTGAGACTTTCTGTAGCTCATCTATCTATTGTTTCCACCAATGTGTTTTAAAAAAATCCTTGATTTATGTCTTCCTTTGTTTAGTTACTATAAAAGCTTCCTTTAAATATTTCCACCTTAGAGTATGGAATTTGGGGTAACCTGGGTCTGTGTTCCTGAATGGATCAGAGTTACTGTATTTGATTCTAGAAATTTCTCTCTCTCTCTCTCTCTCTCTCTCTCTCTCTCTCTCTCTCAGTTTCTTAGAAACAGGGTTTCTCTGTATAACAATTCTAGCTGTCCTGGAATTCCCTTTGTAGACCAGGCTAGCCTCCAACATATATGCACACATGTGTTGCACACATACAACACACACGTGCACACACACTTCTCTTTATTTGCTACACAAATACTATTCTTCTCTAAAATCATTTTTAAGAAATTAAAAGTTTTAATTTTAAGTTTTATTTTAAATTACTTTCAAACACACCCCCTTTCCACATGATTATAAATGTATCTCTGAAGATTATTAAAATGCTTTTATTTTTAAGGTGTCTTTTAAAAATGTAATATTGCTTCATAGAACCATATAGTATTAATTTACAGCCCTTAATATACAGTGGATGTCTAATGTATTTTAAAAAGCAAAAGAAGGATGCTGGACATTTTCAGTTAGAAGTCAATTATAGTAGGCTTTCTAATTAGATACTGGTCTGACTTATTGGGACAGAGACTCATTAGCATGTAAAGCTCTGGCCCCTCTGAATGAGGGAGTAAGGAAACAAGGACTCATATTGTGTAGCAAGGATCAAACTTCCCTTCGTCGGTCATGACTTGCAAAACCTTGACCTCTGTGTTTCTCACTAGATAAAGGAGCCCTTGGTTTGTCCCCTTCACCTCTAGGGAAGCAATTATCTCTATTGTACTTAGAAAAACTGTAACTCATGCAATCTCTTTCTCCTCCCCAGGAAGTAATCTGCTGGAATTCAAAATACAATTATCATGCTTGACCAATTTCCTGTATCCTGGAGCTGACCGTTATTAATGGCATCCAATTATTCATAGCGATCAAGCAGTCGACCTTGCTAAGTAGATCACAGTGGTTGGCATTTGACAGTCAGCCTGCTGGCCTTGCATAATGGAAGGAGACAATGTCATATCCTGGTTGTCCTCAGTAAGAACAACATGCCACTTGCAGTCTTTTCCAAACGCTGTAATAACTTGATTGCAAGGTTTAGTCTGTCATTATGTTAAATGCATACGTTTATAAATGCTGGCGGTAGCAGAGGAATGAACTTGGTTTAGACGAGCTTCCTGTTTGGACTTTTCCTTGTGCCACTGCAAATCAACTGGCTGAAGTCTGGGGAGATAGGAGGTTTTCTAAGCATCAGTTTCTTCAGTTAAAAATTGAGGAGCGGAAGGAGGGAGAACATGAGCAAGGAAGTCAGGACCACGAGGGGTGCACCCAACCACTGAGACAGTGTGGCTGATCTATTGGGAGCTCACCAAGGCCAGATGGACTGAGAGGGATGAAGCATGGGATAAAACCGGACTCTCTGATCATGGCGAACAATGGGGGCTGATGAGAAGCCAAGGACAATGGCCCTGGGTTTTGATCCTACTTCAAGTTCGGGCTTTGTGGGAGCCTAGCCAGTTTGGATGTTCACCTTCCTAGACCAGGATGAAGCGGGGAGGACCTTGGACTTTCCACAGGGCAGGGAACCCTGACTGCTCTTTGGACTGGAGAGGGAGGGGGAGAGGAGTGGGGGGAGGGGGAGAAAGGTGGGAGGAGGGGGAGGGAAATGGGAGGCGGGGAGGAGGCAGAAACGTTTTTTTTTTTTCCTTTTTCTCAATAAAAAATTAAAAAAAAAATGAGGGCAATTTCTCTCCCTTCAAGGGTGGTTGTGAGCATGAAAATGATGTCATTACCATGGAGTGATCTGGCAAACAAAAGGCGCTCAGTCACTGTTAGTTGTTTGTTCACAATGTCAGTCAGAGCCTAAGTTTCAGCAGCAGCGAAAGAAACAGAATAAAGCCTTCTATTTGTTCACCAAGGTGAAGGGCAGACTGCCTGTTGGATGGAGGCTGCTTTTTCATCCTGCCTGGTCTATGGGCTCACAAGTCAAAGGTTTTCCGTTCGCCTCTGTGGTATTAAAGTGTAATATTTGTTTGTAGTAGATGGGAGTAAGCATAAATTCTGACCTAAATTTCTAGGTGCTTGGCTTTCGACCCCTCCATTCCCTTGCCTCTATTTTTTTTTCTTCTGACTCAGATGATCTATAACAGGTCTGATTCAGCTACAGAGAGAGGCAAATTGTTTTCCTTAGAAAGGGTATTCATTTTCTCATGCCATGAGGAGGGAATGTTCACAATGCACTAACTTTGCACTAATTTTAGGCCAGGCCATCCTAAGGTGTGGGGGGTGGGGAAACACACACACAGCTGTGTTCGCTCGTGACATCAACAGGTCTGACATAAGTAACCTGACACTTCCTTATTATTATTCTCTTGAATTATTGTTCTGTCACCAAGAGAGTTGCTCCAGCGTTCTTTGCATCCCAACTTAAAAAAATATGCATACACTTAGGATTGCCAGAGTGAAGTGAAAACAGCATGACCCCTTCACCGTGTCTTTCTTTTTTCTTTTTTCTTTTTTATTGAGAAAAAGAAAAAAAAAGTTTCCGCCTCCTCCCAGCCTCCCATTTCCCTCCCCCTCCTCCCACCTTTCTCCCCCTCCCCCCACTCCTCTCCCCCTCCCTCTCCAGTCCAAAGAGCAGTCAGGGTTCCCTGCCCTGTGGAAAGTCCAAGGTCCTCCCCCCTCCGTCCATGTCTAGGAAGGTGAACATCCAAACTGGCTAGGCTCCCACAAAGCCCGAACTTGAAGTAGGATCAAAACCCAGGGCCATTGTCCTTGGCTTCTCATCAGCCCCCATTGTTCGCCATGTTCACCGTGTCTTATACACCCAGCGGGTCAGTTCTGCTTATGGGAGGCATTCAACTTTCTGTGAACCATTAAGGAGCACTGAACAAAACTGCCTGAAGAGAAACAAGAAGCTAATTTCACAGAGCCTGTCTGACGGTGTTCGATTAACTCTGAGGGTAACTGGGGATTTCTTGGTTACCCGAGACACAGCCTCTGTTTCTGTGTAGCAAGTGGATCTGTAAGCAGGTGGAAGGGAGACAGAAAGGTGACTTGGGAATTCTCATATATTCAGCTTGCGGAGTGAGCAATTTAGAAAGTGACCCTGCTCAGCAGAATGACATACTCATTACAGGGATACTTAAACCTGGATAGACTGAGCTTTCACTTGTGAGTCTCTTTATGTTATTACCAGAATTTTTCTTGCCCAAGAAGTAACAAGAGAGACAGTGCAGGCACTAGGCTTCAAAAGTTAAGTGCAGAGGGTTGAATGGAGGTTCCCCAAAATATTCATGTTCTTATTCCTGAAACATCGGTAAGTGACCAAATTCGTAAAAAGGGACCTTTGAAGATATAATTAAGGGTTTTGAAATTGCCTAAAGGAGCTCAAACCCAATGACAGAGAGGAATGGAACACACACACATACACATGTGCACAAACAAACACACATGCTCATATACACATTACATTCAGACAAATGTGTGCACACATATAAGTGTGTACTGTCAATGCACTACACACACACACAGAGGCAAAGAGAGACAGAAACACTGACAGAGATCAGAGATGAGAGAAAGTGAGAGAGAGAGACAGAGAGAGAGACCATGTAACACATAAACTGGAGTTGGAATGACGCAGCTACGGTCAAGGAAGACGGTAATATCCATCAGGAACTAGAAGAGACAATGGATGAAACATCTCTTAGAAGTTTCTAGGGAAATGTGACTTAATTACTTGGTCAAAAGAAGTTCCTTAATCTTAGACTTAATGATCTTTGGAGCAGGTAAATTTATTTATGCTCTTTTAGTTACTTTTGACATGTTATAGTAGCCATAGGAAATGAAAAACAGTATAGCATCTGGTATGGGGTTTTTATTCTATATGTTGTAGCTTTATTTTTCAGAAGAAATAGATCTTTTGGGCAGATAAATACATGTCTCCAAAAATTCATTTCCTTACTTTTGCCATCTCTTGTGTCCTCATTTACTAATTTACTCACTTTTTTCATTCATTATTCATGCTTAGTACCAACTGTAATAAATATTCTACAGGAATGTGGCAGGACAGTGAGCAGAATACACACAGACTTGAGCCCCAGTGGGTTAATGCTCTAAGTAGACACACAAATGGAGAAGAGTAAATGCTCATTGCCAGGTAAGAACTATGAAGAAATCTGGCTGGAGCAGCTACAAAGGACCAAAAAGAGGACGACTTTAATGTGGTCAGGGTGGTGGACTCCTGGCAAGGCAAGGGCCAGAGCAGGGAGTAGCGACACTGGTGTTGACTAAGTTTGGAGCCTGAAGACAAATGGGAGAAGTTATAGAAGAAAAAGAAAATTTTTGTTTTGAGAACTTCAATTGTTAAAACCAAGGGGATTTGTTTTAAATTTATCTATTATCTATTTCTGTATGTATCGATTTGCCCATCTGCCTATCTCTGTCTGTCTTTCTTCTATCTATGATAACAAGCATGAATCAAAGGGTTTGCCTTTGCTGGCTAGAATACCGATGTTTGTCTTTGCTGGCTAGAATACCGATGTTCCATCTCTCTGGCAAAAGGCAATTTCTTGGGTTGACGTACTTTCTATCTAAGGGTCAGCTAGCAAACACGGCTTGCTTGCTTTGCTTTCTGACGCACCAGCAGAAGTTCTAAACAATATGTGAGTTGATGAGCCTGACTATGGCCCGGGACTTGCTTATTAGACACTGGGATGGCAACTTCCTATCATTTCCCTCTGGCTTGAAGTGTCTTTCTTTTTCCTTTCTTTCCTCACTCTCTAGAAGTTAAACGAGCAGCGACCATTCTTGGTTAATAAGCTGAACCAGAGCAGGCAGGGTCTGGTGTGGCTCTCAGGTCTTCTGCCAAGTGCCGAGATCTAGCACAACCTTTGCTCTTTTGAGGGAGTGACAGCCTTCTGTGTCTAAAAACTGTGCCATAAATGGCAAACAGCCGGTGAGAGTGGAGCGCTGTGCTGGGAGGAGAAGTCTCCTTGGGGAGGGGTATGATTTCTCTGCAGAATTCTTTAGCTCTTGCTGGCTCAGTAAACATGGGTCTGAGTTTAAATTTTAAAAAATGACATTTCTTTTGCTTCATAGATCAACATTTAATGATAATGTTTCCACTTGATGTTTCAGCTATAAGAGGGCAAATTACGCATGAAATTGATGTACATTATTCCATAACGAACTAATCTGATAGAAAAATACGTTAGGTATTGATATTGAAAACAAGCCATTTACAACTATTAAGAAATTTTGCAAAGGAGAATCATAGCTTCAAAACACCAATGATTGGAAATTGGGGTCATTCAATCGTAACCAGAGGAATGGAGCATCATGTCTTCCTTTCTGACAGGTGTTTGCTCATCCATGCTGTTAGATTGCAAAACGATGAGTAAAATTCTTTCAATTTCTTATTCAATGACATCATTTCCCGAGTGATAAGTTCCACATAATACTGCATTCACAACCTCCTCCTCGCTTTCAGCTCTGGAAACAAGATGATGAATAAGAAGCAGTCATAAATTTGAGTTTGTCAAATATTCTTTAGCCGGAGCCCTTATAGATGCTCTGCAGATTATTAAGTTTAAGTGTGACTCCTCAATTCATACACGATGAATTTTCCAGCTTCGTTTAAAAATCCTGTGTTTATGCTAAACCAGATCTATGTTAGTATTACAGGAATTATGGTCTGTAGTCAGGGAGATTTTGTGAGTGTAACATGAAATGTGCTGTTAGATATAGCTACTCTCCACAGATTAAAGACTGTAAGAGCTTGCGGAGGCCTCAGAGATGATGTATCCTGACTTCCCACTTTTACACCCCATGGAAATGAAAGGGAAGTGACTTTGTAACTCATTAGTTTCATCATTAGCTGTGTGTTGTTCCCATTCCCCTCTGTAATGAGGTTTCTTCTCCTCTGTACGCTCAAGAGTGCTTGCTCAGCAATGGTCAGTAAAGGAGACAAATTCATTCTCAGCATCTCTTCTGTAGACCCAGTTTCTTAGTAAATATACCTGGGAGACTAGGAAATCCAAAGCAGGTTGTTTTAACAGCTCTATCTCATAGACGATGGCCTAGATTTGGGTAACAAAAGTAGTTTTACATAATATCGTTGCCCTTATCAAGAGAAAAGGTACAGGACTATGTGTGTGCTCTTAGTTATTTGGGAAGAGTGGAGTTAACAGTATTTTGGAGGAATCCTTCCTGTAAACATGACTGGGTAGGTACCCACTGGGTGTAAGGTGTGCCAACGACTAGAAGATATGGGAACTCAGAGTGATGATGGGATGGAGGTACCCGGATTCAGGAAGTGACATTTTGTTGGCAAGGGAACTTGAGATACTGAAGACACTGTTCAGTGCTTATTGTGACAACACGGTTGGTAAGGGTGACAACACGGTTGCTAAGGGAGGTCCGCATAAAGCTGGAGAACTAAATGCTGGGTTTGATGCAGAATCCAGACTTTCGGAAAGTCCCAGTATTGACATTGGTTTGTCAGTGGACAGTGGAGGGGGACAAAAAATGACGTTTTTCTACAACAGGGAAAGAGGGGACTAGAGAAGAAAGAGTCTCAAAGTCTATTGTAACACATTAATAAAAGTATATTAAGTCAGTTTTAAAACCTAAAACCAAAGTTCATTTTTTCATCTGTTTCCTTGGCATTGAGAAGACTTTGTGATGAAGTCGACCTTCCCCACAAGTGGACTTAGCACAGACAGGACTGTGAGCAGGGCAGGGTCCACCTGTATTCCAGCGCAGATGATGTTCAGCAGCAAATGTGACCTGCTTCTTTTGTTTGGTCCCTGGGCCTGATGTCGACCTTCTTCCCAGAGACTTTCAAGTTGGAAATTTTGGGGCTTCTGTGTAAATAAATTCTTCACAAAATCTGGAGCTGGCATTCTTTAAGCGACTTTTATTAGTGAGCAAAAGCAGGCAATGTTATTTCTTTTAATAAATCCCAATTATCAATGTGCTAACTAGATCGTAATTGAAGTGACCTTTAATGTGTTTGAAGCTTAATTCTCAGGGTTACCAGATGGTCAGCCAGTGTCTTCTGCTATGAGTCTAGTTTCATTTCTGCAGTTCACGTTTGACATTTTATCAGCATTCCAACTATACAGAGACACTTGAGTTCAAAGACAATACAAAAATTAACATCTCCTTTAAAATCATTCTTCTGTTGGAAATGGTACGGTGTTTACTTGTATTTATTTGTAGTTAACTGAGCATGCCCACAGTGTTATCCTTTTCTTGGCCTTAGCTCTGCCATATAGCAACTCTGCATGAGTCTGAACTTTAAGCCCATCTTGGTGTTCCTTCTCCAACTAACCCGCCTGTCTACACACTTGGTGAGGTTTCCTATGCTTACCGCTCACCATGTGGATTAGTTCACCGACTATATTCATATTCCCAGGGCAAGAACTCAGTCATTACACCTTTTAGGATGTCAACTAACCTAATTTTCCTAAGTTCCCCTTGCTAAAATTAGTTGCTCTAAGTAAGCATTTGAGTATCTACTTTTGCATAACGCGAGGTCCAGTTTCTGACCTGTTGGTCTGTTGAAGTCATCACAAATCCTGTTTCTATTTTTCAGCTCTAGTACTGTGCAGACTGCAGGCTTGGGATCCAATTTACAAAACTTATTTTCTTGATCTGCCCTTTATTTCTGAGAAGTCTGTAGTATTTCCAACCATCTCCACTATCTGCCTTGTTACTAGGCCCTGTGGGATTAGCCCCAATTTAATCATTGCTTCCAATCCATTTCCTCCTCTGCCTTTTACAGAGTAGAAATTCTTTCATCTAGTTGCATGTCATGTCCCACCTCCTAGACTCCTTCTCCTCTCTCTTTCTTGTCCTTCCTAGATATATAGTTCCATTAACAACACATATAATATCTCAGTAAGCAATATCCCTTGTATATCTCTTATGCTCATTCTGACATTCAAGAATACCTCTATCATTTCTTATGTCAAAACATGACTAGATGCCAGTACTGGAAGCCTTCCATATTCAAACAAAAAGCAAGAATTTGGGCTGAGGGTGAGGCTTGGTGTTATTGAGCTTTTGCTTGGCATGCATGAGGGAGTTCTGGATTTGAGTCCAAGCACCGTCAAATGCAAAATAAAATAAAAATATGCAGAGTCCCCACTCCAAAGACCAAACCACATTTTTTAAAGAAACAGCACCAGGACACTGTCACAGGGCTAGTGAAAAGAGGGTTGGGTATCAGGGCAGTCTCATATGTATTGATGTCAGAGCTTCACCCAGTTCCATCTGACAGATTGCTATTCACCTAGATACACTTTCCACACATCTCTGAAAGCGACACATCTGACAGCCATACATGGCTTACATAATTAATTCTTATTTGAATTAAGGGTCACTCTTGATAGCACCGTTCTTGCCTTTAAGATAACCACTTTCATTCAATGCAAAATCTTTCAATTAATTGAAAGAACACACTTAAAACTTTTGACTGCTGAGTTTTAGTAACATAAGTACAGCATGATGGGTTTTCAGGGTAGCTGGGTTTTGAGCATTTATCTTCAATCGATTGTTTAAAAATAACTTTCGCTGAAAAGTTTTCTCCTGTATATCCTGGGATATCATCTGGTTTATAAAAGGAGATAGAAGAAAAAAACTGAACACTTGTTTTCAGAATGCATTTGATAATATCTTTTAAAGCTAGGGTTTATGTTCATGTACAATGATGTGGGCTTTGTAGAGATCAGTGGCAGAAGCCTTTTTCAAACTTGTTTTAAATAAGCAACGAAATAGGCAGAAACGGAAGTTTTTCAATCCTTTAAAGTTACTGCGACATGATTTATGGCTCAGTGCATGGGTGTTCTTGGTAAATACACCATGTGTTCTCAAAACAGATGTGTGTGTTTCTACTTCTGCAGGTCAGCCCTTAGGCCCTCAGTCTTTTTGTTTACTGATTTTTCTCTTTATCTATGGATTTCTAGGAAGGTTTGAAATCCCCCACTCTACCTGTAAATTCCTTTAATTTATTTATTGATTTTAAAAGTTTCTGTAAGGTTTTGCTTTACTTATTTTCAGGATTTGGTTTTAAGTGCACTTTCATTTTTAACTTTTCACAATGAATTCTTTCATCATTATGATTTCTTTATCTTTAGCCTTGGTAATATCTCTTGCTTTAATGTCTACCCTGTCTAATGCCAATATCATCACTGTAGTTTATGATTAGCACACAGCATAAGTTTTTCTCACGAATTGTCTTCTGATCTATCTTTTGTTCCCCCTTTTGGCGTGTGTGTGTATGTGGTGTGTCTGCATGTTTATGTGCACATATATTCGTGGATGTGTATGCAACTATGTACACATGACTATAGAGGCTTGATGCTGTGTATCTTTTTCAGTCATCATCTACCTTGTATACTGAAGCATGGTCTCTCACTTGAACCTAGAGCTCAGTGATTTGGCTGCTGCTGCCATCCAAGTGGCTGCAGGGATTCCCCTGTCTCCTCTTCCTGCATACTAGGATTGCAGACGGGCTACCACACCACTTAATAATTTATATAGGTTTTAGATATCTGAACTCTGTCCCTAGCACTTGGGTTGTCTTCTGGTCTCCACACCTATGATCACAGAAACTCACAATGCACATACAAAATATGCAAGAAAATTTAAAGTTTAATGTAAATTGTGCTGTGGTTCCAACCAGTGTTTCCAAATTGTTTGCTAGTATACTTTAGATTTTTTATGATTTTTTTGATTCTTTCATCATTTGTACATGACCTTCCTAATTATAATACTAATTAGTTTTCTTCTTGAGGCTCTTTTTGTCTAATTTTTAAATATAATCAATATGCCCTCTAATGCATACATTGTGTGTTATATCTTCTGCCATCATTTAAATTCCAATCAATGTACATTTTTATAATCAAATACATCTTTTTTATAAGCAAAAACATCTTTTATAGACAGCATGTATTGACCTTGACTTTTTGTCCAGTCCAACAGTCTTTGTTTTTAATTAGAATCTTTAATCTTTTTATATTTAATGAAATTAATGATATAGTTAAGTTTAAGACACATTTTTTTCTAATACAGCCATTCTTGCTTTCCTTTTTCTATTTGAGTGTCCTTTAGTATTCTATTATTATCATATTTCTTTTTATATATCACTTAAATCTTAAGAGTTTGATATTGTAACGTGTTAAAATCTAGCTTTATGTAATGTTATATCCTAATAGTTAATGTTTGTGATCCCACTACTTCCCTATAATTCATATATCAGTGTTTTTTTTTACTGTTGTTGTGATAATATTTACAGGTTTAGAGAATAATTAAGTCATGATAGCAGAATGCTCATTCTGAGATTAATACCCTTGTGTGATGTGTGGTTAGGTGGAAGCCTAATACAAGGGAAATTCCCATGTATCTATAAGGATGACCCTAGCTAAGACTCCTAGCAATAATGGATACATAGCCTGAACTGGCCATGTCTTGTGATCATAATGGTGTATATCCTAATTGTCATCAGAGAGCCTTCATCCAGTAACTGATGGAAACAGATGCAGGTCCACAACCAAATATTAGGTCAAGCTTGTGGAATCCTGCTGAAGAGAGGGAGGAAGGATTGTAGGAGCCAGAGGGATCAAGGATATCACAGGAAAATCGACAGAAACAACTATCCTGGCTCATAGGAACTCACAGAGTCTGAACCAGGGAGCCTGCATGGGGCTGATCTAGGCTTTCTACACACACACCACACACACACACACACACACACACACACACACACACACACACACACACACATATATATATGACAGTTGTATAGCTTGGTATACTTATGGGATTCCTAACAATGGGAACAGCAGCTGTCCTTAACACTGGCTGGCTCTTGGAAACTTATTCCTCATACTAGATTGCCTTGCCCAGTCTTACTAGCAGGGGTGGTACTTAGTCTTACTGGAACTTGATATGCCATGCTTTGTTGATACCCGTGGGAGGCCTGTCCCTTTCTGGTCAGAAAGAGGAGAAGTGGATTGGCGGGGGATGTGTACAGAGGGGAGGTGGGAGGGAGGGAATGTGAGGAGGGAGGGGAAGTAAAATAAATAAATAAAGTAAAAATTATAAAAAGAAGAGATGTGATTACCACTCCCTTTCTCCTTCATGGCCTAAATTGACTGACACTTTACTTCGGATATCTTAGCCTCCCAGATCATGGTTCCGAAGCGCTTCATGTTATTTGAGACCGTACGCTTAAACATAGATCGTCCTTGAGAGGGTAGTTAAGATTCACATACCATTGTGGTTCTATTGTCCCCCTCCTATTATTTGTTTTATGTGTTTTTTACTTCTACTTAGGCTAAATACACAATCTATTGCTACTGATTTTGCTTTAAGCAGTATTTTAAATAAAATTTAAGACATGTAAAGATAGGAAACACATTTATTGCGGGTGGTGCTCTTCATTCTGCATGGTGCTTCTGCAAAGCTCTGTATGGGTGATACAGTCCCTGTCACAAGGGCCAACTCTTACTAGGAGAAATGAAAGAGCCATGGATGATTTTAAAGAAAATTATAGTGGTTCTTTTCCAATAAAACTTTACTTATAAATACATAATTTTGTTTTACATAGTTTTACTAAACCTTGAATTTTGGCTCATTTTAAAATGTCATTCTTTTGATTTTTCCCAATCACATAAGTATATGGAAATCATTCTGGCTCCTGAACAATAAAGTAATGCATTTGACTCTCATTTTTTAAGGTACAGACCTCAGAGCTGGGGTCATGCAACCTCAATCTGAAACTCATTCTATAAGGTGACCGATAATGAATGACAAGTATTCTGCATTTATTTTCTGAAAATTTAATTATTTCTTCTTTATTCTGAAACATAAAACCTGGGACTACAGTGTTTTGTTTTCAGTGTTTTAAAAATGATGTTCTACAGCTTTATGGTTAGTGAGGTGTTTGTGCTGTTTCCTCTGCTACAAGTGAAGTCTTCATTTGCTCTCCCAAGCTCCAGTCTGGAAGGACAGACTGCAGAAGCAGACACAACTGTTTCAGCCTCCTGCTCTTTGCTCTTCTCAATAGTCTATATTTCATAATCTGCATTGTCAATCGTCTAGTGTCCCCAAACCATTACTTATATATTCTATTCAGTTATATTCTTATTTTATAGTTAGAATAAACCCTAAGTCTATGGTTGTTATCATGGCCACATTTAAAATTATTTAGCTTTAGTTTAAAATAGAAGTAGTGATTAGTTTATGTTATATTATAAAACATGATGTTTGGGGATGCAGAGATGGTTCAGTTAATGGTGCATATTACTTTTTTAGAGGACCCAAGTTCGGTTCCCAATATCCATGTTAGGTGGTTCACAATCACCTGTAAGTCTAGTTCTAGGGCTATCTGCATGGGTACTTGCACTTATGTACAAATGCACACACATCCATATTAAGATGGTAAGAACAAGCCTTTAAAAGCATGTTTAAATTCTAAAATATACTTCATATTTATCTCTTGTCTCTCTTTCTAAATACTTAAAAAATAAAAATTCCAAGCTTTTAGACCACAAGGCCATTGTGCCAGTATGTCTAAAGTGAAGGAAATAACCTTAACTAATCAGCATTTGTTGAGCATCATCTATGTACCAGCTATTTATTCTTAGGTCTTCGAAGTTTTGCTTTTGTTAGCCTAATGCCATGCAATCTTCATGTTATAGTATCAGCTTATAAAGGAAAAATAAAAACAATGTCACAGCAACAGATGGGGAACCACAGTTCTAAAGCACTGAGAGCCGAGAGTTGCCGTAAAACAAGCTTTCTGAAGGAACCGCCAATTCCAGCTGGAACTCTGCGCAGTTTCCTCACTTCTTCTGGGCCTCTCTCTCTTCTGTAGTAAAAGGAATCACACTCAGTGATCTTTAAGGCCTTCACCTATGTAACGCTTGTGACCTGATGCATGTCTTTTATTTTTTGTGTCTCATATCACTCATCTACCTTAAGGAATTAGGACACAGATAGAGGGGCACACCATTTTGGAGCATCTCCCTTCTGAGAGCCAATGTGATTATTTATTCCAAGTGCACTTACATTGCAAGAGAAGAAAAGAGAAGTTTTCCAAGCATAACAGCTAGTTACCTAACATGCAGGCTCTTATGTGTCCTCTGAGTCATATCTACTCTCAGTAGCTGCTGACAAAACAAGATTTTACTGCCCAAAGAGCAGCAGATCTAATATTTCTGCAAAAGAGAAGGCTGAATTTTATTTTGCCTTGGGTCATCAATAAAATTCTAGACATGCTCTGATCCTACACTCTTTATTGTTCCCCATGAAACACCATAAGTAAAAGAAAGCTTAACGTTTTTCAAGCAGTTCAAAACTTTAGATAAAGAATTAAAAATGTCTGAAAGATGGCACGCAAGTCTTAGAGCTGAGGAAGGATAAACCCTGATTTTTTTCCTGTGTGCACATGTCTGTATTTGCCAGGGTCGTGCTGATTGTTGTACCAAACAGACTTTCATAGACAATGGCATTGAGCTAATAAGAATTTGCTTCTTGTCTATGCAGCAGTCTCTGGTAGGTAGGTTCAGCAGCGCAGGTTTCTTTTTGAGGACACAGAGGGTGGAGGCTCTGACATTATTTGGGTTTGTAGGCAGATCAGGATGTGCTGATATAAAACTCTCATGGTTGCTGCAGTCATTAACATCCAGTTTACCAAAGGGGAAATAGAAAGAACTTTGCAAGAGATTTTGATGGGCAGGTCTTTGATACTGTTGGGTCCATCTATCTGGAAGCGTACTGGAGAAAACTTACATTTAGGAAATATATGCCAGATTGTCTGGATATTAATCTATGTTTTTAACACACATGCTCCCATGTTGCTGCTGGGGATCTCACATAGGACCTCACAAATGGTAGGGAACCGCTCTACCACTGAGCCACAAGCCTTGTCCTTAGTGTCTTGGCCTAAACTTTTACATTGATTGCTTTGTTTTCTGTTTATTTATTGGATCTTGTTTTGTAATCTTATAAAGTGTGTCTGGAAAGGTTAATCTTGATTGTCAACTGGATTGGCTCTGGAAACAAATTCATCATGACGTAAGTGTTTGTTGTGGAATAGTAGCTGGAGTGTTACATTTGTTTATGCTGTTGAACATTTGTTTAATGATGTAAAGCTGTGTTTCCTTCTTTTATGCTGCATCTGTTTAACTCTGTGAAATTGTGTTACTTTGCCTGCCTAACACACCTGATTGATCTAATAAAGAGCTGAGTGACCAATAGCTAGACAGGAGAGAGAAATAGGCAGGGCTGGCAGGCAGAGAGAATAAATATAAGGAGAAAAGAAGAGCTCAATAGAGTGGCAAATGAAGGAGAAGGAGAGGAGGACATCAGGGGTCAGCCACCCAGCTACACAGCCAGTCATGGAGTAAGAAGTAAATGAAATTATATAGAAAGGTAAAAGCCCAGAGGCAAATGATAGACAGGATAATTTGAATTAAGAAAATCTGGCTAGAAATAAACCAAACTAAAGCCAGATATTCATAAGAAAGAATAAGTTTAAGTGTGTGGTTATTTGGGAGGTGGGAGGCGGGCCACTCAAAGAGTAAAGAACAAATAGTAAGAACAAACAACAACAACTACTACTACTACATGGGTTATTGCTGCTGCTGTTTTGATCCTTCATAAACATCAGGACTCTCTCAACATGGACTGAAGGTGTCTTTCCTTCAGGAAGTTTCTAACTTTCAGTGCCAGGTTGGGAATCCTTAGGCATGCAGTCTCGATTCTCAGTCTCTCCAGGGTAAAGACAGCCATTATTATTGGACTACTCAGAACACACTACGTGAGCAAAACTAATACATTTATTTTGTAGTATATGCTCACTGTATCAGTTCTATTCCTCTAGAGACCCCTGACTAATGCAATGAGTAACTCTAAAACTCTGTAAGTACCTGTTTTTAAAGAACTCAATAATTTATACATTTGGTGCTGGGAATAGAAATCAAGGCCTTGCGCATGTTGCTAAGTGCTCTATTGTTGTAATAAGAGCGGCGGGGCTGCGTCCCCAGCACCCCGGCTGCCTGCTAGCTTATGTCCCGAAATAACAACACACAAATTGTATTCTTTTAAACACTGCTTGGCCCATTATATCTAGCCTCTTCTCGGCTAACTCTCGCACCTGGACTAGCCCATTTCTAATAATCTGTGTAACATCAGTCTTACCGGGAAAGATTCTAGCCTACTTCCATCCTGGGTTGGAGCTTCATCGCATGTGCCTCAGAGAGCAGAGCTATCGCGTCTGCCGGGAGAGGGGAGCATGGCGTCTCTGCTGAGGCGTCTGCCCAAGAGAGGAGAGCTATCCAGTCTGAGCTCACTTCCTCTTCCTCCCAGCATTCTGTTCTGTTTACTCCTCCCACCTATGTTTTAACCTATGAGCCCAAGCAGTTTCTTTATTACTTAACCAATGACCTTCCTCCATCACTCTATGATGGAGCCATGTGCCAGATCCAAACACCACCTGTGATGATATTTTGATTGTGCTATAACAAATAAAATTTGCCCGAGGATCAGAGTGTGGAGCGAGCCACTAGTTAGCCATAGAAACTAGGCAGTGCTGGCACATACCATTAATATCAGCACTAGGAAAGCAGAGATGGATGGATCTCTTTGAGTTCAAGACCACCCTGGGTTATATTAGATTGAAACAGTCTCACAGAGAAACAGCCAGGCGGTGGTGGCTCACACCTTTAATCCCAGTAGTTGGGAGTCTCTTGCCTTTAATCCCAGCACTAGGGAGGCGGAGACAGGAGAGGATATGGCTGAGTGGAGAGAGGATTATAAAGAGGGAGGAGACAGGATCTCAAGGCATTCAGTTTGAAGATTTGTGGAGACAGGATCTTGCTCACTTTTGTCTGAGGATTCAGTAGAGATAAAAGGTCTCTCTAGTGGCTGGCTCCTCTACTTTTCTCATCTTTCAGCATTTACCCCAATATCTGACTCTGGGTTTTTTTTTATTAAGACCAGTTAGAATTTGCAATACATTCATTCTACATCCACCTTGTAAAAAAAAAATCCTGCTAACTGAGACAAATGGAATTTTATGTGCAGATTTCCTATAACTTTGCTGATTTCCACAAGGGACCCATTTCTCTCTTTTCAACTCAGCCTTCTTGAATGGAAGCCACTGTGTCTTCCTTTGAAGACTTGAGATTCCCATTGGGAAATGCCGAGATGCAGATGAACGACAATACTAATTCCACCTCAGCATCTGTCTTGTGCCAACAGATTCAGCACATTGAAGAAGGGCTTTTAAACACTCTCTAAATTGGTCTCTCTCTGTCACAAAGCCAAGTTTCTTTGCTGAGGGGAGAGGACTACACCTATTTGTGGGCACAAGGACAAACGTTTAGAAGGTAATTAGGAGGTATGCTGGTTTAGTAGAGTGTCAGTTGTAGCTTGTCTACTAGATCCATGACTTCACTGTCTCTTGCTAGGTATGAATTCCTTCTTGTTGAGTAGATCTTAAGTCCAATTAGTCTAAAACATGAACTGAGCAAGGATGACAACAAGAGGCATGTTCAAGTAAACAGAGGAGGGCACAGGGGGCCCCAAATCTGCACAAAGAACTGTGAGCAAGCAAGGAAACACTGAGACTAGAAGTAGTCTTCTCCAGGAGGATCATGCCAACTGTTTATCTAATCCTAAATGGTAAGCTCTGAAAACATAGATACAAGTAACATCATAGGCAGGTTGCATTTATTTATTTAGGAATACTTTATACCTGTGTTTTGGCTTTTGAATACTCACCTGACTCAGAAATACGTGGTCCTCAATTTCTTCAAATTCAGGTTTTTCATCTTTAAAACACATTCTTTGGTATTCCTGTGTGCACAAACATGTGTATATCTCTATGTCTGTATGTGTTTCTTTTGTTTTTTCTTTTGGCTTTTTCCCTTCTGTTTTGTCCAATTCTGATTTATTTTTGTTTATTTTATTATTACTCATTATATGCCCTTCTGTTTTTCTAATGAGAGACAGAAAGGATTTGGCTGGGAAGGGAGACAGAAGGGATATTGGAAGAGTTGGGTTGAGGGGTAATCATTATCAGATACATTGTATTAAAAAGAATCAATTTTCAATAAGAGAAAGAAAATAAAACAAAAATTAATAGAACTATGAATACTTTCACCTATTAAGAGAGAAGTTTCTTAAGATTTTATGAGTGCAAATACAGAAAGTAGTTGAATAAATTGTGGAAAACAGTTATGTTCTTTGAAATAACAGTTATATAAAACATGAAGGGTCATATTGTCTAGTGTAGACACTAACAAATGCACAGAATGTTCTAGAACAAATCTGTTCAATAGAGAATAGTACAATGGGGGAAATAATATTTGCACCATGCAATATGGTGGCTCTTGGTCACTATGTGGCTATTTCAGATCTCAAAATATGACAGTACCTCTAAGGAACTGAGAACTTTTTAAAAAATAAAATTTGTAAGTCTAGAAAGTAACAGGGTTGATTCTGCTGTTTCCTTGATTAGATGACACTTTCTCTTTGTCATTTTCCTCCACCCCACTACCATTAACCATTTCCCCAACCCTCCTCTCCCTGGCCTCCTGCCCTTCTCCAAATAGTCCCTTTTTGCTTCTGTGTCCCATGTATTCCATTGTTCTCTCCTTTGGTCCTCCTTTCCAATATCTCAAGAGTCATCAGAGAGCCTTCATTCAGCAACTGATGAAAACAGATGCAGACCCACAGCCAAACACTAGGTGGAGCTCTGGGAATCAAGTGGGTGAGAAAGGATTATGGGAAGAGGTCAAGGACACTCGACAGGCTCCAAAGCCACAGAGAAACCCAGTCTCGAAAAACCAAAAAAAAAAAAAAAAAAAAAAAAATCCACATCCACAGAATCAACTAACCTGGGCTCATAGAGACTCAGAGAGACTGAACTGACAACTAGGGAGCCTGCATGGGACTGACCTAGAACGCCGCACATATGTGACAGTTGTGTAACTTGGTCCTCTTGTGGGACTCCTAACAATGGGAGCAGGGGCTGAACCTAATCTTTTGGCTGGCTTTGGGAGACTACTCATCATACTGGGTTACATGAGGAGGTGCCTTGTTTTACTGCTACTTTATGTGCTGTGCTTTGATGATGCCCTCGGGAGGCCTGCTCCTTTCTAAACAGAAACAGAGGAGGACTGGATGGGGGTATGGGAAGGGGGGGGACGACTGTGGAGAAGGAACTGGGAGGACAAGAGGGAAGACAAACAAACAAACAAACACTTCTTTCTCCTCTCTCAGGGTCTCCTTTCTATTGGAGTTAAGAATGTTTAATGTTATTTCTTTACTTAACCCAACATAGGGATCCCTGTCTGGATAGTTATCATCTTTCTGGAGGGGACATTTCTAGTGAATAAGATGTGATTTCTGAAGTATAAGCTTCTTTAGGGTAGGGGAAATATCTTACTCATCTTGCTGTGTGCTGTTCAAGCCAGGAGATGCTGCATAATAGGTAGGACTCAATAATTGTGGAAATGAAAGATTTTTCTTTTTAAACAAGGCCAGTGGCCATGTCTATTTGGAAAACACTACACCCTATATCATGTTCTTTATTATGGCTAGTGCACACTAATATATCAGGATCTTTAAGAAATCATATAAACAGTTTCTTTGTTTTTCAGTCTACATCTTTTTAGACTTCTTATGTGTATGTGTGTGAATAATAGAGGTTGGTATAAAAGAAGTAATTGTGTATGTATGTGTGTGTGTACGCGTGCATGTGTGCATGTAGAGAGATTATAGGGAGGGATAAAGATAGAGAGAGGAAAAGGAACATGGAGAGACAGAGACAGACAGAAACACACACACACACCCTATAAAACACAGTACTATGGAGTTTAATGTGTGAACCAGTCAATATATTGAGAGATTTTGCTTGTTGAAATACATGACTAACAACCTGATGGTTGAGATGTTTCTGTTCCACTCACTGAGTTCTGCACAGCAGTGCAGCAAAGATGAAAGATATGAATTGGATAAAACGTTTGGGAGGGGGAACATCTAGGTAACTTGGAGAGAAGATATGCAAAGACTAGGATTCCTCTAGGGAATACATTTATACATAACTTTATATGTCCTAGGAAGTCTAAGAAATTGAGACAGAAAACACCACCATGGGCTCCACAGAACTCTTGTTCTCAAGAAGCAGGCTTAATGCAACAATGAGATGTACTCACTGCTTCTGATTATTTAGTGTAGGATTTTTTTGCAAGTTTTAAAGGCCCCAAAGATATTGTATATTTAGATATCTTTCTTTGTACAATTTGCAAGAGCATCAGTTTCAAAATTAATGTATTAAATGCTATGATTCCTCCCCATAAAGATTTTAGAAGTTTATATGAAACCGAAACCCAAATGAGACAGCCTTAAAATTTTGATAACCAAAGCCTCAATTTGAGTTGAATTACATTTAATGGAAATTTAGAAATGGTTGATAGCTAAGCCAAGGGACAAGCACACACAGGCCAATGCTTCTTACTGACCCATTTGCATCTTTGTGAGAACCCATTCACAGAAATGTGAGGGAGATGTGGCACTCTGGGAAACTCAGTAGTATGACACGACTCCCAACCCCTGAGAATAAATATGGTCCGTTACCTCCTAGTTTATGAGGCAGTGAAGTATCCCAGCAAATAAATATTGATGCTGAGACCCATGGGATGCTGTGATGCTGAGAATATTCGCAAGACTTGAAGACTGAAACTAAACAACGTTATCTTCCCCTATAAAATGCGATCTGCTCCTTGATGCATTTTACCATCCTGTTGTTTTTATTTTCTCCATCTTTATAATTGGAGACATGCCAGCCTCTTGGAAACACCACTCATATTTCCTCCAGAAAGTTAGCCAAGCTACAAATTATTCTTAAAGGTCTGATTAGGTGTTTACAGCTAAAATTAACACATCAGGGAAATGCCAGAATTTTGAACAGGAAAATGGCTAAATAAGGGTATTGAGAAAACAGCCAACAGGAACAGTACTCTAAAATAAATAATATTTTTAAAAAATAGAGAATTGTGTTGTATTTTAACTGTCTCGGAGGAGGAGGACTCTGAAGTCTGTATAGTGAATATAATTGTTTTCACTTTTATTTAGCTTTTGTCTCTATGGGCAAGAAGAGGGTAAATATTGATATTATTTTTCTTTATAAAATATCATAAAGGAAATAAGACAAATTATAAGACAAATTATAAGTCCCAAGCATTTGTGGGAGAAGCCTCCATTTCTTTCCTGATCTGACCCTATTTTCAACATCATATAAGAATTCCCTAATGAACCATAAACTTTAGAAATCTTATTTCAGTTGTGTATCTTTATTCACTTGACTAGATTGAATATACAGGCAGTAATAATTCATGAACTTAAAGTTTATCTTTAGACTAGCAGATCCCACCTAGCATTTTAGGTAGTGAGTTCAGTAACAAACAAATGTTACCATTAAGGTCTTTGCTCTCAGCATGGTAGAAGGGGAAGAAAAAACCAAATGAAGGACAAAATACAGTTCCGAGCATAACAGCTTGTAAGAGATGAAGAAAAGGACGCAGGCAGGAAGGAAAGTAGCGTGGTAAGGTCTCTCTGAGGATGGAGCATGATAGCTGAGGTGGAAGATAAGGAAAAACAACTGGAAGAGTTCAAGTTGAAATAAGAGAAATGACAAGTAGGGGAGGCCTTTGTTTGGGTCGGGGCAGTTTTAAAGGAGGTAGAAGGCCAGCATGTGTAGAAAGAGTTTCTGTCCCATCTGGTCCCACAGTCGTTCAATCCCAAAGATACACACAGAGGCTTATATTAAATATAAATAGTTTGGCCTCTTAGTTCAGGCTTATTTCTAACTCTTAAATTAATCCATAATTTTATATATATTTAGTCATGTGGCTTAGTATCTTGTCTCAGTATGGTATTCTCATCTTCCTCAGTGTCTTTCTTATAACTGCACCTCTGCCTTTCCTCTTCCCAGAATTCTCATAGTCTGCTCCCCCACCCCCTCCTATACTTCCTGCCTGACTACTAGCCAATCAGCATCTTATTAAACCAATACAAGTGGCAAATCTTTACATGATACCCGCAGCAATCATGTTTTGGAGGATAGTAGAGGCTTTTTCTGAGACCAGCTCCAGACAATAGGACCTCATATACTTTGAGAGTTTATGCACTATTAGGCATCAGTTGGCAAAGTTACAGCTCTGGTTGAATTTCAACTCTCTCTGCTCAACTATACTAGCTGATTCCAGACCAAATTCACACCTCAGTATCTCCATTGGCCTCTAATGTTGTCTGGTGCTCAGAGTATTCTTACTCAGTTCACCAACTCTATTCTTCCTTTTATTTTTTTTTAAAAAATTGTATAAACATGTGTATCGGAGTGTGACAAGTGCATGTGAGTACAGGTGTCTTCTGAAGGCAGAGAAAGGTGTGGGATCACAGGGCTCCACTCTGTAAAAGGAGCGGCCGACCACTTTCCACCTCCCAGCTCCCGGCCGCCTGGTTAATCCCCGAAATAATTACATGGAAACTGTATTTATTTAAACATTGCCTGGCCCATTATATCTAGTCTCTTTTTGGCTAACTCTCACATCTTGATTAACTCATTTCTATTAATGTGTATCACCACTTGACCGTGGCTTACCTGCATGAGTCTAACCACTGTCCGTCTTGGGTAGGAGAAGCATGGGGTCTGCCTGACTATGCTTTCTTTCTCCCAACCTTCTGTTCAGTCTACTTCACCCATCTAAATCCTGCTCTATCAAAAAGCCAAGGCAATTTCTTTATTTAACCAATCAAAGTAACACATAGACAGGTGACCCTCCTACATCATTGAGCTAGAGGTAAGGGTGTGAGCTGGGTGATGTAGGTGCCAGGAACAACTCTCAGATTCCTCACAAGAACAGCAAATGTTCTCAGCTGCCAAACAATCTTTCCAATGGCCCAATTCAACTTACCTTTATGCTCCCTGATCATATTTCATATTGTTTTCTCTCTTCAAACCAATTATATCTTACAATCATGTCTTACTTCCAGCATCTGTTCTTGCTTTATATTCTGCAGTTGTGTATTTTCCTCCCGGTGCTGCTGTTGTTGTCAAGACCATTGTGGAACATTTGGGAGGTATAGCCTTCCTGGAGGAAGTGAGTCACAATTAATGGGTCTTGAAGACTTTTAGCCTGGCCCAACTTCTCTGTTTCCTGAGAAGGGCTTCAAGGTGATCAACTAGACCTCTGGTCCTATCAGCTTGTGTTTACTATCAGTCATGTGCCCTCTTTTGACTATAACACAAAAACTATTTTTTTAAAGTTCTTTTATATTTACATCATAGTAATAAGAAAGTAAATAATGTAATTGGGAAAAGTAGAGAAATAAGAGCAGAATAAGACTTCTCATGACATTTTCTCACCAATGTTGGCCTTCTTACCCTGTGCCTAGTGTCCATGCTTCTTTCCCAAGCTACTCTCAACACTTGTGAACTGGATTGAAGCTACCTTCACCCCCAGAACCATGCCTCTGTAATTCTCATCGTCCTTAAATCCTGACTCTCCTCCACCTTTTTTTTGGCCTGCTCTGTGAAAGTATTCAAATAATACATCTTTGTAATCTCAATTCATTTATTTCAAAGTTCTCTGGAAACCGATGACAAACAAGGGTTTTCCTTCACTGGTCTATCAAAGGAATTTCACTGAAGTTTCTAATGACTTCCATGGCTACATCTAGGGATCAGTTTTAAACTGCCATCTTCATCCATGCTATGAGATGGTATATGACTTCCTTCTTTTCGTTCATATTTCCTTTGGCTTCCAGTAAGCAGTAATCTTTCTTTACTTCTTTTCACTTGCTCTAAGTGCCTCTTGTTGAAGCTCCATTTTCTTGTTTTTTTTTTTTTTTGCTTTGATTTTTTTCAAGAGATAACATGTGTGCAAGCTCATATTTAAAAGTCTTTAGGTGCTGCTAAACTAAAGTAATTAACATTTATATTAAGATCCCAAACAGTCACATAATTCCAAAAGACTCTATATTCCTTCCTCATAATGCCACAATGCTTAACCACTATTATAATTATGGCCATCTCAGATCAATCATAGCTGATACTTTTTTAAAAATATTTATTTATTTATTTATTTATTTATTTATTTATTTATTTATTTATTTATTTATTTAGTATACAGTGCAGGACAGAAGAGGGTACCAAGTCTCATTACAGATGGCTTTGAGCCACCATATGGTTGCTGGGAATTGAACTCAGGACCTTTGGAAGACCAGGCAAAGCTCTTAACCACTAAGCCATCTCTCCAGCCCCCATGGCTGATACTTATATAGTACCAAAGTATTAATGGTGCTTGCTGACTGGACCATGAGTTTCCAGATTGTTGGCATCATGTAAAATAAGACAAGGTAAAAAAAGGATTTTACTGAAAAGCAAAGAGAAAATATAGATAGATTGGGTATATTGTAAGGGAAACAGGCCTAACAAAGGTTTGTTTAAGAGCCCTTGAGCTTCTGTTTTGTGGGTACAGGAAGAAGGAAAACTAATTGATAGAGCTAGGGTGTGGGTTATTTTCTCCTTTGATTCCTAGCCTTGAGTCACATAAGAATTTGTTTGAGTATATCCTTTGCTGTGATGCATGGGATACAGGCCAATCATGCACAGGAATAACATGACAAGTAAAAGATTTTCTTCTAAAACTTCATTTTAAGGACACAGTTTCCCTTACTGCATATTCACCTAAAACTGGCCAGGCTGGATTGGCTCACTTCCTTTATTCCAGGATGTGTTGCTAGGCTGTTGCTAGGGAGTTATTAGGGCAGAATGACCAGCTGCTTTGTTTGGACTCTCTCTCTCTCTCTCTCTCTCTCTCTCT
>JABTXL010007333.1:4184730-4276338 GCA_025134845.1 Neodon shergylaensis
TGTGTGTGTGTGTGTGAGTGTGTGTAGTTTGATGGAGTGTGGCGGGTTTCACGTGAGTTATCCCTGCTCCACTCACTGATTGCTTCAATAGAAGTGATAGCATATTCATAATTATTTGATTTATTTGATCCAGTTTAGATTCATGAGATTCATCCATTGTGTCTCATGTTTCAGTAGTTATCCTTGTTTATTGCTGACTCAATTTTGTTTTGAAGATATATTATGCATTTAATCTATTTTGATAGGAATTTATATTTTGTCTTGTTATTGTTTCAGTGTTTAGATATTGCAGATAAGTAGCTAGAAACATTCTTATAGAGGTCTTTGGGTCAATACGGTGTTAATTCTATTGTGTATTTATCTAGAATCACAATAACAGGGTCATAAATGAAATAAACATTCAAAGTTAATAAGTACCATGTAATATTTCCCCAAAATGAATATATCATTTACATTCCTGGCAATTTAAGAGTGTTTTAGTTGAACATATGCTCACAGAATGATGATATTTATAGTCATTTTAACCTTAATATTTTGAATTTTAATTCCCAAGTACCAGCAAACCTTTGTCCTATATGTCAATGTCTTGAACTCAGAAGCTTAAAAATTGAACAATTGTGCAAGCAAATGGGGCTGACTCATTTATTAAAACTAAGATTATTATGCATTCCAGTCAATTATCTGACATTTTACTTGGGTATTACACCAATCCCTCAAGCTCAATGTGTCTAAAATCAAACTGATGTGCCTACTCCCTAAAGATGCAGCCCTCCCCATCACTCTCTTCTGCTTTCTCCCACTTTTTCATGGTTAAATCTTCCTGGGTAATTCTCAATTCTCTGTCTTTCTAATTCTAGTAGTGTTTTCTTAGGGAACATTTATTTTACCTTTAAATAATCTGTGCTGTGAATATTTCTCAATGTCTACTCCTGCTGCCACCCATGTTAATCTGGTAGAATTTAACAGTTATCTATCCATCCATTCCTGGAATTTTCCTTTTGGATATATTTAATTACTGCTTTAATCTCATTGCTTGCTTTGAATATAAGAGGTTTATTTCTTCTTGATTGACCTTTTTAATGTCCTATGTGTTTCGAAGACTTTCAAGTTTTATATTTTCCATGTTTTTAGAACTTTAGTTTTCAAAGTGTACCTTACTGATTCTCATTATTTTGTTGGAACACTCAGTCATTTCTTTTGTATGTTTCCTTTTGGAAATTTTGCTATGCATTTTTAAGTCTTGTTTAGTTTCTCAAAGAGCAAATTTGGGTTGGGTTAATTGTATATATTGTTCCTTTAATTGTTGTGTTTCCAGTAGTTATGTCAACTTGACATGAGCTAGAGTCATTTCAGAAGTGGAACTCTCAATAGAGAAAAATGCCTCCAAAGATTGGCCTACAGGCAAATCTGTCAAGCATATTCTTGATTAATGATTGGTGTGGGTTAGACAATCTCATGGTGCGAGATGCCAAAAGTGGACAAGTCCTGAGCTGTATAAGAAAGCTGACTAAGAAAGCTATGTGGAAAACCCAGTAAGCAACACTTCTGTATGATCTCTGCTTCAGTTCATGCCTCCAGGTCCCTTACCTGACTTTTCTCAGTGCCAAACTAAGATAGGGACATGGAATCCAAACAAATTCTTTCTCAAGTAACTTTTGCTAATGCATTCTATCACAACAATGGAAAGCAAACTAGGACAGTCTTCATTTTATTAATGTCTACCTTTATTTTTTCTTTCTTTCTTTTGGGCTTCAGTTATTTTGTCTTTCTAGAAACTGGAGACACATTCAGGTTATTTATTTGTGACCTGACCAATGTACATGCTCACAGTCATAAAAATCTCCTTTCCTAATGGGCTTAGCTATGTTCAATGGTTCTGGTATGTTATATTTTAATTTTTATTTAATTCTACAAACCTTTAATTTTTTGTTGTCTCTTTTATGCTTATTAACATTATAAAATATGTGTGTGTGTGTGTGTGTGTGTGTGTGTGTGTGTGTACAAGCTCAATAAATGTTATTTTGGGTCAAGCTCACCAGAACAAATGAGAAAAAAACATGGAGATGTATTATTTCAGCTGAAGTTCCAGCCTTACTTTCTCTTCCCCAGCTCAGCCAGCTGGAGTAGGACCTATTGGAGTATGAATAAGGCACCACATTATGTACCAGTCTAAGGCAAAGAAACTGAGGTCTAATCAGTCATTTAGGAAAGGCAACTCCCATGTACATTCCTAAGTACTTCTAACTCAGTGCTAGCTATCAAAGCAGCTCTAGCCATTCCTCAGAAGAATCTCAGCAAAAAGCTAGGAGTAGAAAAAGTTTCTACAGGAGGCCAGGAAGACAGTAACCAGAATAGAACCAGTAAACACTGGGTAGGGCACAAGGAATTAATCAAGGAACCATGGAAACTACAGTCCAAAGAATGAAGCTATGAAATTCTTTAACATGGAAATAAGAAAAGAACTCACTCCACTACCATCAATGAGAGTTTGCTTATTGAAGATGGACACTAAAAAGAAACCCCACACTAGCTTAGAATTGAGTATAATAAAGGGTTATTTATTTAGGGGTAGACTCACAGATCACAGTCCTCTGCTCAAACAGGGCACAGTAACCGAATCCAGCAGCCAGGAGAGAGAGAGAGAGAGACAGAGAGAGAGAGAGCTTTACATCAGCATTTATAGTATAAGAGGCCATGCCCAAGTGAGTGGGAAACTTTAAGGCAGCAATTGGCTGAGAAATTTTGTACAGCACCTCCCCCCCTTTTTTAATAAGAGAGTTCAAGCCTAGCACAAAATTATATAGAATAAGAACAAATATCAAGTATAAAAATTAGAATTACAACCAGCATAAACAACACCAAGCAAAAAACATGTGATAAATGTTTCAATAATTATCTTATCCTAAGGAGTCTAAGTCTTGTATTATAAATAACTTGGCCAAGTCATTAGAGGAAAGTAACTATGACTGTCTAGTCTTCAGCCCCATCGAATACCCAAGAAGTGAAATAATATTACTTGGGTAAGCAGGAAGTGCAATCAAGCAACTTCCAAAATGTTCAACAGATAATGGGGACAACTGGCTACCTGGATGATCATCCAAAGTCTCATTTGCAACATTGGAGCAGCCAACTTTGGCTAAGGCCTAGAGTAATTGACCGACTACTTCAGAGTCAGGAAATTTTTCCAAACTGTTTTACTCTGTCTTGGCAAGATTTGACAATCTTTTTTCTTGTATCCTGCTTGTCCTGTTCAAACATTGTACATTTTGTCAGTGGTTAATACATGGGCAGTTCCTTGCCCAAAGGCCAGTTTTGCCAACAAGAAATAAGCTCCAAGTAGAGTGTCTTCAGTGTTCAACATTCTCTTGGGAATAAATCGATGAAACCAGAAGCATTTGTGTCTCACTTCAACAGAATCATAAGGTTTAAATGCCATATTCTACAGCTCTTTGAAGTGGTTGAAGATTACCTATTGTATTCTGTGCAGAATACAATCTTTATGTGTCTAAAGAACCTGATTATTATAACTATAAGTATGATGAACGTGGAAGACTATTGACTTATAATTCTTAATACTGATATAGATTAATGAATAATACTTCATATTAGAATATTAAGCAATCTTTAAACAACTGTGCACAAATGAGGACAATAACCTCAAAATGTAAACAATGTATAGATATCTTGATCAGAGGTAGAACTATATATTGTAATATAATAAATATATCCTAAAATTGTATCAATATACAAAATGTCTTAAACAGAGGTGAAAGCATGCATGCATACATTATAAGAAAATAACTTTGCTTAGGTATCCAAATACTGTAGATGAAAATAGAAACATATTCAATATAATTTAAGTTTGTATCAATATACAAGAATCTATACCAATGTAAATTGCATATAAATAATATCTCACAAGTATTTCCTCTTGTTGCAAGGAGAGAGGGCCTGCTTGTTTTTCCTGGCCACCTGGCTAGCTTACACCCGAAATAACCACACAGAAACTATATTCATTAAAACACTTCTTGGCCCATTAGCTCTAGTTTCTTACTGGCTATTTTTTTCTTTTTTGTTTTTGTTTTTCGAGACAGGATTTCTCTGTAGCCTTGGAGCCTGTCCTGGCACTAGCTAGACCAGGCTGGCCTTGAACTCACAGAGATCCGCCTGCCTCTGCCTCCAGAGTGCTGGGATTAAAGGCTTGTACCACTACCACCCGGCCTTATTGGCTAATTCTTACATCTTAATTTAACCCATTTCTATTAATCTGTGTATCACCACATAACTGTGGCTTACCAGCAAGATTCTAAACAGCATCTGTCTCAGGCAGAAGATCCATGGCTTCTCTCACTCTTCCCTTCTTCCCAGCATTCAGTTCTGTCTTCTCTACCTACCTAAGTTCTGCCCCATCAGACCCAAAGCAGTTTCTTTATTCATTAACCAATGAAAGCAATACATGAACAGAAGAACCCCTTATCCATTTCCCCTTTTCTGTTTAAACAGAAAGGAAGTATTTAACATAGTAAAATTCTAGCAAGAATTAGTTATAATATTTGTATCTATTTTATTTTTTATCATGACTAAGGAAAGCTATATTATTACTATTTATTCTTCAGCTCAATCAAAGATTCCAGAAGGATATACTATTACCAAAGTAAACAGGAAGTGCATTATAAACAACTTCCAAACTTTAGAATTGACAGAGATATCTCACTGCCTGGACATTTACCCAAAGTTCTTCTGTACCATTTGGGTATCCATCTTCAGGCTACAGGCCCATAGTATTCATCAGACTTTTCCATGAAGCTGGAAATTTCAAAGACAGTTCAGTCACTTTCTTCTGTGTCCTGCAGAATGTCTCACAGACTCTTTCATGAAGCAGGAACCCTGAAGGATCATCTCACCTTTAGGCAAGTTCAGCAGTCATCTCTCTGTGGGTTCTGCATATCCAGTGAAGCAGTCCAGGAAAGAGCAGTTCCCTGCCCAAATGGCGAAGGAGCCTCTTTGATGCCCATCTTCCTTTCGAAGTAGCTTGGTCTACTTCATGTCTCACTGTCATGAAAAGTCCTAAATTTTTAAAAACATTTAAATGCCATATTCTGAAGGTCTCTGAAAGATTTGAAGAATATCTAACTGAAATATATCTCTCTATATCTGTAAAATCTAACTAACATGACTACAAGCTTGACTATTAAAAATGACTCTCAACCCATATTTCTTAATTATACATTACATTTTTGTATTGTTAAATATAAATTTATATTTTTGTCTCCTAAGAGAAATTGTAAAAGTAGTGGCAGGAGAATATAGATGAGGAAGAGCCCAGAAAAGGAAGAAGCAACTGCCAGGTTTCCAGGACAAACACAAATATAAATCTGAATTTTCATGTGGATGTTGATGCAACGGCAAGTGATCAAACAGACAGGACAAGGTATTTTTTTCTAAAAAAAATTTTCAGTACCTCATCAGTCATGATTTTGGTTTTCATATCATTTAAAAGAAATCCATGGAAGAGGGAGTAGAAAGGTTTTAAGAGCTAGAGGAACAGGGAGCTTTCTGTGAGATTGTGTTTCCTTACAATCTGGGAAGCTACACCCATAAGGTATTACTAACATGAGAGTCCAAACATGAACTGAGCCAAGATGACACCAACGGATATACCAAATGTGATGAGAGAAAGCACACACATGCATGCACGCACGCACGCATGCACGCACGTGTGCGTGCGCGAGCACATACACACAAATTGTGAGAAAAGAGGCCATGAGAATGGGGAGGGAGTTATGGAAGGATTGGGAGAGAGAAAAGGGAAGGAAGGAATGTTGTCATTATACTATATCTCAAAGAAATCCATGGTGGAGTGTTAAAATAACACGGATAAGAACCAGTTTCCTATCAACAGCATTAACAGGAACAAGTGCCAAGTCCCATTTTTTCACACCAACACCACCTATTTCAATATTAGAGATCACACTGGAAAAGACACAGAGTTCATCGATCTTCCCAGGCTGTTGTTTGATTGTTCCATGTGATTACCTGATGTATTTCTGAATGGACAGACTCTTACCAGCCTTTTTGAAAATTGGCAATTGAAATATTTCAATTTCTGGGGTTAACAATAACTTAATTGTAAATGGTTGACACAGGAGACATCCCTGCCCATAGACTGCTAGCATTTTTACTGGGAAGCCCATACTGTTTGTAGTGAAGAAATATACAGGTCTTCTGTAGCGAGTATTTTGATGTTGAATTTTTATAACCCTGCATCTGATTTGAATATGATATCCAAATGGTAGTGTTCCGAATGGCAGGAACATTGCAAAACGGCAAACAATAAAGGAATGACTATGGATTTTATTCTCTTAGAAACTGTTCATACCCTCTGGCCTCTATTAAATTTACAAACCCAATTATATATTTCTTAATAGACTCTGCATTCATCAAGTGGCAAAGCCCACCATCAATGTCTTTTCTTCTCTGCATGCATTTGTGTTTCGTCTTTCTTACAGTTTTGCAATCTACCATGTATGACATGCTGAAAATTTATAGGTTAGGACAACAGCAGAAGTCCCAGAGAAAAGATGCACTTTGAATCCAAAGGCAATCTGTGGTCATCATTCTCTCTTATGTCAGAGAAGTCAGCCCTCTGTTAATAGAGGCTTCAACTAATTGAGTGAGGACCAATTATATTATGGAGAGTAATTTGGTTTAGTCAAAATCTACTGATTTAAATGCTAATCTCATCTGAGAACACATTTACAGATGCGTCTAGATTATGGTTTGACTAAACATCTGGGGGTTGTGGTTAAGCCAAGTTAATATGTAAAATTGCTTCTAGACATATGGCGGTATATGTCTATGTCATGGGCTAAATTGCGTCCACTAAAACCCATTCAGTCTTTATGTCCCAGTGTATCAGAATGCATTCATAATTAGAGAAAAAAGTATTTAAAAGGTATGTAAAAATAGTGGCAGGAGAATAAAGATGAGGGAAAGCCTGGGAAAGGAAGAAACAACTGCCAGGTTTCCAGGAAAAACACAAATATAAACCTGAATTTTCATGTGGACATTGATGCAAAGGCAAGTGGTCAAACAGACCAGACAAGGTATTTTTTTTTTCCTAAAAAGAAATTTTCAGTACCTCATCAGTCATGGTTTTGGTTTTCATATCATTTAAATGAAATCCTTGGAAGAGGGGGCAGACGGGTGGTGTTAAAAAGATATCTTCAAATGAGATTTTGAGAGAAACCTGTGCTCAGAGAGAAGGCAATGCTATGGCTAGTGAAAAATTTGATAATCATGAGCCCAGGATAAGTAACAGGTAAAGCCAAGTCTTCCCAACCTCAGTCCTGGATTTCCATCCTTCAGCACTGACATCATAGTTTTGTCTTAAAGTGGTCAGTATGTGGTATTTCATTATAGAATTCCTAACAAAGTTAGGAATCATTAAATCATTAAAGCCTCTCTGAGTCAATTACATATCAAAACACATGACACATGTGTAAAACAAGGGCTCAGTGCCTGGCAGATTTTAAGATGTTTGTGATCCACATCAAAGCCTACATACATTACTGTTGTAGAGATGACTGTCTCCCTTAGGCAGAAACACGACTATTAAGTCAAAGAGAGGATGTGGTAAGCAAAAAGACCCCACAGAGAGTGGAGAGGAAGATGCCCAAATATTGCAAGGAAATATCAAACAAGGCAAGTTAATGACAATATTCTGTTCTTAATAGTTCAAGGCAGTAGTTTTAAAAAGCCAAAAGTAACATTTGTCTGTTCACTGTTAGATTATAGTATGAAGAGTAATCTGCTTTACTCAAAATCTACTGATTTAAATGCTAATCTCATCTGAGAATATAGAAACAATAGTCACAATATGCAGAACCCCACCCATCACAGAACCCTGAAACAGACTCTGACTGAACAGGGCTCCTGCTTAGATTGACTTCATACTAAATGTTGAATTTACTAATGACAATGTGACAGGCAAAACTCTCAGTGCTTTTATATAGTGTCTAATGAATGAAATCTTTGTATATTTAGGCTATGGAGACATAGCAAATGATTGAAGTCAATGTTAGAGAATTTGGATTAGGCACAACAGGTAACCTGTAGACATGACAGAACCTGATCACAGCCAAGCTGAATTCTGTTTCAAAATGTTACTTATTATAAAATAACTCTGGACATATCCTGCTTCATTCAGTTTTGTTCTTAATGATAATCCATTTCTATACTTCAGTCGAGTGGTCAAAAATGTTGGGTAACGATTGAAACTCACCCATTGATAGATGAAGAGATGAAACAGATCTTGGAGACTACAGTTAAAAAACTAAGAACAATAAATGAAGTTGTGACATTATGACTTAAAGAAAGAAAAAGGGTTCTTACGAATATATGCTTCCAGATGGATTGGGCCTTGAACATGATAACAGAAAAGACATTTGTACCTCCCACTCCTTACCAAGGTGAAAAAAAACTCTCAGGAAAGATACAGTTCAGGAAATATAATAAATACAGAGCATTCAGGACAGAGACTGGAGAAAGAGGACATGTTGAGAGCTGCTTCTCTCTCCTTTCATCAGTCTATGGGTGTATGGCAACACCTTATCTTTGAGTGGTTGCTATGAAATTTTAGGAGTGGTATATGGTAACATATCCAATCCAATAGAAGCATGATTCATTCTTCAATAAATTTAAATCGACAGCTAAAATAGTGATGCAGTTCTTACTGCTAAAGTAGAATAGTTAAGGCTAGGTAGCCTCTTCATGATGTAGATTAGGCACCAAATAAATCTGTGGATAGACTAGGATGACTAAGCTAGCCCCCAACCTCCCTGCTGTTTGCTGCAGTTGTTTTTTGGGGGGATGCTTTCTTGAATCTTTCACTAATTATGCTAAAAATTAAGATAGCTAGCACAGCTCCCTTTGGAATATTTCTGTCTAAGGCTTATTTTAAGGGGAAGGAAATAAAGAACAGTGATTTAGAAAGGCATGCCAAAAACTAGGGGAAAATAGAAACATAATGAGCGATGATTCCATACAAGTCATTTCTGAACTGATTAAGACACATCAGGGACCTTTCTAGTTAGCATTAGTTGTCATCTTGACATGTCTGAGAGAAGAGTCTTATCTGAGGAATTGCCTGGATTAGATTGTCCTGTGGATATGTTCGTGGGATATTGTCTTGATTATTAATTGATGTGGGGGGGGCAGCCCCCTGTGGGCAGTACCATTTCTAGGCAGGTAGTCCTGGGCTACATAAGAAAGCTAACTAAGCATGAGCCCATGAGTGATCTGGCAAGCAGTTCTCTTCCATGATTCCTGCTGCTGTTCTTCTTGACCCCGAGCGAGTTCCCTTGTCAGAGGTAATGTTTTGTGAAGTGGGAAGCGCTCCTACCTTCAGATTCCTGCCTGATCCCTCTCAGTGGTAGACTGTGACCAAGAAGTCTAGGATAAAATAAACCCTTTCTTCTCTTACGTTCGTCTGTGTGTGTGTTTGATATCAGTAATAGAAAGGAACTTGGATTAGTTCAAGTATGTTCAAGATGATGGTACATGACAAGTTACCAACTTAGAGAACTGAGGGAAGGGATAGCTTGAAGTGTTCCTGGTTGACAATAGGTTTAGTTTAAGAAATGAATAAAAAATGCTCTAAACATAGGAAATGTAGTAGCAAAGAAGAGTAAGTGATTCACCATGAATGTAATTGTGAGTATTATGCAATTTAGTTTAATTAGGTTTTCAGTTCTCTTTAAGAATAGAATTCTAGGCTTCTCCACACAAATATAGTTGTTATTATTCAGAAATTACAGCGAGTCCTGGGCAGGTTGGCCGCTGCCGGTTTCGTGTCCCCAAGAGGTGACTGGGCCACAAGAGCCAGCCAAGTGGCTGTAAATTCCCATCAGCAGGGGGCCGCCTGGCGGAATTCTCAATTCAGGTGAGCAGGTGTAAACGGACCTATAGACACAGAAAATAGCCATAAGCATTTATTAAATGAGAGAGGGAGGGAGGGAGAGAGAGGGAGAGGGAGAGGGAGAGGGAGAGAGAGAGAGAGAGAAAGAGGAAAAGGAAGAGAGAGGCAAAGACCTGTGTGCACCCCAAAAGAACAGAAAGAGGAGAAAGCAAGATGGTGGCCGAAGGGCAGAGGTAGTGGGAGTGGGCGTAGCTTGTCTCCCAAAGAGACAGGAAACCACAACAATAGTTACAATTGAAATTAATGCAAAAATGATCCTGCCCTTGAATTGTAGAATACTAAGACAAATCTTACCTGAATATTGGAACTGAGTGAAATGTTTTTAAGATGAAACATGAAAACCATGACTATGTTTTAAATTTTATTTTATATTTGGAAAATTATTAATTGAACTAGTCAGAATTCTGTTTTCACTATCCCCGAACTTACCATCAAAGAGCATAAAGTTATATGAATATGTTTTCCAGAGTTAATGCTAGAAATTTTATTTTACCATGAAATCATGTCTATGCTGAAATAGTTTCTGTAAGAATGTTTTGTAGTTATACCAAGAAAATACACTGATTACACACAACAAAGAATTAGCAATAAAACAAATAAACTTATTTTGGTGGAGATAAAAACGAGCTACATCCTTAACCTGTCACTAGATTCATGATCACAAAGTAACCAGAAGCTTTGCTGCACTGGGCATTTTGGCAAATAATGCCCAGTGTTTAATATCTTTATGATGAAAGCCATTCATCTTTTGACTATTGACCTGCTCAGATTTTTTTGTCTGTCTATTGCTCTCTGGGGGAAGATACTTTCTCACTTTAAACTGGCACTTTAAAAAGATGATCCGGTGAGGGTTTCCTTGTGGGCAGGGGCAAGGCAGTGATTGGATTTTTTCATGTCAGTAGAGAAACTATGAAAAGTAAAATCAATGTTGTGAGATTTTTTTTTTGCAAAAGTAAGCTCATTCCATTAACCACATTTGTCTTTATTCTTAGGATACGTTCTATTTACTTCTGTTTTTGATAAAAGATATAGAACAATGATGACACTAAGTGCCTGCTTGACATCTTTATTTTACAAGAGAATTGATGTCTTATTGATTCCCCAAATAAAAAAACATACAAACAACAAAACCAGAAATCAGTAAATTCAAGAATTTGTAAATGCTACACACCCACAGGACAACTGACTGTAAAAACACTGAAATTCGTAAGTGTTGCTTAACTCAACTACTTAACTTTTCTAATGCTAGTCTTTCAGACTTCTTCCACGGAATACTTTATCTTCTCAAAATTAATTAGCTAAGATATCTGAAACATCATTATCTGTCATGAATGAGATTCAGGACTCTCTGGCTGCTCATGTTTTCCAGCAATTACATATTTGAAACATTAACATACTCTGAACCTTCATATTAGAAAAGTAACATCCAAGTCTTTGCAAGATAAAAACTGCTACAGATACTTGGGCTATGTAAACCTTTAAGAATGCATTCATGACAGTCTGATAACTCCAAGTTTGGTAAATACAATGGCAGGGTTGTTTGGTCTTTTTCTAGGAATGCAATATAAATATATTCAGAAGTGAAAACATGGGCTTGGTAGTTCGAAGGATGAAGAGCTATGTTCTGAGAGAAGTTGGGGAGACCTTAAGAGACAATGAGAGAACACAAAGCGGGACGTTCTGTGTTCCTTTTTAATTTTCTTCTCAGAGTTCCTCATATACTAAAAGAAACATGATCTGTATAACAAGGAACAGAAATCTGTTGGAAACAAGCCTTGTAGCTTCAACAAAGAGCAAGGATTACATCTTCTCTCAAATGAGGACAAATATGTTTTTAGTTAGTTGGCGTATTTATTTTGCATCTGGGCCACAGTTTGCCCTACCTCCTCTTTTCTCAGTCCCTCCCTCATCCCCTCTATTCTTACCTCCCAATTCACTCCTCCATTTGTTTTTAGGGAAGGGCAGGTCTCCAATGAGCATCAACAAAACATGGCACATCAAGTTGCAGTAAGACTAAGCACCTCCCATGTAAATGAGGTTGGGCAAGGCTACCCAGTATGAGGAGGAGGGTCTCAAAAGTTGGTAAAAAAAAGGAAGACAAATATTTTTAAAAGCATCAACTCTAACATTAAGCAAAGTAAGTAAAAGACATTGAAAATCTTGTTTTGAATGTCAGAGGACATTAAGAAGTAAACACCATTCTGTCCTTTGTTTTTATATACTTTCCCGCAAAGCACAACATGGGAAGGATGGAATGAGTCAGCTTGAATCGACTGTTTGGCAACTTTTATGAATTCAGAGAGCACATCCCATCCCTGTAAATAAGTCAGAGCAGCTGATATTGCCCCCTGCATAGTTATCGTGCAGAATCACTTGAAAGCGATGATTAACCCTCTTTGGTGTCTGAGTCATCAAAATGTTTGATGCTTTTATAAGAATGGTACCATCATTTGAAGCATAAACCTCATCATTTCTCTATTCTTTGAAGAAAATTAAAGCAGTAATTTTTTGTGTATACTTCTTTTATTTTTGAGATTATAATATAATTAGATAATTTCTCCCTTCCCTTTTCTCCCTCTCTAAGCTCTTCCATTTACCCCCTCCTTGTTCTATTTTAAATTTATGGCTTACTTTTTCATTAATCATTGTTTCATGAATAAATTTATATACATATGCATTCCTAGATATAACCTGCTCAGTCTGTATAGATGACAATTTCTCTGGCTCTTGGTAGTCTTTAGTTGCTTGTATTTTTTTTTTGTGAAAGGTTGAGGCCTTGAAATACTGCTAATGACTAGACAATTCTAAGCTACTCAAATAGAAATATTAGATGCCACATAGATGTTTTAAAAGTATTGAGAAGATGGGTATTTGATTATGGCTTAGAGTTTTACATTACTGTCTTTGGAAGGAGATAGTGATGAACCCATGAAAATGAGAGTGATCTCATTGCAGGTGTTTGCTCTAATGGAGTGTCAATGGAGAACAAGAACACACAAATATGGAAATGAGATCAAGAGATATATACATTCATTTTACAAGAGTGACAGAGATATAATATCACTTCTCTAGATGTTCTTTGTCTATTTTTATTTTTACACATCAGGAAATAGAAAATATATTGCATGCAATGGTACACATATTCATACTAAGAGCTCTTGTTATCAAGACACTATAAAACGCCCTCATCAAGTTCTTTTCTGCTCCAGATTACTCATTTCTGTTTAAGATGAGGTTCACATCTAAGTCAGTAGATTTTGAGTTGATCAAATTTGATGGAGGTGGGTCTTGCATCTTATCTGTTGCTTTCATTGGTTAACTAATAAAGAAACTGCCTTGGCCCTCATAGGACAGAAAATTAGGTAGGCGGAGTAAACAGAAGAGGATTCTGGGAGAAAGAAGCTGAGTCAGTGAGTCGCCATGATTCTCCTACTCCAGACAGATGCAGGTTAAGATCTTCCCTGGTAAGCCAACTCGAGGGCTACACAGATTATTAGGAATGGGTTAGATTAATATGTAAGAGCTAGCCAATAAGAGGTTAGAGCTAATGGGCCAAGCAGTATTTAAATGAATACAGTTTCTGTGTAATTATTTTGGGCATAAGCTAGCCATGTGGGCAGTGGGGTGCCGGGGACGCAGCCCCGCTGCTCCTACTACAACACAAATTGCCATGCATAATGAAGGTGAGGTTTATGCAACCATTTTAAAGTCTTCATGAAATAAAGACTGGCTTCTCCCTAAAAATAAGAAATTCTGCCAGCAGATGAAACGTGAATCGCCATGAACAAATCCTTTGGGTCTTCAGCCTATCTTGGAGATTTCTTCACTTGACAGCATAGATTAGCAGAGGTTGATAGCCTATTAAATTCATTTTTTTCCTATGCATTGAACTGGGCTATATTTTCCAGCCAGACTTTCAATCCAGTTACACAGCTTCTTATTTTTTTTCCCTGGATGAATTGTGTGAAGCTCTGGGTTTGGTCTATACAAACACAAACTTTAGGATACCTTCACCTTTCTTTATGAATTGAGGTTGATATGTAGGATGTATTACAGGTAGCATAGTAATATTCCATTTTTTTCTTTAGTCCCTGAGTAAACCACAGAAAAGGAATGACTTCATTATGGCTTGTTATTAAAATTGAAATGAGTTGGATACATTTTCATTGTATAAAATTTCTGGGTAACCTTGTTAGAGCTACACGTATCACCCTACTTAGTCTATAAATATTGCAATTAGCCTTATTTTGAAGCTAAATAAATCAGAAAACAGGCTTTGTACAGCGATTTTCAGCTGCTTTTAGTACATTCAGGTAGAGGTCCTTGATATAGGGCTGAAGCTGAGAATAAGAGTCAACCTGATAAATCCATTCCTGACTCATCTACGTATCTGTCATGGTTAAAGTCAGAGAAAGGAAAGAGATCTCCCTTGAGACAAACTAGAGGGCAGTGAAAGTGGACTCAGGGCAGGTCTTTAGCAACAACATTCTTTGAAAAGAGCATAAAGTACAAGACACCAAGAGAAAAAGTCAGGGGACACGTTTTTAAAAAAATGAAGGAGAAAATACTTTTTAAAAAGAAAGACTTTCAGAAGATCAACATGATACAGTTAAGGCAGCTAAAGACTAAAGGAAAGGCCACTCAGCCAGTTAACTGTCGAGCTCTGACCTTTTACAAGAGCCTTTTCAGAACGCTGGTCTGAGTGGACACCAGAGTGTCTGATTAGACCTGGGACTGAGAAGTGAGAACTTGAGAGTCCCTTGGGAGGGTATTTGAAAATAAAGGAAAAAAGTGTCACACAGAATAAGCACCTTGGTTACTGGACCAGCTGAACATTGAGGAAAGTAAAAATTACAGCCATAGAGAAGGGGCCAGACTCTTTGGATCTGAGGAATTCTTACACTGTGGAGAATAAAAAAGGAATCAGTTACCTGTCTCAGCAATATATTCAGTAAGTATATATGGGACTCCATTGAAAGAATCATCACCTTATAAGTCACAGTGATGGCTTGAGGTGGCTTTGCCAAGTTGGAAAGGTAAGCTGGAATAAAACAGCTTTCTAAGAATAAAATTTTGGGGTGAAAACGGAGAGCACTGGACTGTCATGACAAATAATAAACACTAATAAGCATAGAAGAGTGGGGGTAAATTACTGAGATCACCAGCATTGGTGATGAGTTCTTCATGGACCACTGGCATTTTTAAGATATTATTGACATAGAGCAAAATCTAAGATCCCGTTGGTTTAAACGTTTTCATACAATATCACCATACCAATGTTGAGGTACAGCAAATTAAGAATATTGCATGAAAGCCAGCAAAGTCCATGACAAGGAATATGCCAGCAGGAATACACATATAAGGGAAACTGAAAGGGAACAAGACAGCAGAATTTACAGTTTTTTTTTCAGAATTTACAGTTTTAAAAGGCTACAAATATATTTGAGTAAACTCCAGTATCAAAGGGAGAACTGCAAGTTTAAGCCTAGGTTATTTATGAGAACTTGTCTTGGAAAAAAAGAGATGATAGATAGATAGATAGATAGATAGATAGATAGATAGATAGATAATAGGTAAATAGGTGACACATAGATACATAATAGATAAATGATAGATAGATAGATAAAGAAATATTTTATTCCAGCACATACATAAGCACTATATTAAAATAGCAAATGTACATTTTTATTCAAAAGATTTTATATTCTTTATGAAAATAGAAAATTGCAATGGATATCAGCAAATGAATACCTCAAGAAGATAGCCTCCATTTATCTTTTAATAGCTAGCATCTGTCCAGCCACTATCACAGTCCTGAATGCTAGGATACAGTTTAAGATTTAAAAACCTTTTGCTCCTGGAGTTGCAAAGTGTGATACTGTGTTTGACTGCAGTGTGAGAATATGTCCATAAAGTGTCATGATCAAATCATAGTAGTTATCAATTCTATCTCCTGAAACATTTAAAATAGTTTATTCAAATAAATATATTTATATTTGTTATATTTGATTTCGTTTGTATGTGTGTGTGTGTGCATGTGTAAATTTGTGTGTAAGTGCATTGTATTAGTGTGTGTGCATGTGTGTTTGTACGTGTATGTGTATGATAGCATACATATGGAGATTGTAGGCCAAACTTGCAGGAACCAATGATTTCCTTTTACCATTTGTGTGTTCCAAGCATCAAATTTAGCTTATCAGGCTTCGTAGCAGGAATCTTTACCCACGAATATGGTAAAATAAGTTCTTATTTTCTAGATATTTCTTTACCCACGAAAACATCTTAACAGTCTTCGAAATACTTTTTGATTAATACATAAACTTTTCAAATTCTGAGGTAGCATTTGTTTGGTATAAATGTACAATATATCACAATTACCTCAAGGTAATTAGAATTTACATCTCTTTATTCATTTGTGTTTTAACGGGAACACTCATTCATTGCTGGTGGGAATGCAAACTTGTGCAACCACTTTGGAAATCAGTGTGGCGGTTTCTCAGGCAATTGGGAATCAATCTGCTTCAGGATCCAGCAATTCCACTCTTGGGAATATACCAAAGAGATGCCCAATCATACTACAAAAGCATTTGTTCAACTATGATCACAGCAGCATTATTTGTAATAGCCAGAACTTGGAAACAACCTAGATGCCCCTCAATGGAAGAATGGATAAAGAAAGTGTGGAATATATACACATTAAAGTACTACTCAGCGGTAAAAAATTATGACATTTTGAATTTTGCATGCAAATGGATGAAACTAGCAAACACTATCCTGAGTGAGATAACCCAGATCAAAAAAGATGAATATGGTATATACTCACTCATTAGTGGACTCTAGCCATAAGCAAAGGACATTTAGCCTATTGTTTGCAAGCCTAGAGAAGCCAAATAACAAGGTGAACCCAAGAAAAAGATATATAGATCCTCCTGGAAATTGGAAGCAAACAAGATTGCCTGGCCAAAGTTGGGAGCATGGGGGTGGGGGTAGGGGTGGGCTTGGGGCTGGGGTAAGGGGAGCGGGGAGAAAGAAGGGAGAAAGGAAAGACTGGATAGAGCTTGGGGGATTGGGAGGGTGGAGATGGAGGAAGGGCGGATATAGAAGCAGGGAAGAAGATATCTACATTAAGGGAGCCATTTTAGGGTTGGCAAGAGACTTGGCTCTAGAGGGGAAACCAGGTGTCCACGGGGATGTCCCCAGCTAGGTCCTTGGGCAGCAGAGCAGAGGGTGTCTGAATTGGCCTTGCCCCACTATCACACTGATGATTATCTCGAATATCACCATAGAATCTTCATCCAATGATGGATAGAGATAGAGACAGAGACCCTCACCAGAGCAATGGAATGAGCTCCCAAGGTCCAGTTAAAAGGCAGAAGGAGGGAAAAGATGAGCAAGGAAGTCTGGACTGCGAGGGGTTGGTTCACCCACTGAGACAATGTGTCTGTCCTAATGGAAGCTCATCAAATCCAGCTAGACCAGGACTGAATGAACATGCAATCAAACTGGACTCTCTGGATGTGGCTGACAATGGGGGCTGACTGAAAAGCCATTGATAAAGGCACTGGGATTTGTTTCTACTGCATGTACTGGCTTTTTGGGACTCTAGTCTATTTGGATGCAAAGCTTCCTAGGCCTGGATGTAGTGGGGAGGGCCTTGAATTTCCCACAGGGCAGGGTTCCCTGCCCTCTCTTAAGGAGGGAGGGTGAGGGAGGAGGGTGAGTGGGGAAGTGGGAGGGGAATGGGAGGAGGGGAGGAAGTATAAATTTTTGAATGGAAGAAAAATAAAAAAATTGAAAAAACCCTTATTTTCTCGATATTAATATGCAATAATTTCTTGTGAGGTATCGTCATCTTACTGTGCTGTGAACACTAGAGTTAATTCTCCTGTTGTAATATGAGCGGCAGGGCTGCATCCCCAGCACCCTGGCCGCCTGCTAGCTTATGCCCCGAAATAATTACACGGACACTGTATTCTTTTAAACACTGCTTGGCCCATTATATCTAGCCTCTTCTCGGCTAACTCTCGCACCTGGACTAGCCCATTTCTAATAATGTGTGTAGCACTGAGGTGCGCTTACCAGGAAGATTCTAGCCTATGTCCATCCTGGGTCAGAGCTTCATCGCATATGTCTCAGAGAGCAGAGCTATCGCGTCTGCCCCGGAGAGGGGAGCATGGTGTCTCTGAGCTCACTTCCTCTTCCTCCCAGCATTCTGTTCTGTTTACTCCACCCACCTATATTCTAACCAATAAAATGGGCCAAGGCAGTTTCTTTATTAGCCAATGACCTTCCTCCATCATTTTCCTACCTGACGATTAGGCAGCTGGTGTCCAGTTTCCCCCACATTTCTCATCCTCTACTCATTTCTATTCAACATTCATGTTGAGCCCTGAGTTTAGAAAGAAGACATCAAAGAAATATGCTGTCTTTGGAAGAGTGAGGATTACACTTTTGGAACTTGAATGTGTGTGTGGTGCACTCATCTATGAAGTTTGGGATTCTCAGAGGGAATGGGCAGGAATTTCTGTTCAGGTTTAGCTCCTTTTGAAAGATATGGAAGTAATGTCATCTCTCGTTTTATCACTGGCTTGGGTAGATTAAAAGTCTAGTGTCATATATGAGTTTGTGTAAAACCTGATTTTCTAGTTTTGAGAAGAATCTTGACAGGTTTTAACTTATCAATTTAACTGAGACATCTTTCCTGTATCTTGTTGTTTTAAATAATTGAAAACACTATAACTTGGATTGCTTATGGAAAAGACAGGCTAAGTTACTTCCAGAAACGCTGAATTTGCTCTGCATATTTTTTTTGTTAAATTCCCAATTTCATTATTTACACTGGCTAAAAACATTTGGCAAATTTTCAAGTTTAGAATACCTAAATATACAATCCTTGGAGAATACTTTTTTAAAAATCCTTTCTCATTCGACAGACTTGCCAAAATGTAAGAATATGCTTTTTTATTAACTCTGTGTCTTATTTTGAAAAAGAAACTGGATTTGGCTATAACATAAACATAAGGACAAAAAAGTTAAATACAAACAAAGAGCAGATTTCACGCCATCCTGTGCCTGTGTGCTTTCTGCACTGTGGACTTCTTATTTGATTTTTTACTTCTCTGACTGTACGTGTGGGGCTGCACATGGGCATCAGAGGGGGGATTGTGTTTCCTGCCTCTTTCATTTTATGTAGTTCTTTCTAGTTTGGGAGAAAGGAACTCAGTTTGTTCCTTTCTGGAACCAATCAAAGCCCACTTTGGATATTTCTTCTGCTACCACATCTCTCTGATGATCTACCATTCACATTTGATTGTAGCTTTATGTGTGCAACACTCTACACATATGAAGGAGTAATTTTCTTACCTGTTTTTTTCCAATGTTTCATAGTGTTCATTTAGATCCCGCATCTTAGGTATCTTACAGTCGTGGGGATGGGTATGTAGCAAATTCTCAATACCTACCTTTTAATTGAGGACGACATGGTAGAGTCGAGCTTGTGGAAGTGAGAGGTGTCAACAGAGGACTCAGAAATCAGTTCTGAATTGTGTCATGTAAGTACCTTTGAAACAAAGACAGACCCCAGATGGTGGAGACACCAGAATTATGCCAGACTGTACATAGCTATGTAAGGAAAATACGGGTGTCTGGGGGAAATAGGGCAGCTTAAGGATACATGCTGTCAACTTTCATCACCTTTTAAGTTAAGACTTTCTAATCTGCCAAGGAGTTATATGTTTCTTATTCAAGTCATTTAGTGATCAAGTAATTTATTAATCAGGTGATATGTAAGTCCTAAATGCCACAAATCCGTAATATGACAACTGTGTGTTCATTAATCAAGTAGTTTGCATCCAGTACTATGGGTGTTTATCAGGGAAGATTGGGATGCCAAAAGAATTAGAGAACCTGCTTCCTAACACAAAACAACTGACTGCTATGCAAGAATGGGTAGATAAAACAGAACAAGTGGGGGTGAAGTCAGCTAGTGTAACAGGATGAGACATAGGATGTATCTTTTTACCAGGCATTGGCTAGACCCCAAAGTCAAGACTATTAGGTAGTGCCTTTGTTCATACTCTAAAAGAGAACTTCTAGAAAGTTCCCTTGAGCTTTAAAAACTGGACTCAGGTAGACAATTCAACTTTCTTTTTCCATCCTCTCTAGGGGTCATTGGGAAGTCTGAGAGAGACAGAATGCTGAAATCCATGGGTAGGAGAAGTCGAGATGTCTAGGCCCTTGATCCAGCGCACAGAGTTAAGTTTGGGGGGGGCATTATTAAATGGCATTGGGGGAGACAGAGAATTGTCCTAAAGTTTATAGGCAATTGTATAGAAGTGGAACACAGTGGACAAACATTCCCAGATGTTCTCTGAATTATTAGACTTACACAGTGAGACTATTTTGTGCACTACAACTGTCTGGATTTGGGTCCTACTGAAATGGACAGTTCTGATTTGGGACAGTTCTGACACAAAGGAGAGACATAGGTAAGAAATCCTGGGAGTCTCTTGAGAAGGGAAATGATGAATTTTGTGGAAATGGGATATCATCCCATGTAGTTATGGGGAGAGCAACACATATCAGGCTCTGCCCTGAAGATGTTTGGTGTATAGTTGTTCTTAACTTTATGTGGCAAATCAACTGATACTTCATAACTTCATGCAACAAATTGAATGATACTTCGTTTTCTACACCTTGAGCTCTGTTTCAAGATATTGCTTGACTACATCAGTTTTATACAAGCAGTTCTCAGATGCCCACCTTTTTTTAAAATTTATTTATTTATTAAAGATTTCTGTCTCTTCCCCGCCACCGTTATAACTTTTAAAAAGATTTAAAAGATGCCCACCTTTTAAATCTTTTTAAAAGTTATAACTCACATTTAGGACTACAAATTCATTTGAGGGTTGATCTTTTGTGTGTATGTATGCATATGTACACACATGTGTTTATTGTTTAACTTAGGAGAGAATTTTTTATTTATTTATTTATTTATTAAACATTTCCACCTTTTCCCATCCTCCCATTTCCCTCCCACTTCCCACACTCTCCCTTCTCCTCACTCTCCAGTCCTAAGAGAAGTCAGGGTGCCCTGCCCTGTGGAAAGTCCAAGGCCCTCCCCTCCCCCTCTCCATCCAGGTCTAGGAAGGTGTGCATCCAAACAGATTTGATCACATGCTCGTTCAGTCCCATTCCAACTGGCCTTGGTGTGCTCCCATTAGATCAGCCCCACCGTCTCCGTGGGTGAATGAACCCCTCGCGGTCCTGACTTCCTTGCTCATGTTCTCCCACCTTCTGCTCTTCATCTGGGCATTGGGAGCTCATTCCGGTGCTCCAGTGTGGGTCTCTGTCTCTATCTCCATACATTGCCAGATGAAGGTTCTTTATTAATGGCTTCTCAATCAGTCTCCCATTTCAGCCACATTCAGAGAGTCCGGTTTGGTCGCATGCTCATTCAGTCCCGGTCCAGCTGGATTTGGTGAGCTCTCATTAGAACAGGCACACTGTCTCAGTGGGTGGACCAACCCCTCGCAGTCCAGACTTCCTTGCTCATCCTCTCCCTCCTTCTGCTCTTCAATTGGACCTTGGGAGCTCAGTCTGTTGCTCTGATGAGGGACTTTGTCTCTATCTCCATCCATCGAGGGACGAAGATTCTATGGTGATATTCGAGATAATCATCAGTGTGTTAGTGGGGCAAGGCCAACTCAGGCACCCTCTACTCTGCTGCCCAAGGGCCTAGCTGGGGACATCCCCGTGGACACCTGGGATCCCCACTAGAGCCAAGTCTCTTGCCAACCCTAAAATGACTCCCTTAATGTAGATAACTTCTTCCCTGCTTCTATATCCGCTCTTCCTCCATCTCCACCCTCCCATTCCCCCAAGCTCTCTCCAGTCTTTCCCTTCTCCCTTCTCTCTCCCCCTCTCCCCTTACCTTGATCCCACCCCCACCCCTACTTCCACCCCCATGCTACCAACTTTTGCCCAGCAATCTTGTTTGCTTCTAATTTCCAAGAGGATCTATATATGTTTTTCTTTGGGTTCACCTTGTTATTTGGCTACTCTAGGCTTAATGTCCTTTGTTTATGGCTAGAGTCCACTAATGAGTGAGTACATACCATTTTCATGTGAACATCCAGTATATCTAGACAATTTGTTATGGAAAGATCAATTTCCTATAAGAACAAGATATAAATCTTTGTCATAAATCATATATTTGGTCATTAACTTGAAAATCTGTTCCTGAAATTTTTGTTTTGTTTCCATTTATTTACCATATCATGTCTTAATTATTATAACTAATTATAATAATAGTTGATATTTGATTTTGTAAATTTTTCAGCTTGTCTTGACTGTTGGTGGCTCTTATCAATATTCACTTTAAATCAACTCATCAAACCCTACATACTGTAGAAAGAAACTTGGTGATATATGTCTTTGAAATCACAATGAAACCTTACATATACATGGAGAACACTGGTGTGAGTTTCTCAACCCATGAATATTGCCTCTCTTTTTCTTATTTAGGCATTCTTTAATTTATTCTCATATTTTTTTAGTTTCCTTTCATGAGTTTCTATACATTTTTTGATAAACCCAATCCTTATTTATTTGTGCTTTTAAAAATGTTCTTTAAATGTTTTTTTTTTCTTTAAATCTCATTTTGCATGCATTGCTGGTTTTGTGTTCTGATTTCCATTTTCCCTGAGCACCACAAAATTGAAGATAATGCTGCCCAATGTCTCAGGGTCTTAGCATGGACATCTCTTTGGCCTCTTCGTTTCTCAGCTGCTGTGTACTAACTACGTTGCTGGGGGAAAAGTGGCTCAGACGGCTAACACGGCATCCTTACACTTGTGTAAGAGCTACACTCTGTTTTCCAGCTGCTGTATCAGCAGCCTAAGAAAATACAGAAATTTTGTTCCATCTCTTGGCCCCTAAGGCACTGCTCTCACCGTGATTTTGTATCTTGTTCACTGATGTCACCTATAAGTTAGAAAATGCCTGGAGGGAAAAAGACAGCATCAAATTTGAAGTTCACGTTAAGATTAGAACTGTGTTTCTGTCAAAAAAACTTGCTTGAACCTGTTAAATAATTTCAAATTTATTTAAAAAATAACTGTTCTATACATTCTGGTTGTTCTCAATGAGAAGTGGATTTTTCAAAAATCTTGTTTTCTAATTTTCATCTTTATTTGTGTTTTCTGTATTGTTTCTCATCCTTATTATATTATTTCTGTTTATAAAAATAATTTCATTTTCTCCTAAATTATCTCTATAGCTTTAAGTAGTAGTGTTAATTTTTGTTTTCCAATTCAGCAAATGCATTTTCTTCTTTATTAATCTTTCCTTTGATTTATGTTGTTATTCAGTTCTTGTGTATATATTAACTTTTAATATTAAATTGTGTACTGATTGTGTGTATTTAATTAGTTTATATTAAAATCATACATACCCAAATCTGAATCTTCATATTCTGTTTCTAATATACTTCTGTTTCTTCTTGAATATTCATTAATTTTGTTTGTAAATATTAATGCTGTTTTTCACTACATATAGATTTTCACTGTCGTCATTTTCTGATCATTTATCATTTCAAAGCCTTTTTCTTTTGTCTTACATTATACTTATTAATCATTTATTCAATCCACATTTTGTAATCATGAATTCTGACTTCTCTTTCTCTCTCTCTCTTTGAATTTTCAGACAAAGTTTCTCTGTACCTTTGGAGTCTGTCTTAAAATTCACTTTGTATAAGAGGCTGGTCTTGAACTCACAGAGATCCACCTGTCTATGTCTTCCAAGTGCTGGAATTAAAGGCATGCACCAACACCGACCAGCTTCTATTTCCTTAATAAACCAATAATTTCATTTTGTCCTTATTTATTTTCAAATTTTCTGAATTAGTTTTCTATTTGATTTACATTTATAATCTCTACTTTTTTGTAATAATATATAGAAGGAAATCTTTTCTCATAGAAGACATGATTAGTTATATTTTTCCTGAAATAGCAAATATCTTTTTCCTTTCACTTTTATCAGACTACTTTATTTTAAGTTTTATCCTTAAAAATCTTTTAAGAATACATCAGGCCATGTTTTGACTTCTCTGATTCATGTATGTGTTTTCTCTAGTGGTTATAAAAGCATCTGCTTTCCTCCAATATGTATGTATGTATGTATGTGATATGATCATGCATGTATGTGTGTGAAATTTGCATATGTGTGTGTGGTTGTTCATAGGTGAATGTGTGTGTATGTGTATGTGTGTGTGTGCATGCTTGTGGTGGCTCAGGCTGATATCAGAATATTTTGTGATTTCTGTACACCTTATTTGTTGAAGCAGACTCTAGCAGTTGAACCCAGAGCATGTGTGTATGGCTCTGGGGGCCCACAATGTGAGTTCTGTTCCAGTTCCACCTTGACTAAAGTTCAGAGAATTTGAGCTTATTTTTACTCTTTCAAAATTGTTGACAACAGGTGTGGATACAAACAGATATCTTGACCTGGGGTGTCATTACTTGGTGTTTTAGACATCAAAATGGACGGCAGAGGTAGATCTGGTCAGAGAATTCAAGACTATTCCTGCTTTTTCATTTTAAAATAAGAGGTTTGACCCAGGGAGTGGCTGCCTACAGGATACTTGGTCTAGGGTTATTTCTATTGTTTTCTCTTCATTCTTCCATTAGTAGATTCTCTGGTAGATTTACCAGAAATACTTCTGAAGGTCATGTTTATAATATTCTGGCTGTTCTTAGTGTTATAAAACTTTGACCAAAGAACGTCTAGTGTTAAAATTACAAGGAGGAAACAGGAATGCAGCTTTTGAAGGCTACTGTTCCATTTCCTTGTCTTATGTTCTGTATGCTTTTGATCATCTATGTAACTGTAGATACAAAGGCACTGGCAGCTTTGTTTTTACAAGTGATTGTATATCTTTTGGCCACAGCTGACTTATTCAAGGCAGGAACCAAAATTAATTTCAGTCACCCTCCGCTCTCAATCATAGTGATGCCAGAAGACTGAGGGGCTGGGTTGGAGATGGGATATCCAATTAGAGGCAGAGAATTAATATAAGAAGCTTAGAAATGCAGAAGATGGAGGGAAGAAAAGAAGGAAGAGGACAGAGAGTTGGGGAAGGAGGAGGAGGGAAAGAAAGAGGGAGTAGAGGAAGAAAGGGAGGCAGGATGAGAAGGAAGGAGGAATGGGGCATGAAATTTAGACAATGCTGGAGACCTATCCTTTTCTAAGTATCTGTAACAGTAAATACAGTTATTGGTGGCAGTGGTTTTTCAGTTAATAAGAAAAGCAGAGAAAAACATAAATGTGAGCAGAAGCATATAGAAAATCCAAGCTAACATAGAAAGACCATCTTGGGCTCTTGATAATTTCTGACTTCTTCCTGTGACCTAACTGCTTTTCTTTCATTTATAATACAGCTTCATGTCATAAAATCTAAGTGAGGAACCCTTTGCTGTGTTTGTGTTGATTGCAAATAGATGAGGAACATCTTCTTTGCTGTGGACAGCTTTAAGTTTGTGAACATGTGGGATCATGGGCTTGGCTCTCTAACCCAGGAGCTCCTGGGCTTTGAATATCAGAAGCCCAACACCCAGTAGCAAGAGTCAATGCACAGAGCTTTGGGACTCTGAAAGTTCGTCTTTTAACTCTTGTCACCTCTAAAAACTCTGTCATTGGCTGAAGCTTAAAGCTTCTTGCCTTTGTCTATTTTCTTAGGCTTTTCTGGTGTATCCCAGTTTTCCACAGTTATAGTTCCTGGTCACTGTCTGGAAACCTTCAGTTGCCCTTTCAATCCTTCTAGATGGGATTGGAGCTAAATCCACGGCTCTTCTCATCTTTGTGCATCCATCTTAGCCCTCTCTAGCACAGTTAGAAAATGAAAGACTATTTACAAGAAGCCTTAATTGGGCCCACTGTTGAAATATCAGGGAGAAGCCTCCTAGACTACCTGATAAGACCAAAAAGTAGCCTTTACTTCTACCTTAAAAACGGGCAGGGCATACTTGTGTTTGGATTGTAACCCAGCCAAACAGTTTTGCATGTGCACAGGCTATGGTTTGACTTCTCACCAGCTTTGAGTGTGCACCAAACACAAGCCTCACTTAGGAGCCAATCACGAGCCGTTCTGTACACCAATCTGGCTTCTCTTCAGCCAGAAGGAAAGTGCGCTCCTGTACAGAAGTGAGAGCTGCCTAGTGAGACAGTCCTTCATGTTGCCTGGAGCAGCCATGACTGCAACAAGGCTTCCTGAAACTGAAGCTGAAGTTGCTATTGTATTTGCAAGCAGAGTGGAGTTTCCTCAGAATGAAGGGGCAGCATTCGAAGGAGGCTTCCTCCTGGTCATTCATGCTGGTTGTCAAACAAATCATTGACTAAATGAAAGTTTTTTGCTTAAGGTAGCTGGATATATGGAAGATATCTGTCGTGTGTCTCTTGAGGCTGAGCATCTAACTCCCAACATTTGAACTAGTGTAAAGGGAAATAAAGGGTGCTTATGATAAAAACCTTTTCTAATATTATTATCTTCAGTAGTATTTAACAGGGATTTGCCCCCAGGCAAGTACCCTTAGGGAGTGTTGGGTCACCCTCACCTGCCACACTCAACTTTATAAGAAATATTCCTGTTTTATTACAGTCCATTTGTGTTATTTCAAGCTACAGTAAACCCACTCACTCCTTCTCACGCTGCTCTAAGTCTTTGAAGCTAAAAAAGAAAGAGGAAGATCATATTGGATTATTTCTTCTCCTTCACACAAGGTTTTTTTTCTAACTATAGAGTTGGTTGTCAAGTGAATTAAAACACAGCTTTTATTATCTAACTTAATGGCCAGATTAGATATGGTTTAAGTACCAGGCTTATTGGCTGTGTCAATATAATACAATAGTGTAAAATTAAAAGCAACCTAGAGATTCAGTCATTGGAATTCAGTCTGGTTCATTAAGTCGGCCCTATGAGCTGTAGGTTTGTACATTTAAATGCTCACAGCTCACAAGTCCTGTTCTCCTGCCAGTTCTATTGAGGCTTCTTTTTCTTTCTGTTTTTCTCTTTTCCTTCCTTCTTCTCTTTTCTTTTTCTTTTTTTCTTAGGTTTTTGTTCCTGTCGTTGTTCGGTTGTAACAGCATTTAAGTCAAAGAAGCATGCTTAGCCAAAGTGTGCTATTCCAAAATTATGAACCCAAAGGCTTAGCATTAGGGTTGAAGTGGCCCTGTACTATTCAATATTATTCTGAAACAATGAATAGCGATCTAAGCTTCTTAAGCTTAGGATGGTTTTTGCAAAAGATAAATGCTAGAGTGTGTTCATTCTAAGAGGTCGGTAGAGATTGTTGGAATACCCAGATGTAGAGTTATGTATCCAGAGTTAGCTAGTGGCAGTTTCTAGCTGCTCTTTGTGGATGATGGGAGCCAACCTCCAGTCCTCTGAAAGAGGAGCAAGCACTCTTAATCATGGAGCTGTATCTTTAGCACATGCCATATTCTTTGCTGGGGCAGGTGCATAGACTACAGGAAGAATTTTCATCCAGGGATCTGTAAGTTTCCAATGCCATGTGCCCTAGAAACTGCAGACTGATTCAAAATGTATTTTAAAACATCATGCTTCATTTTTCTTTAGCCCAAAATCTGGCTGAAAAGCCCAATAATAACTTTCACTTTTACCATTGCAAGTAACAGATATTTTATAAACTCTTTTTTTTAAATAAAAAAAGGAACAGTGGGAAAAGGATACTTTTGTCAGACTAATTTGGAACATTTTGTCTTTCTATGTGCTATTTTTAGTTTGTATGTACTCTCAATAACTTGGCATAATATTATAGAATTATGTCTATCTCTTTTTTATCTGAATATTTCCAATGACTTTGTAATGTTTCACAGGACAGTTACTATATGGTTAACTAACCACTATTCTGATATTACAGTGTCTTTCGAGAGACAACATTCACCTTTTCCACATATTGATACTTCTATATTTAGATCTTCAGATATTCCCATTACAATTTTGAATGCATTCATCCTAGCAGCTCATCTTTGTCTACCACCTCTTCCCAGTGTCCTTTTAGATGTTCAGACATCAGGCCGAGATCTCTGAAGTGCAGGAGGCCCCAGGCAGGTCTGGGAACACTGAAGGTGACCTGCACATTTGACTGAATCTGAAATCCAGGTTGATCCCTTTGTTTTCACTTCACTGAGTCCCAAAGATGAGAACTGGCAGAGGATGTGCCAGGATTTGACTGGGCCAGCTGGCGAGGCATCCCTGAATAATGGGAGATTATCTGAATCCTTCCCTTCTCCAGAAGGCTTTTATCCATTCATTTCTCTGTTGTGCCCATTAGGGATGACATGGTGGTTTCCTTTGTAAGTACCCTGGCAGATTCCACACAGATTTAGGAGGAAAATCTTGTAGACTATGCATGTCATTCTGGCTCTCCATCGTGATGGCTGACAGTGGCATCTCAGAGATTCCTCGTGCTAAGTGCATAAGGTACTGTCTGCCTGGAGAGAGGATCTGTTGACAGTTTAGTTCTCTGCTCTCTTATGCAGGAATTGTCTCCCAGACAAGACTAGTGATTACAAAGTGTCCCATGCTATTCACTCACTCTCTGAATTGTGTTCTTTTCTGTCTCCAGTGGTGATACTATCTCAAACCATGCTGGAACTACAGAGAAGTGCAACAATGAAATAGATTCTAATGTGAGCTATAGTTAGACCCCATTCAATTATAATTATAAAAAATGTCTAAAATCCATTGCTGCATGTTTTTCCCTCCATGGTTCTTCCACAGTCCAGTGAGCTCCAGAGTGTGCTTTTCTGGAGCCTAGAGAGGTGTTTATTGAACCCCAAATTTCTTCTACCTGGTGTGTTCCAGAATCAGGTTTATCCTTGTCTCATCTTTTAGGTTTCTGTTTTCCTGTTTCAGGGTTTGGTAAAAAAACAAAACAAAAAATCCCCCCTGCCCCCTCCCCACCACAAAAAATACTAAGAGTTGAGTTGGAGTCCATCTGTTTCTTCCTTAGACAAAGAAGGATTTGTTGTGTTTCTACAAAATACACTTGTTATGGCAAGAGTGTTTGTGTGAAACTCTATGGGTTCTCAGTGCCCTTGGGTGTTTACTGAGGAGAACAACATAGAAGTAATCAGAAAGTAGAGTCAGAAATGGGGTCTCTCTATGAAATGACCTATTTATCCAAGTCTCTCTTTTCTTTTCATTGTTGTATGATTCTTCTTATATGCAGTTAAGGAACTGTGCTTCCCCTGACACTGGCCAGGTCACTTCAAGCACTAGAAGTTGAAGAGAAACTAGTAGATCCAGGATGGAAATTATTGCTTTTTTTTCTGGTCATTGTTACTAGTTGAAATGAAGCATTGGCATAATATGAATTAAGGTTCCATACAGCAATAGAAATCTTCAGGGTGTACCTCTCTCTTTGTAGTTTGTACTCTCTTATTGCAAGCTTGTTTTTATCCTGACTCTCAAAAGAGAAAAGCCAAGAAGCTCTAACGACACAGTCGAACCTAGAGGACACCATGGTAAGTGATAGAAGCCAGGCACATGTACATTCCACTTCATTCTGTTTGTATGAGGAATTTGAGTTCATCTTATTAAAACTAGAGAGGAAAATCATGCCAGGTGGTCATGCAGGTAGGGATTTTAGTATGGTGGAGGCGATGATGGTATAATGATATGGTGATGATGATAGTCATGATGGTGGTGGTGGAGGTGGTGTATTTGAGGACAATTTCACCACATTGATGACCAGTAAATGGTTAACCTTTTTGAGGAAAACTTATGGTATTTCATAGAATATCCAAATCGATGAACAGAAGATTTCAACTTTCATAATTTATAGATCAGCATGGATGAGAAGTGGCTTTTAGGGATTTTCCCCAAAGTAATAGAGCTGCTGACACAGCCCCATTCACAACCTGGGTCTTCTGACCGAAACCAATTGTCATTTAATGCTATTATTGAAAAAGAAAGAGAACATTTATTTCTGTATTTTTGTGACAAAAGTACTAGAAAAAAAATAGAAAAATAAGATCATGTGATACAGGGGAAGATGGCTCACCCAGATGTCTTGTTGAGAAAGCATGAGGACTTGGTTTCAGATGCCTCATCTCCATGTGAAAAGCCAACAATAGCTGCATCTTATTCAATCCCCTTCAGTTTCCTTCCGCAGTTCTATTCTGCAGACAATCCAATTTGATATATTTTATGTTCACATACTGTGCTTTCAAAAACGATATATTTGCTTTTGTTTTCTGTGTATGAATCTGCTTGCGTGTATATGTACACAATTTATGTACCTAATGTCAACAGAGGCTAGAACTGTGTGTTAGATCACCTGGAACTGGAGTTACAAGCGGTAGTAAGCAGTCATTTGGATTTTCGGAACCAAATCCTGGTCCTCCTCAAGAATCGTAAAAGCTCTTAACTCCTGAGTCATCTCACCAGCCCTGTGTGCTTCCTTTATTTAAAATTAATATTTACATTTGTCACCAACAGTCCATGAGAAACTCTTGCAAAATACACATTCAAAGAATGAACCTTTAACAGTTCTAAGCTGTTGTCAACAAATCATTAAAGCATAAGACTCTTGTGAACACGTCAAAGGCCAACAAAGACGGTCCTGTGTAAATTCCTCGTAGTTGAAATTATCAGATGGAGGATTAGGAGCCCCTTGAGTAGCAATTGGGATTCTGAATGCACAGAGGGCTCCTGATGCATTATGAGAAGTCCCTCAATTGTTAGTTTGATCACCAAGGGGTCAGAAATTGGAATTATGTATATGTGAGATGTGTGGAAATATTTTTTCCATACAGAAATTGTATAAATGTATCTTCATCTCTTAAGGTTTGATTTGGGCATTTAAAAACGTGTTGTACTGCTCTCTGCATAAATTTCTGAGTGCATGATATATAGTTTAACATCTGTTTTAGTGCTTTTGCTTTCTGATCTCGCTTCTGTACCCAATCTGAGTCAGTTTTGATTGACTGAATTATTTTCTTTATTGTGTTTTATTTTGCTTCTCATCTGTCAGGGAATTTGATAGTGGATACCATATGTCATGAATTTTATCTTGTTTAGATTAGTACACTTAAAATTATTTCTATTAACATCATTGCCATTGCTTGGAATGCATTTAAATTATTTTTTTTTGTTGTTGTTGTTCAAAGTTTGACTTCAAGGTTTCTTAGGTAGAACTTTCCTGTTGTTGTTTGAATCTGAAATGTCTCCCATAGGCTTATTTGATTTTTGAATGCTTGCTCCTCAGGTTGTGTAATGGCTCGTATGCTGTGAAGTTTGGTTGGAAGAACAACACCCCCCTGGGCAGGCCTGTGAAGGTTTTACCTCCAGCTGGGTCTAGCACACATTTTCTGCTTCCCAGTTTACCACAATGAAGGTTCTGTCATGGGCTTCACCTGATCCATCTTTGCTGCTGCAATAGACTAAGATCCTCTGAAGTTATGAGTTCAAACAAATCCTTCCAGCCTTTCATTGCTTAGATATTCTACCACAATAACTAGAAAACTAATTAAATGAAAAATTGGTAGCAGAAAAGTGGTTTTGGTGCTGTGATAAATATGACCTTGTGGTTGTTAGGCTAGCTGGTTTGTAGGAAAAATGTGGAAAGATATTGGAAAAATGGGCTGTGGGAACCCCAGAACACAATAAATACAGCTTAATGAGCCATTTTGGTAGAAACCTAGAGATCCAAATGCTGATAACAATGTGGACAGTAGATTAGTATTTATTAAGTTTCAGACAGAGTGAGTACTCTTTGGGGAACTGAACTACAGGCCTTTGTATTATATTCTCACTATATTTTCCCCATGTTGTGAAAATATATGAGAAATTGATTCTAAAAATAATGGGCTAATTAACTTTGTATGAAAACCTGAAGACAACTTAGCATCTGGGTGGTGGTGGTGGGGTTATTTATTATCGGCTGCTTTTTGCTTGGATTATAGTGAGGTCTGTATGGTTCAAAAATCAGAATGGAAGGATTTGAAAGATGGGATGGAAAAGGGACTGATATTTTTCAGGTGGTGAACAAGTTTTTTTGAAAAGCTCTGGTAGTTTTTGAGGAAACAAGCATCGTTAGAGAGAAAACATAGACTGTGTCCTTATATGCTAAGGAAGGTTCTTTGAGGACAAGATCTACTCACATTTGAAAAGAGAACAATTGGAAAGAATGCTTGGGAAAAAAAGAAACTCCAAAGTTCTTTTTTTCCAATCTTCTCATTCTGTCTCAACTACAAAGGCACTCAAACACTACGACAGCCCTGATCCAATGGACTCTAACCAGGTTACCTCTTACACTGACGGCATAAGGTGCTATCATGGATATTGTTCACATGATATTGTTTTTTTTCAGGCACACCAAATTTAAGAATTAGTATTATGGGACCTTGCATAAGGTTCCAGTAAAAAGTCTGTGTCATCAGTCAATAGGAAGCAGGGTCACGTTTATGTCGTGGGGCTTCTGAATGAGCTATCAGTCAGTGAGGATGCAAAGAATGAGCCCAGGTTGTGGTGAGGTCTTCAGGATTTTCACCATAGTGGGAACATGGATTATCTGAGGGATCCTGAAGACAATGAATGACACCAACTAAAGATAAAGACCAGGGGACCTGAAAATGTGAAGGCCACAGTGAGTGGTGGCTGCTCAAGTCTGTTGACATTCAGATGGTGTCATCACAGTCACTAGGTGCAGAGTGCAGAGCTATAGCATTTACTGCTTTCCCTACAACGCTTAGGCCTTTCTGTGGCCAAGTTTTTCTTGCAATCTTCTTTTTCCTTTTGCATTTTGAATTTTTGTTAGACAAGAGCTCATAGCAGAAAGTTTGCTTGAGTCTCAAGAGGCACTTTGAACTCTGACCTTTTAAATAGTGTGGGGACTGTGAGACTACAGGGATGTTAAAGGTTTAATTTAGTGTGTTCTGCATTATGTGACAGCGATGAACTTTTAGAGAGGGGGGAGTGTATTATAATTTAGCTCTCAAGAGTCTTCTATGCAATCTGGTTTTGAGTGTTTGCTACCCAACTTGTGGAGTTATTTTGAAAGTTGTTCAGCTTTTAGGAATTGAGGCCTGACTGGAGAAAGTAGGCCTTGAGGAGCAAGGCTTTGAAGGTTTTCCCCACCTCTGATTCTGGACTACACTCTCCTCCAGTTCAGTTATGGTGAAGGAGCCTTCCCTACATATTCCCACCATCATGTCTTCTCTGTTATCATGGACGTTTCTCAAAATTTCAGTCCAATCCAATACATTTCCTCGAAAGCTGCCTTTTGCTGTCACAGCCATCCGAAAATAAGTAACATATTTAGTAATGACAACTCAGAGAAGAATTCCTCTATTAAGGAATTTCTCTGCTAATGTCACTACTAAGACATAATCCTTCTGCTCAGTAGAGTCATTGATTGTGAATGTGAATTTTCTATAGTGACTGGTGGGAACAGGCTCTATCCACTCCCATCCCCCATTGCATGGTGTGTGTGTGTGTGCGCACACGCGTGCCTGTGTATGTATGTGTATGCATGGTATAAGAAGGTCTTCTTTCTATGTGTTGCTTTCATTGGTCAAATTAAGAAACTGCCTTGGCTTTTTGATAGGGCAGAATTTAAATAGGTGGAGTAGACCGAACAGAATGTTAGGAGAAAGAAAGCAGGGTCAGGCAGATGCCATGGTTCTCCTCTCCAAAACAGACACTGGTTAGACTCATGCCGGTAAGCCACAGTCAAGTGGCAATACACATTAATGGAGATGGGTTAAACTAATATGTGAGAGTTAGCCAATATGGGGCTAGATATAATGGGCCAGGCAGTGTTTAAATGAATACAGTTTCCATGTAATTATTTTGGGTGTAAACTTACCAGGCGGCTGTGAGCCGGGTGGCTGGAAAACGGCCTGCCGCTCCTTTTACAACATATGCATATGTACGTGTGTGATATACTGTTTCTTATCTTTCATGCTACCTTTTCTTTAGCCTCAATTGAACACAGAGGGGTTCATTTTTACATGTTAGTTATTTCTTTTCTCAGGAATCTACTCTCTGATTTGCTGTCCATCAGCATTTAGTTCTCCCTCTCCTAGTCAGAGGGTGTTAGGCTTCCTTTAGCTTCCTTTCCTCTCCTATGATCTGAGATCCTCTTAAGGACATAAATTGGACCAACTGCAGGGACAATTTCTTTTTTTGGGGGGTGGGTGTTACTGTATCTTCATCGCCTGATAATGAAGGTACTGAAAAATATTTTTTAAATTATTATTATTTTGCTGTTGTTTCAGGCTAAAGAATAATTCTGGGTTGGAGCAAAAACTCCCAGTAGTACTGAACTCTTATTTAAATCTTGTATGAATTTCTCAATTTCCTAATGCTTATATATATAATTTCCTCAACAAGCTGGTAAACTCCTCCAAAGTAAAAGACCCATTTGAACTTACATTGTAAGCTTTGTTATAAATTTAGAAAGTTCTTAGCATAGGGAATAATGACAGAAATAAGAAACTTGCATATGACATTTAATAATGCTATCATTGGCTTACAATTTTTTTAATCTAAAGGGAGATGGTGGGGAGAAGGAGCCTGTCTTTGAATGGAAGTGAGAGTCCTAGGTCTTGGGACTTAGGGTTTTAGAATAAGTCAACACTAAGTAGAAAAGTTCAAATCCAGATGTGGGGAAGAAATATGACAAAAGTCCAGGGATGAGAATTCAAATGTCAGTAAGACACCAAAAGCAGGAGAGCTGGAAACAAACAGTGACAGGACAAAAGCAGGCTGGGACATAGCTCGAGAGAGGGGCTGTGTAAATGGCTGCCCTATTTTAGATTCTGCAAGATGCTTTTATCTTAATCTGGTGACTGGTAAGTGAATTTAGTGTGAAGAAACACAGTGTAGTGGAAAAACACTTAAAGCATTATTACAGCTACAAAACCTCCTCTAACTCTGTTATAGGGGCTCTAATCAGTCACTGGTCTATAAGCTCTGTTTCTTGCTTATTCATAACACCTTTGCTGCATGAAAAGGGATATATGTAAACAGGGTAAACACAGAAAACAGGCATCTGTCTCAGTATTTGCTCAGCTTCTTTGTAAATAGGCATTCTGATATGATCACAATAAAAAATCATTCTGTTTGTTACATGACGAGCTTTTCATTGTGTGTCATGTTTTGAACAAATAGCGAGTTTACAATATATAAGATGCTCTGTGTTTGTTACTTGTTTACATATAACATCTAAACATAGTGTATCCTTAAGGCTTTTCTCATTATAATTTCAACTTCCTATCATCTCTGCCATTCATCGAGTTCCATAAGACTTTTATAAAAAAATCACTAGACTACTTAAAATAGAAACAATGCTATGTTCCTTCTTATGCTGCAAGTCATGAACTACATTAACTTGCTTAATATTTACATTAATGGTGAGAGATTGTTTTGTTATTTACTATAAGGAATTCTAGTTTGAAGACAGTAAATATCAGAATCTTTGTACTTTAAATATCAGATCCAAAGTTTTAGTTATTCAGGATATCAAAATCAGGTCTATTGACTGTAAATTTATTAATCACTATTCTTCTTTTTGTTATCTTACCCCCTTTTGAGGATCTCTTTTGTGTGGAGGACAAAGATACCTACAAATTTTAAAAGCCTCCCATTTTCTTATCGTACATTCATGTAGTCCCAAGGCTACTCTAGAATTTATTCTTGGAATTTACCAAAGTGGACTTCATGTATGCCTTGCAGTAGAATGGTTTGGGTGAATTAGGATTCTCTTTGGCACCCCTTATCTGCTACCTTAAACCCAGGATTCTGGTTAATATGTCAATGGATTGACATAATTGCACAATGTAATATGTTTCCTTGGTTTATGTTATTGTAATTTTCAGACTAACTTTCATTTTTCTACAACCCAAAGGAATCCAAATCTTTTTTTATATAAAAATATTTTTTATTGAAAAAAAAATTTCCGCCTCCTCCCAGCCTCCCATTTCCCTCCCCCTCCTCCCACTCCTCTCCCCCTTTCCCCACTCCTCTCCCCCTCCCTCTCCAATCCGAAGAGCATTCAGGGTTCCCTGTCCTGTGGAAAGTCCAAGGTCCTCTCCACTCCATTCAGGTCCAGGAAGGTGAGCATCCAAACAGGCTAGGCTCCCACAAAGCCAGTACATGCAGTAGGATCAAAACCCAGTGCCATTGTCCTTGGCTTCTCAGCAGCCCTCATTGTCTGCCATGTTCAGAGAGTCCGGTTTTATCCCATGCTTTTTCAGTCCCAGTCTAGCTGGCCTTGGTGAGCTCCCAATAGAACAGCCCCACTGTCACAGTGGGTTGGTGCACCCCTCTTGGTCCTGACTTCCTTGCTCATGTTCTCCCTCCTTCTGCTCCTCATTGGGACCTTGGGAGCTCACTCCGGTGCTCCAATGTGGGTCTCTGTCTCTACCTCCATTCATTGCCAGATGAAGGTTCTATGGTGATAGGCAAGATATTCATCAGTATGGCTATAGGATAAGGTAATTTCAGGTTCCCTATCCTCAGCTGCCCAAGGAACTAACTGGGGACCTCGCCCTGGGAATCTGGGAGACCCTCTAGGTTCAAGTCTCTTGCCAACCCTAAGATGGCACCCTTAATTAAGATATATACTTCCTTGCTCCCATTGGGGCAACTTGGGGGAATGGGATGTTTAGGAATCCAAATCTTGGCTTAATGGGAGGGAGAGTTTGTGAAATTGCCTCATGTTGACTGATGGGGGCAGCAGAGGGCTTTAAGTGGACTTAGGTGAGGCAACATTGGCTTCTTGGGTTTGGGCATGATGTAAATGGTAAATGCTAGAAATACATGTGTGAATGAACTAGGGAGAAATCTGTGGTGGCATATTATGTTAACTGGGCAAAGATGTGTTATATTTGTTTATACTGCAGAATATTACTTTTTGTGTAAAGATATGTGTTACTTTTGTATACGCAGCATATTTTAACAATGTAAGGACTTGTGTTTAATTATATAAATGTACGTTGTTGTTTCACCTTGCCTACCTAAGACACCTGATTGGGCTAATAAAGAGCTGGATAGCCAATAGATAGGCAGATAAAGGATAGGTGGGGCCGGTGGGCAGAGGGAATAAAGAGGAGGAAAAATCTAGGCTCAATAAGAGGGATGGGAGAAAAAGGAGAGGAGAAGAAGAGGAGGAGGTGGTGGGGATGCCAGGAGCTAGCCACTGCGCCACCCAGTCAGCCAGCTAAACAGCTAGCCAACAACAGAGGAAGCAGGGAAGAAAGAAATACAGAAAGAAGGAAAGAAAGGCAAAAAGCCTCAAGACAAAACATAGATAACGAGAACAGGATAATTTAAGTTAAGTTAGGAAAGCTGGCTAGAAACAGGCCTAAGCTGAGGACCAGGTATTTGTAACAAAGAATAAGAAGTCTCTGTGTCTTTATTTGGGAGTTTGGTAGTGGCCTCCCAAAAGAGAAAAAGTCAACTACAGAAATTCTCCATGGGAAAAATTCAAATGGTCAATAAACATTTGGAAAAGTGTTTAGCATCCTTAGCCGTCAGGGAAATGAACACCAAAGTTGCTTTTTAAAATTATTTCATTCACCCCAGCAGGATAGTTGTTACCAAGGAAACAAACAAAAGCAAATGCTGGTAAGGATGTGGGGAAAAAGACCCTTAGTCACTGGTGTTAGGGACGTGAGCCAGTAGATACTATAGAAGTCAGTTTGTCTCCAAAAAGCTAAAAAATAATAGGTTTACCATATGGTACAACTGTATCACACTTGGTTATATCCCCAAAACAATGACCTGAACACCCATGTTTATTTCTACACTATTCATAATAGCCAACGCATGGAATCAGCCTAGATGTCTCTCAATAGATACATAAAGAAAATGTGGTACACATATGTAGTTGAATTTTGTCCAGTTGTAAAGAAAAACAAAGTTATGACCTGAACAAGAAATTGATATTACTAGAGACCACAATGTTAAGAAAAATGAACAACACTCAGAGATACAAATACTAAATATTTTCTCCATTACATGGAATAGATTTAAAGGTGTGTGTGTGTGTGTGTGTATGTGTGTATGTATAGAACATGAAAGTAAAATGTGAAGTATGAGGAAAAGGAAGATATCTTAAGGAAAGGGGAGGGAACATATCATGAAAGTTGAGGTAGGAACCAATCCAGAGGAGGATGACAAGTAGGAGTGAAAAAAAAGAACAAATCAGAATGCCATATATGTGTGAAAATATCATGATAAAACTTTTTCCTTTTTATGTTGATCAAAAATAAATTATGGAGAGAGAGAGAGAGAGAGAGAGAGAGAGAGAGAAAGAGAGAGAGAGGAATCTGGAGATGGACTGGGTCGAATTAAGTATGAAAGGGTCATAGAAACTGTCACAATTAGAGGTGAAGGAATAAAACCCCAGGTCAGACACAGGGCTTTCTGTCTCTCAAGAGCCTCAGGTCATAAAGAACCTCAATTACAGCTTCAAAAAAATCTTACTTGTTTTTAGTTTTGATCTTATGAACTCTATTTAATATTATTATTACATTTGTTATTTATTATAGTGTACTTTCTTGTTATTCCATATATTTGTTGTTTAAACCTAAATTTCTAGCACAATATAAATCCCCAAAACATTTAATTATGAGTATTTATTAACATATCATACTTAATAAAACCAAAAACTGAGCAAGGTCAAAATGTTTAGAATTACATCTCAGATTTAATCTAATCTCAAATCTCAAACTCTCCTTCAAAGTCTCTAAACCTTGGCAGCTTTCTACTAGTAAAAGATTATTTCTATATCTAGAAAATCAATACACTGCTATTCCTAAAACCCCAAATGCCCTTTCTAAATATATTTATGTCTAAAGAACACTCTTTAGAATGTATTTTTTTAGAATGAAAATCTTTGCATCGGAGATTTTGAGTTCTTTGGTGTCCCATTCAAGTAATTTAATTATTGAATGATCTAATGGCAATAAGAAAATAGCAGATATATTAGGTTAGGGAATTGCTGTTGAGTCTCAGTTACAGAGATGTGCAATACCTTGAGAACTTCACAGAATTGTGATCTTGTCTTAGAAGCTGGTACCTGCTTTAATGTAATATAAATATTTATAATGTGTTATATATAAAAATTATAAAAAACGTGCTGGTGAAATAGTCAAAATATTTAATCAGTTGCTTGTATGGGTTATACTATTTGTGAAACTGAAAAGATAGAAATATGTGAGTTAGTTTATTAACATTCTAAAATAAGTCAGAAATGAACTAACCATGCTTCCTGTGTCCATAAATTTTGTTATAAGGAGCAGCTTGCTGGTTCCCAGATGTTCAGCTCCTAAATAATCACACAGAAACCATTTTATTTGCAAAACCATTTGGCCGATAGCTTAAGCATATTTCTGGCTAACTCATATTCTAAACTAACCCATATCTATTAATCTGTGTATTTCCATGTAGCTGTGGCTTATGGGGTAAAGTTCCATCAGCATCTGTCTCCAGTGGGGGCTACATGGCTTCTCTCTGACTCCACCTCCTTTCTCCTAGCATTCAGCCAGCATTCCCTGCCTATCTAAGGTCTGCCCTATCAACAGGCCAAGGCAGTTTCTTTATTAACCAATGGTATTCACAGCATACAGAGGGAAATCTCACAACAAAATTTTTAGTGGAAAATAGGATAAAGCCTATAATCATTGAATTCTATATTCATTGTGATAAACATTTTGTTGTTTTAAAGCTAGGTTTTTACTTCCAAGGGTCATAGTTCACAATGGACAGAAGGCATGTGTTGTGTGGTCTGTTACTACCAACTCTCACACTTTGAGGACAGGGTATACTTCACGCTTCCCTGAATGTAGACACTCTTTCCTATTGCTAATGATTAGCTCATACAAATACCACTCTTCTGCCTTATGTGGGACACGTGCTTTAGATAGGATTAAGAAAAGTGCCTTTCCATAATAGACAACATTGGTTGATGGAAATACTCATAATACATGTGGGTTTATGGAAAGATTCAAACTAAATCACAGAAAAATATCAACAGATTCTTAGGACTATGACTTGGGTACCTGTGGATTAACTCACACACAGGATTAGTCTTTCAGTTCGTTCTCTCATCTTTTCTCATTCAGCCTGCATCCTTCTTGTTTATTCTCCTAAGCAGCATGAATCCAGGCTCCATTCCCATTGCTCTGCCTGAAAAGCAAGTTGACAGCAATGTCTGGCTCCTCTTAATTTGCTAGAGACCACTAACTGAGCTCACTAAAGACACTGGTGGCAGGGATCCCACAGAAAGTGAGAATTCCACTTGGTTGGTGCAGGTTCCTTCGTAGATAATGCTCTTTTTGGATAAGTCCTCAACGGACACAAGGTGGCACACAGATTCTTAAGTAGCCTCCAAGATCTCTGCTGACTGCTGTACATATCTTTGTGTAATCTATTCCATTTCCCACCGTGAGTGGACATGACTTGCTTATAATCAGTAGAATACACTTGAAGTAATGGAATGTATGTCCTATGGCTGTATTACATGGCATCAAACTCTAAACACGAACTCGATGAGGCCTTTTGTCAGGGAAGGGTGGTCAGCTCTAAGATCTAAGGCAGCTTCCTGACAATGGTCAGTAGAAAACCTCATGTTCTAATCTATAGCTGCCGGAAGATGAATTCTGCCAACAGCCTAGGAAATAAACCTCTTGATGAGACTATATATAACTCAGCTGATAGCTTGGTTCCTATTGTGAAATCTTAAAACCCACATACTCTATCTATGTGTAGGTATCTGGGTCATAGAAATTATAAGTGTGTTTTGTAAATTGCTAAATTTGTGGGAGTTTTAAAATGAATATAAGTAATTGTCACCATCTACTCACTATTACTCTCAACCCAACTGCACTGTCATTTTATGGAGATTAAACATTTATTAAGTTAAATATTTCATTTTTCTACTCTTAGCCATCTATCTCCCTTCTGAAATGTATGATTTTGCAGCCTCTAATGTATGGTTTGAATTTTATCAAGGTCAGTTTCTTCATCTATCAAATGGTGGCAATCATACTTTTGCCCCCAAGTCATAGTATTAATGAAGCATGGTGTTTTAATTCCTCTGTCTCCAGATTTTATCTTTATTGCCTCAGCTTTCATAATTATTTACCCCATGTGCCCTAGATTTTATTGTCTAGAAAACCCTAACACCTTTCTTATTCCCTGCATTTTTTCATAGTTTGCATCCCAAGTTCAGAGCAATATCCAGTTCCTCTGGCTTTGTTACAGAATACAAGCTGAATTCACTAAGAACAGTGGTGTCAGTGACCTTACAGAAAATGAGAATTTTGAGGCTTGTGCTTTTCAAAGTACTTTGGTAATTGTGAGCTAGCTTGGCTTCATTGGGCCAATTCCATAGCCATCTTCCCACAAGATAAAGCAGAATGTGCAATTACCTGGGTACCATTAACTCTAGTGAGAAATACACGAGAGTATTGGGCTCCTAATTGACTAGAGAATGAAATCTAATCCTAAACTATTTAAAAGAAGTGCAGCAGACCCTTAGGATCTGCAAAATGGTACAAAATAGTAAGTACTTTCCCAAATCATTGTAATGACTTGTCTGAACATGAGTGCCCTGCTGTTCCCGAAAGTTATCTCTGTTTTCAAAGCCTCCATAAATAACTGCCCAATCTATATTTGTGTTATCCTCCCTATATAAATCTGCCACTGTGTTGCTTTAGCCCTTTGAAGAAAATTATGTATGAAGTATAAAAGTATAGAAAATTTCTAGAGAAAAGAACTTAGCAATATTTGAGTAGCATCCTTGGATATGATTTGCATCATAGACTTCACAGAATGTTTGATTTACAATGTCATTTGAAACCCCTTGCTCTTTACAGGTGAAAAAGTCTGACAGTTTGGTCAACTGGGAACTTTTTCTTATAGCATCAGCTGTCTCACTGTAGTGGTTAAATACAAACAACTGAATTAGTAAGTATGTTTATATGACATAAGCAGACAGCTTAGTGGCTAACAGTGTTTGCCTTTGCATGATATCAATATGAGTTTAAGTAATGGTAGTGGTTCTATTCCTTCCTGGTTATGTGGTGGATAAATTACTTAGCTTCCCTCAATCACTATTTCTCCACCTATGATTTGGATATGATAATGCTATTCTAACTTGTTGTGAGAATGAAATAAGAATATAAATATCAAGTTTATGTTGTATATATTTAATAGCTATTATTATGAAATGATTTTATATCAGTTAAACCTTGTATGCATAATCATAATTGCTATCACATTTTATTTTAAATTACCTTATCCTTTTATATATTTTGCTGGTGAGAAAATTAAAACTACAAAAAACAGTTAAATTCTGTCCATGCTTGTTGCTTTCTCTGTGGTATTAGAGAGATAGGTCTCAGGCTTGAGAAGTACGAACTTCAATATTCAAGGGCTTTGTGCCTCTGTAATGCTTCTGTTTTACACATTTATACACGGAGGTGATAAGTTCAGCCTGGAGCATAGTTCTTTGCAGAGGCTGTAATTCCACTTGGATGGGATATTTGTGTCTCCAGAGAAACTAACAGTAGGGTCTAAAACAGATATGCATTTATTTTGTAACAAGTTGACACCATTATAAAGAATAGGAGCACTTACTTTAAAATAAGTTAATGATTACTCAAATGTAAAGGATGTAAGATGAAAGAAAGCTAAGAGGGAGGGGTCAAAGTAAAAAGTGTAGTGGGAGATATTCAGAGACCCACTAGAAGGAGCCCATACTCGTGAGTCAGACTTCTGGTAGACCCATCATACATGCATTAGCTTATGAGTATACACACATGTGCATGTTCCTCTCAATGAACTATGTTTTTTCCTCTTTGCTTCCCTTAGAACAGTTTTAGATTTTTCTTTTTTCTTGAATTTTTTTATTCATTTACATACCAACCACAGTTCTCCATTCCTTCTCTTCTCCCACCCCCTTCACATCCTTCACCCCATCCCTCAGAAAGGGTAAGGCTCCCCATGGGGAGTCAACAAAGCCTGGCACAGGAGGTTATGGCAGGACCAAGCCCCGCCCCCCGCCCCCCCAGCATCAAAACTGAGCAAGGCATCCCACCATAGGGAATGGGCTCCAAAATGTCAGCTTATGTATCAGGGATAGATCCTGGTCCCACTGCCAGGGATCTCACAAACAGACCAAGCCTTACAACTGTCACCCATGTGCAGAAGGCCTAGTTCAGGCCCATGCAGGCTCCCCAACTATCAGTCCAGAATTCCTGAGCTTCTACTGGCTAGAATCAGCTGTCTCTGTGGTTTTTCCCATTATGTCATGATCTTGACCCCCTGCTCATGTAATCCCTTCTCCCTCTCCTTCCCTGGACCCCTCAGAGCTCAACCCAGTGCTTAGCCTTGGATTTCTGCATCTGTTTCCATCTAGTTACTAGTTTTACAGGTTTTTTCTTCTTTTGTGGACATTTCTAGTATGTCATTAGATATTCAGACTGGAAGGGGAACTAGGGTAGAGATGCTACTGGGGATTCCTCAGAATATACACAATTGTGAAGTCAAGGATGCAGGTGAAATGAGTCAGGGTAAGTTCAGATGGGTGGACCTAAGAGGTGGGGGGATAAGAGTGGATAAAGAGATTGGAGGGAAGCAACAGTTCTGCTGGGGCTAAAGTTAAAACGAGAAAATGAGGAGGTTAGAGAAGGTTTTATAGAAACAAGCAGAGAGAATGAAGGCAGTGGGGGAGATAATACAAGGACAGAAGTGTTAATTGGATTTGACAGCACATAGGTCATTAATGAATGGCAAAACAGTTTCAAAGAAAAGTGGGTAGTTCAGAAATGATGTTTATGATATCAAAGACAGATAATTCATTTAAAGAGTTTGTATGTGGAAGAGTTAGGGAAAGGGTTTGCAGGAACTTGGTCTGAACTTTTTGCTTCTGTGTTTGTGGAGTGTGTGTGTGTAACTTTGGAAGGTGCAAAACACTTTCTATTTTTATACTTTGAAAGTAAAGATCCCAAATGGGGCATAAAACTCACACACCCCCACTGTCCTACCATGTAGGTACATAGCAGGTAAGATTTCACTTTTCAGTTGACAAAGTCAGAACCTTCTGACTTGGTGTTCCTAGTGTAACACAAACAGATGTGACATTGTCACTTTGTGGTGGAAACTAGAAACAATGAATATTTTTATACCTTACATTTTCTCCTTTCAGTGACCTAAAAAAATATGTGTTAGGGTAAAGCTGCCATGAACTTACATCAGAAGAGAATAAAGTAAAATGAATGTAGCTTCTCAGGATTGTGTAACAAGCATCAAAATCAGGGATTTATTTAATATCGATTTCTCAATCTCTTGCATTTTGCTCTGAATCTCAGCCTACATTTCGTTTATTATTTGTTTCTCTTAAGTTAATTGTTTTGAGTTATTTACAATGTGGCTGATAAGATCATCACAGTGAGCTAACTGTACTTTCAGACTCTTACTAGGGCTTACACTGTTGTCTCTTTCCCTCAAGCCTTCTCAGGCCTTTGGTCCTCTGACTTTCTAGGGTTTCATTTTACAGATGCTGACTAAATCGACTGCGGGACTTTTCAGACTCCATTATTTCATGTGAGCTCACCTTTGTAATGAATCTGTTTCTTGGGACCGGAAAGATGACTCAGTGGGTAAACTGCTTGTCACACAAGCCTGATGATCTGAGTTAGGATCACTGGGGCCCACATAAAGCGAGTCATGGTTGTGGGTGTCTGCATGTGTATTCCCAGCACTCCTACAGTTATGTCAGAGGTAGAGATAGCAGAATTACCAGAAGCTTGTGGGACAGGTAACCTACCACATGGAGAGGCACACAAGTCACCCTATTTCAAACAAAGCAGAAAGGAAACATTGATACTCATGGTTATCTTCTGAGTTCTGCAATCAGGCTGTGGCATACATATGACCACACTCACATACAGAAACATATATGAACGCAAACATTAAAACTTGTCCCCCGCTCACACACACATACACAGCTAGGTAGCTTGGTCTCTTAATTTGGTTTTATTTATCTGGAGTACCTGACTGTACACGATTCTTATCTCCAAAGACTCACAGTGTTTGAATAATGTGATTTCAAGACTTCACTTTACAAATAAAGAAACTGAGGCCCTGAGTAGGTCCAGGTTTCCTTACCCCATCACAGTCATCTTTCCTCAGACCTTTTAATTTAATTTACACATACCTCCAGTTTCCTGGGGTTCCTTCTGTGTCCAGTTTTGACTGCTGATTCATCCAGACTCACGGTAGAATCTTGTATATTCCCAGATTCATCCTTTCCTATTGAAGCTGAATTTGGCTCAGTTTACCTAATCTAGAACTTTATCTGATGTTTTTCTCTTCTGTACTTCAAGTTTTGTTGGATACTGGGTTTGTGACACCCAAAAACTGTTATCTTGAAACACATGCATTCCAGAGTCTTTAAACAAAGGGGATCAGCATTTCTTCTTAGCCAGGCCAGAAATACCTTGTACTTTGAGTTGGAGAGGTGGAATGGCGACCAGCAAGTGAGGCTCGAGGGCAGGCCTGGTTCAAGACCTCTAGAGCAGAGTTGCTTTAGACATAAAAAGACATCAGAAGTCCAGAGGCGAGCTGTCTGTTCTTCCATACTCGAGGGATGCTTTTAGTGTTTGGGAAGAGAGGAGTTTCCAAGGAGGGATAAGTGTGCCACTCACAGAAGAGAGCAATTCCCTAGCCAAGCCTTGAAAAAAATATCCGGTGATTTATCAGCTTCATAACAGTATCTGTCTATCTGCAGAATTCTGAAAAATTGGATGAGACTTTCACTACTAGGTTAAGGAATATATACAATGCCTAGGGTTCCTTTTTGTGTATGTGTGTGGGGAAATAATAGCAAAGAAGCAGTTAAATGTTATGGTTATCACTGCTATTATTTTTCACGGAAAAGTGTTTGAAGAATGGCTCTTAAGAACCATGCAAGATCAACTTTTCAGTGAAAAGGGATCATATCATCTGGCTACCCCAAGGCTGCCTTTAGTAACTATTTTCCAAAATGTGAGCAGTAACCTCTCTAAAATGTACTCATCTGTCAGATTAATTTATCAGATTAGCTAGCAGAGAGCTATTTGGGCTCAGTGCCTGCTGCTCAGGGCTGCCTGGAGGCGAAATCAAGACTGGTAGATGGCTGGATGGGCTTGATTAAAGATAGAACATATTGAAATTTCTTTGGTTGGGGTGGAGGCAAGGAAACCTTCTTTAGCAAGAAACAGAAAACAGTTGGGTGGTCAGAACGCTTCATGGTAACCCAATCCAATTAGTCAATTCAATTAAATCCAATATTCAAATCAGTCAAATAGATTGGATGTAATTAAGAAATAGAAGCAACGTGGGTGAGAAGGTGTGCGCTTATTAAGATGATCTGAAACAATCGATATTGATGCTTGATTGTATCAAAATAATGAATGGTGAATTGTAGAATTAAAAACAGGGCCCAGTGGTCTATGTATGTTGTCTCCTCTGTTTGTCGGTTATCTTGTCTTGCTTACCACCAGGAAGCAGGAGGGAAGCATCACCTCTCAGCTGCAAAAAATAGATTGGAATTTCAAAAAGCTACGTCTGGCAAATGCTTTATAGCTATTCTCAATAACTGCTTATCATCTGAATTTCATGGGTCAGATATGAGGATGATCCCAAATTGCAAATTTTGCTGAGAAGGAAAGAACTAAATGAATAATATTTATTTTCACTGCTCGATATTTTTGAATCAATTTATTTCTAATTGCAATATTGTGTTTCATCTCCGACAAGATTGTCTTTGCCCACAAAGCGAGACGACCTGTAACATACACTGCCATTATTGCCAGGGCCTTCTTGAAGCTGCCATTGTTGACAGAAAATCTTACCAAAAAAAGCCTATAGCACAATGAAATATGAAATAAAATGGTCATTCAGGGATGAATTGCCTTTCTACTCGATTAAAAATAATTCCTTAAGAAACCTAGCATAATTCATTTCTGCAAGGTCCTTCATTTGTTGCCAAACGGCCTGACACACTGAAGCCCAATCGCTGACAGTTTTAGTAGCTGGAATTCAAACTCTCATGGAATAAACTTGTATTTGTGCCTTTGTGTCTGAGTGTATATATATCGTATATTGAAACTTATTTTTCTAAACACTTTTTGAAGTAGATGTTTGGGAAGGAAGAATAACATCTTTTTGGTGTATGTGTGTATATGTGTATTAGAGTTCACATGAGTATTGGCATGTGTGTGTGGTGGTGGTAAGTGTGCATGCATATGCACTTGCTTGTAGAGCCCTGAGGCTGACATAGGGAGTTTTTTTCCTCCTCCTCCTCCTTATACTGAGTAAAGGCCTTTCAGTCAAACCCAGAATTTGCCTAATTGTCCCAGGGTTCCACTGTTTCTGCCTTCTACCACCTCCATCATACAGTCTTGAAAATAAAGAGGCATCCACACTGACCTAGCATTTATGTGGTTTTGGAGACTCTAAGCCCCAGTCTGCTTGTTTTCATGGTGAGTGATTTACCCACTAAGCCATCTTCCCCCACCAGAAATGAATAGTTTAATTGCATGTAGCACTCAATATTCTCTTGTGATTCAAACAATGTTCCATGAACCTGAGATGGAGTGGCAGGGGAGAAGTCCCAGGGTGGTGGGGGAAAGCTGTTTGGTTCCATATCAGTTCTCATGACCCAGTCTCTGACATCTGGGGTATTAAATGTTCTTGACCAAGTCTTATTATTCTTCCTTGTATGTTGTCAGCTTGAGAAAGCTCCCTAAAAAAGAAGGCTGACATAAGCATAAGTGGAAAGAAATCTTCCAGAAGGAACAGGTACAAGGAAGGAAAGAGGAGATGTGAAAAAAGCAATGTATGTTTGCTACATACATCCTAAGTTATTACATCCTTTAACTTAGAAAGGAAAATGTAGCTATAAAGGCCTTTTGTTTTTGACTGAATGAGGATTTGAGCATTCTTAAAGGATAAGGTCATAAAATCAAGCTATGTTATCATCCTTTATAGAAAATATCTGAATCCTGAGAAAAGAGACATGATAGGGCAGACGTTGCTTAAAAGAAGACCACAATGAGATATGGTCTTGGGCTTTGGATTAGAACCACAAACCAGTGAGTGGTGTGAGACTACCTGGATCATTCCAGCAAGATCACCTGAACATGTTAAAAGAAGAACATACTCTACTGGTGGCAACAGCAAAAATCACAGAAAATCACAATGGTGGGGCATTGATGCTGTGTTGCTTGATTAGAGGAGAGAGCTAACAGGTAGGGACCTAAGAGTGGACACACTGAATTGTGGAAGCATGCCCATCCCCAGAACCATAGATATGAAAAACAACCTGATCGATACCTTTGCTTAGTAAAAAAACAGCCAACTAATCCTGCCTGGATTTCCGACTTATAGAACTGTTGTCCTTCGGCCAGGTATGGGCATGGCTGTGAATATGAAGGACCAATTGAATCACCTATCCGTTCTAAGTCTCAAGTAGAGTGGTGCAGTAGCTATTCATGCCTTCTTCTGAAAACAAAAAAAAAGCAGAAACCTCCTTTTTAACTCAGGATCCAGGTATATTGGTGTATAGTATGGAGATTTCAGTCCCTTGGGAGATACCCTATATACATACACTGGTTGTCATAGTGAACCATAGGAAGAAGACACTAACTGTATCTACAGAATTATGCCAAATAGACTTCCTTCTACTGAATTGATTTTGGAACTGAAAGTTAGATCAATAATACTACAAACAAAATCAGTCATCAGGAAAAAAAAAAGTCAATAGGAATGTATCACAAAATCCCCGTCACTTTACTATAATTCATTTTGGGGACTGTTTTTCATGATTTCTGAGTTTAGGTATTCAACCATAGTGGTATGGATTACATTGTGTCAGACCTGGGTGGATTTCAATTGTGTAACTCCTGAGTAACTTGGTGCCCACTCTTGTGCTTGGTTATGTGCTTAAGCAAGCAAATACAGGGTTTATGCGGAAGTTGTGAGGAAGCTTTGCATTGATAAAAGAGAAGGGAAGTCTGGGCAAAGGTGATTGACAGTACAGAGACTGAATGAGCTAATGTCCTCATGGACCAAACATTTAAACTGAATGCATCTTCTACTTCCATCAGAAACATTCTATGTAGCCTTGTGATTTTATGATTTAATATTTTAATATGCATGTATGGGTATGTACATGTTTATATATGACTATTTGTATGGGTGTGTGCACGTGTGTTGAATGCAGGTATAGGTCTTGCATTGTACATGTGAAGGTGAGAAGCCAACCTTGAAGCCTGGTCCTGACCTTTTATCTTGCTGGAGATAGAGTCTCTCTTTTCTTTTTGTTAATCACCTCTGCATATACCTTGGTAGCTGACATGAGAGATTCTGGACCACTCTTGTTTATACCACTTGCTTCACCACAGGAATATCGACATCACACACATCTACACTACTTTTCCAGGCTTTACATGAGCTCTGGTGATCTGAACTCAGGTCCTCATCCTTGGGCAACAAAGACTTTATCCATTGAGCCATTTCCCCAGCCATGATTTTATGATTTTCATTCAGCTTCCCAGCTTCTCCTTTTCCCTGTCTGTGGATTGTTTATTCTAATTAGGTGAATGGGTGTGCAAATCTAGCTATGGCCAGCTGAATCTGTACCCCCTTATACTTGTGAAGGAAATGGCCCCTCAGAGATGGAGGTTGACTCTGAACGTAGACAAATAGCAAAGGATGCTGCGGGTGAGGAATGGTTTAACCATGGCAGTGTTTTGTAACAGTTGACTGTGATTTCACACCTGATGGCACGGTAGATATTGGAGTTGGTGAAGTAGTTGTGCATCTCTATTTATCAGTACAACCTTGGGTATTAGATTTTCTTAATAAAGAAAAAAGCCTGAAAAAAAAACCCAAAACTGAACAGAGGTGATTTTGTCTAGATGCTGTATTTTTGCCAATCCTTCAGAAGATGAATCTTGTTGGCAATGACCTATAGACCTCTACTGTGATTTGTTGCTAATGTCCAGTCTGGAATTGTAATGTCGTGACCCTGATGTCATTGTCTTACACAACCATTTTCTATGGTATCTGTGGAGAACAAGTAAGAAACTAGCAAGTTTCTACATTTGACCTAGTAGTGAGTTTGGGAGTAGAATTTATGCGCATAATCAGCACAAAGTCTTTGGGCTACAGAGTTCCAAAAGTGGGCCACATTAACAGGACAGTGACCCTTTAAGCTCTGGCACAATTGCCACTGCAATGCACACATCGACATCTCTGATGGAAGGACATGTCTCTAACCTTTATACAAATGCCTTCTTTCTCTTCCTTTTCATTTACTGTGACCGTTTTTTTTTTTGGCTTTGATTTCTTTTACCTGTATTTTAAACCCTTATCCACAAAGAGGATATGAGAAGTTCAAAACATGAAATCATAAGTCATTGTTCTGTTTCTGATCGTGTTCTGGTTTAGACTTGGTTTGGAGGAAGCTGTTTCTTTAAACTCTCTTTTGCCCTATTTGAGATTAATCTGCTGCAACACCTGTTAATATAGCTGGACCTTCCATGGTGTTAATGTGAATCACTTAGCTATTTAAAAAATGAGAGGGAGCTGCTTTCATCCCTTTGGCTATGTGCTAAGATTAAACACTTACTTTGTCAAACCTTAGCAGGCAGCCTAAGTGAGGGCACTGCCGAGGAGATGATGAACAGACCTGAGATGCTGCAAGCATCTACGACACCCCTGAAGGGGAAATTTAGCAAACTCATGCTGTTACAGTTTCTAAAAGTGAACACTGGATTTGGCAGTGCTGAAACCTACCTTTCCCCCAAAACCTCACAGAATTGAGGGGAAGGGAAAAAGCAGGGAATTGGAACAGATGCTGAGGCAGCTGGAGACAGACCCTGAAATATATAATTGTACCCAATTTAGTTACTAAATGTAGGGTGCTTATAGACACTGCGTTCCTAAAGAAGCAATAGACTTTTTATTGCCACTAAGGCTGAAATGAACAAGTCGTTTGATCATTTTGTCTAGATTAACTGGTAATGAATCAATTAGCGAACTAATTTCAGACAGTCACCTAGTTATTAATTGGTGTATAAATCCACCAATGCAGTAGAAAGGGTCAAATGTCCATGTAAGGTTTTAGAAATGCAAAGTCCCAGAGAAAAGGGTTTTAAAGCATGCTGAGACACATAGACACACGGACACCACATATTAGTAGTAGTAATAGTAATAATAATGATTATTATTATTGTTATTAGTGTGTGACATATGTAGGTGAGGGCGAGTTTGTGCCATTGCCTATGGGTGTGTAAATCAGCTATCAACTTTTGAGAGTTAGCTCTCTCCTTCCACTGAGATGTTTCAGGGATCTGGTTCATGTCACTAGACTTTTGTGGCAGGTGATTTCCATTGCTGAGTTGTCCATCCTGTCAGCCCTCAAGCACATATTTTTACATATTGGTGATTGTGTAGGTTTATAAGTGTGTGGATATCTTTTATATCTTATTCACTACAGCAAAACCGCAGTTTAATGACTAAGGCCAGTTTTTATATAAAAGAAATACTCTTCATATAGTTTTCTGTATTTACATATTTACAGTTGCCCTCCTCATGTTTACATATGTGAATTCAACAGTAACAGACCAAACATGTGCAAGGGAAAAGATTAGGTGTATTGAACATGCATACACTTTCCTCTTGTCATTATTCGCTAAGCAATATACTGTAATAATATTTGCATAATGTCTCTATTAGATTATATTTCAGATGATTAAATAGGTAGAAAACCATGCACTGGGGCTATGTACATATTATACATCATACTATGTAAGAGCTATGACTATTGTGGACTTTGTTATCCAGAGGGGTTCCCAGAACCAGTCTTTTGTGGGGACTGATGAATGACTGTGTATACTTAGCCGTTAAGTCCTGCAGTTATTGACCCAATAATTGTATAAGTACCTTTGAAGCACTTGTTTATGTCCGTTCTCTTTCTGTTTAAACCAATGCTCCAAGCCTCGTTCTTTATTTCCAGGGGTTGGAGGAATGCCCTGCATTTAGTGCAGTGCCGCAAACTGACTGGAGAATGCTGCTACTGGCAGTAAGACGGAAATGCTTTGCCGCATTGGAATGAGGCAGGAGGCCTAGAGCCCGGCTCAGCAGCTTACTCCAACCTCTTGGCTATGGTGATCGAGCAGCTGGCATAAAAGAGGCTATGTTCCCCAAAGATAAATTTAGCAACTTCTGTAATGTGCAGAAGAAAAGCAAAGACAGAGGTGCTCCGAGTTATGCCAGTAAACACGTTTTGACAGTGGAATTTTAAAAAGCTTTCAATTAAATTCAATTTGAAGAATGGCAAGCGGATTTGGATATGCTCAGGCTGTGCTGTAGGAACAAATAAATCCTCCTATCTCAGTGGCTTCACGTGTAAGAATTCATTCCTTGTTCAAGTATAATCTGCTGCAGGCTCGGCAGTTTTACAATGTCTCCGGTTCAGGCGGTGACTCAGGGCTGGTTCAGCAGTTCTACAAAGTCTCCCGTTCAGGTGGTGACACAGGGCTCCCGACTGCTTCCATTTTGTGGAGCTGTGCTCTTCCACATTGGGTCCTCTGGTGATGCAGTTGCTGAAGAGAATTTGGAGCACGGTTCATTACCATTTCACTGCCTTGTCCCTGAAACCTTTGTGTCATGCTGTAGCACAGACTGCAGGCTAAAACTTATCACTAGGCCATGTCTCACGGCAAAGTCTACACAAAACAGGACCCACTTCGAGTCTCAAATAAAGATCAAAACCAGATGTCAGAGAACGTTGCTGTCACCCCACACAATACGTCACAAAGATGAATGCTTTTCCAGTTAAGACCCATTGGCTCAAGATCGCTCATCCAAAGCCATAAGAGTCACAACATAAATAAAGAGTGGCTTTTAAAATCAAATCTTAGTGCCACGTTTGACATTTACCAAGGCTTTAAATGTGCATTGACTGCCTATAAATCTTTAGCTTCTGTAGTTCAGTGGGGTTGGGAAGTGAAACAAAACAAGCCAAATGCTCTATTAGCACTGAAGCGCTTCTGATGAATGAAGGAGGCAGCCAGCGGGACAGCTCTGCGCAGGACAGGGTGTAAGAGAAAAACATGAAGGACCTCTGCTAGCAAAGGGAAGGCAGGCAAGGACCTCCAGGAAACAAGAGAATCCTTGGAATAGAATCCTATGCCACCACTGCACCACTTGGGAGAGGCCAAAGGGATTTTGTGAGCTCAGTGGTTTGTACAATGAGAAGCTTCTGCTGATTTTGAGCCCCTTTGAGTGATATGCCAACCAAAATTCTAGATCTGTCAAGAACTATTTTCGTGCCTCCCTCCCTCCTTCGTTTTCTTCCTCCCTCTCCTCCTTCTTCCTTTCTTCCTCCCTCCCTCCCTCCTTCCCTCTCCCCCTCCTTCCTTCGGTTCTTCCTTCCTTCATTCCCCCAATCATCTGAAACTTGAGGACAATTTTATTAGAGTTACAAAACAGAAAAACCAAATGGAACAGAAACCAAACCCCCAGGACAGGCAAGCTGTAAACCTTAACAGCTGTTCAGAGGAGGAGAGTAGAGAAGAGAAGGGGAACAAAAGCGCACTGCAGATAAAAGCCAGGCTGCCTGAGTTAACCTGGCATGGGTGTCAGCCACACTGTGGGGAAGGGAATGGAGGAGCTTTGGAGAAAGAGGAAGGAAGTCCAACATAGCACAATGCGTGCTCAAGTTCTGGCCAGCATCCAAGTACATGAGAAAAGGAAAAGTCGCATCTTTCTGAAACTCAGATGCAGGGGCCTAAAGGAACCCATGGAGTCAGGAACAGTTTTTGCTTTTTTTTTCCCCAACCTACATTTTGTTTTGTTTTTATAAAAAAGGAATGATCACTCATGAGGACTTGTGCAGGAATACCTTCATTAACATTTTGGTGTACTTTATTTTGGATGTTTTGCATATCATGCCTTCTAGATAATCTATGTCTTGCTTTATTTACAAAGCCCCTAAACCAACAGCGTTTCCACAGGCTCTGTGTCTAAACTCTTGATTTCTTTGTAAGCATCGGTTCTATATAGAATCATCTGCTTCATTTGATTACTCCATACCAGGCAATACTAACACACTTACCCTCTCGAGCAATGATTTCAGTTTTTGCTGGACATTAGCCAACCAGGAAGCATTAAAAGAAATGGCACGAGGCCCAAACTCTATACAAACCAATTTACTTATGACCCGAGGACGCTGCAACCCTGATGTGACTATTTTGAGTGGCCAGTGGTACCACTATGTATTTACCATCTACCCTAGCCATTTTCCTACCTCACAAGATTTTTCTGATTTTCTGAACTCTAAATTAGATCCACAGCCATATCTAATTCTACTTTTACCTCATCATAAAACACTGACAACCTGCACAGTAAGCTGCCTTTTTAATCAGCATTTGAAGGGCTAGACAAGAAAACCTATAAAAAAATTCATCATTTTCAAATTTATTATCTGTGTTGTGTCTCATCCAGTAGGGATTCAGCCTTTTCCTCCCATGAGAATAACTTGATGAGCTTTAAAACAAACAAACAAACAGAAAACCACTGGAAAAAACCACACACCTGCCCAGCACTAAACTCCTGAGATTGTATTCCAAGCAACATTGGGTGGCGTACAGCTAATGTTATTGGTTACTCCTTGAACAATTATGATACTCAGGCATTTCGAGAACCAGGGTTAGTCATCAATCTTGAGAACATACAACATAGTATACATACAACATACAATAGAAATGGCTTCAACTTCTCTGGTCCTCAGGACTCTTTGAACAAAGCAATCTCCTCATGTGTGGAGAATAAGAAATTGAACAAAGGTAATGAAAGCTGATGCCACGTCGCTTGCATGTATTACAAGATATGCATAAGGAATGGGATTCACCACAAAGAGACTTGGATACAAGGTTAATGCACAGGCAGTTGGTGGCTCTAAGGTACCAAGTAGTGAAAATCTCAGATATCAAGTTCTTAATCAATGTCCTTTTTCTTAAATCACTGTATTTCATGTGTTGAGATGAGTGTAGTATTCCGTGGCTACTTGTGTGTACATATGGTATATTTGAAATAGTTAACAAACTAACTTCTCTAACTGTAAGTCATCCAGCAGCAGGAATTAATTTTCCATGCCCTTTTGGAAACATTTTTGGTATCTCTGTTCTTTTGCTTCTGAGTGAGAATCCATGTGACTCATGACATCTCTCTTCTAGGAATCCTGTAATTGGCACCATCAAAAGCCTACTTGGAAGCTGGTGATGGACGGTGCACACCTGAATCATAATTAAGAGGCCAGTAGGTTTAATCAGGAGGATAACAATTTTAAAGACAACCTGGACTACACAGTGAGGCCCTGCTAAACACTAAGTGGGGCTCTCTATGATCTAGGTAGTTTTGCAGGCCTGATGTGAGCTCTCCTCATAGGACACATAAGTGCCCTTTGTTGAATAACTTCTTTTTTCCTGTTCTCCATATTCCTCGGACTATCTCATTCGTATCTTCTATCGTTACAGCGACTGATTATTTTGTTTGTTTCTTTTCTGGTTCATAAACTGAACATTTCTAAAATCACTAGAGAGACTGGTCTGTAATATTTTTTTTCTTATTAAATTATTTTCCTTTGAGTTGCCCTTAGCACTCTGCTTCTCCTTTCGTGACTGGTGGACAATCTGGGCCATAGGAAATATTTAAGCGTCTTTTTAAAACACCATGTTATATGTGTATGTCTCTGTGTACACATGTGCATCTATGCAGACATACTTGTGGGCACATGTATGTAATGTCAACTTCTAGGGTTATTCCTCAGAAGCCTTCTACCTATTTTATACTGTGTGTGTGTGTGTGTGTGTGTTATACATTTTTGAGAAAGAGACTCCCATGAGGACCCAAGTTTTAGTAATCAGGCCACATTAGCTGGAGAGCGAGCTCCAAGAATTGCTTTTTTAGCTGCCCAACACTGGAGTTCCAAGCAAGTACTCTCATTCCCAGTTTTTATGCTTATGTAGGTGCTGAGAATCAGACTTGAGTTCTCATGACTGCATGACAAGCACCCATGACAGTGTTGTTTCCCTCCCTTTTAACCATCTTTCACAACAATATGGTTTTGGAGCTGCAGTTGAACTCATCTGTGAGTTACCACACTTTCCATTTGCCCTTAGTGGCTATGACCTTTTTGTCAGGTACCAGCCCTCCAGTCCTAATGTCTTTAAAGGACAAACTCCTTGTGACAGGTGTAAGATGATATCTTAAAGTTGTCTTGATTTGCATTTCCCTGATCGCCAAGGAAGTTGAGCATGACCTTAGGTGTCTTTTGGCCATTTGAACTTCTTCTGTTGAGAGATTTGTTCAGCTCAGTGCCCCATTTTATAATTGGGTTGATTAGCCTTTTACGGTCTAGTTTCTTGAGTTCTTTATATATTTTGGAGATCAGACCTTTGTCAGTTGCGGGGTTGGTGAAGATTTTCTCCCAGTCAGTGGGCTGCCTTTCTGTCTTAGCGACAGTGTCCTTTGCTTTACAGAAGCTTCTCAGTCTCAGGAGGTCCCATTTATTCAATGAGGCACTTACTGTCTGTGGTCCTTGGACTTCCCACAGGGCAGGGAACCCTGACTGCTCTTTGGGCTTACGAGGGAGGGGGACTTGATTGGGGAGGGGGAGGGAAATGGGAGGCGGAGGTGGGGAAGAGACAGAAATCTTTAATTAAAAAAAAAAGAAAATTTTTACAATAGAAAAAAAAAACTCCTTGGAAAGTTCTGTTAAGTCCCTTTCAGTAGCATGGGCAAACAGGCTGTCTTTAACCTACTCCAATTTGGAGCTGGGAGTGAGATTCATTGCGTATTAATGAGCCTGCCCCCAAATGCTTCCCCAGAGCTGTTGAAGAAGAGAAAAATGTGTTCATTGCCATTAACTGGATAAGTGCTGACATACTTAACCTCAGCACTTCCAACTGCTGTCACCCAGGTGAGAAGCAGCAAGATGGCAAACCACATGAAGCTTTGTGATAGTCAGTCTGGGGCTCATATATAAAGCCACTGCTTGTTTTGCCTGTCTTTGACGTATTAATGCATCTTCATACTCATGGCTCATTACTCCCCCTGGCAGTATTTTGGTCTTATTTCTCCCCTGCTTCAGTTTCTACAGGAAATACCTGTCTGCATGTCTCCAAGAAGACCCCAAAGAAAATTTCAGGCTTGCCACATACCCTGTGTTAAAAATAGTGTTGCTCAAAACATATCCACAAAATTTGATTAAAAAAAATCTGTCAAGCTCACTTTGCTCATTGTGGTAAAAAGATATATAAGAGCATATGAACATTTTTATTTATATAACCATATACAGATGCAGTTAAAAAGAAATAATTATTAGGCAGTAAATTTAACTGGCTAAGACAAAGAATATTTTGACTGTGTTGTTATTGTAGATAGAAATTTGAATGGCATTGTTTTTCAGCCCTGCCAGAGACTGGAGAATAGTAAATTTTCTCAAATGCCATTTAAGTGTCTATGCCTCTTGCTATTTGTCTTGCCAGGGATATCATAGGACTTGATGGATTTGTTATGCGAAGTCATGCTTGGCTGAAGCTTCCACATCTTTGATTGTCCCACTAGGAATTTCATTACAGGGCTGTCCTCAGGAAATCTGCTGATGGCTGGGCCTGCTGAAGCTATACCATGTGCTCTGTAACTTCAGTATGACAAATAGATTTTTCTGTTTGTTCAACTTGCTTAGGCGCTTACTCTACAGATGCACACAAGAAAAAAAAAGCTTCATGTTGAACTTTCCAGGTTCAGGTTATATCTAATGGCATCTTACCAGACAGTATCTATTTTATTGACCTATATATTTTTCTCTGCTTCTCTCCCTTTATCCCCCCTCCATTTCTGCTCTCTCCCATGATCTCTATGCTCTCAATTTACTCAGAAGATCTTGTCTTTTTTCACTCTCTATGTAGATTAGATCCAGGTATGTTTTTTTTAGGGTCCTCTTTGTTGTCTAGGTTCTCTGGGATTGTGAACTGTACGCTGGTTTTTCTTGCTTTATGTCTAAAAGCCACTTATGAGTAAATACATATTATATTTGTCTTTCTGGGTCTGTGTTACCTCACTCATTATGATGTTTTCTAGATCCACCTATTTGGTTACAAATTTCAAGATGTCATTAACTTTTTCTGCTGTGTAGCACTTCATTGTGTAAATGTACCACATATTCTTTATCCATTCTGTGGTTGAAGGGCATTTAGGTTATTTCCAAGTTCTGGCTATGACAAATAATGCTGCTATGAATATAGTTGAGCATATGTCTGTGTGGTATGATTGATCATCCTCTGAGTATACACCCAAAAATGGTATTGCTGGGTCTTGAGGTAGGTTGTTTCCTGATTTTCTGACAAATTGACATACTGATTTCCAAAGCAGCTGTATAAGTTCACACTCCAACCAGCAATGGAGGAGTGTTCCCTTTATTCCACATCTTCTCGAGCATAAATTGTCATCAGTGTTTTTGATCTTGACCATTCTTACAGATATAAGATGGAATCTCAGAGTTGTTTTGATTTGCATTTCTCTGATGACTGAGGATGTTGAGCATTTCCTTAAGTGTCTTTCAGCACTTTAGATTCCTCTGTTGAGAATTCTCTGTTTAGGTCTGTACCCATTTTTTTTATTGGATTATTTGTTCTTTTGATGACCAATTTTTTGAGTTCTTTGTATATTTTGAAGATCAGTCTTCTGTTTGATAGTGGGGCTGGTGAAAATCTTTTCCCATTCTGTAGGCTGCCGTTTTGTCTGGTTGACCATGTCCTTTGTTTTATAGAAGCTTCTCAGTTTCAGGACGTCCCACTTACTAATTGTTGCTCTCTCCCAGTATCTGTGCTACTGAGGTTATAGTCTCCTGTGCCAATGTGTTTAAGTGTACTTCCCACTTTCTCTTCAATGAGGTTCAGTGTGGTTGGTTTTATGTTGAGGTCTTTGATTCATTTGGACTTGAATTTTGTGCATGACGATATATATGGATCTATTTTTAGTCTTCTACAATTTGATATCTAGTTATACCAATACCATTTGTTGAATATGCTTTCTTTTTTCCATTTTCCATTTTTTGTTGATTTGTCAAAAATCAGGGGTTTGTAGGGGTGTGGATTGATATCCAGGTCTTCAATTCAGTTCCTTTGGTCCTTCTGTCTATTTTTATGCAATATGAAGTTGTTTTCAGTACTGTAGTTCTATAGTAGATTTTGAAGTCAGAAATTGTGATGCCCCCAGAAGTTCCTTTATTGTTCAAGATTGTTTTTGCTATCCTGAGCTGTTTGCTTTTTCATAGGAAGTTGAACATGGTTCTTTTGAGGTCTGGGATTTTAATGGGCATTGCATTGAATATGCAGATTGTCTTTGTTAAGATTGCCATTTTTACAGTGTTAATTCTACCTCTCAAGGAACATGGGAGATCTTTCCATTTTTCTGGTATCTTATTCAATTTCTTTTTTACATACCTAATGTTCTTGTCATACAGGTCTTTCACTTATTTGGTTAGAGTTACTCCAAAATATTTTATGTTATTTGTGGCTATTGTGAAAGGTGATGTTTCTCTGATTTCTTTCTCAGCCCATTTATTATCTGTATAAAGGAGGGCTACTGGGTTTTTGAGTTAATATTATATCCTTCTACATTACTGAAGGTGTTTATGAGTTGTAGGAGTTCCTTGGTAGAATTTTTGGGGTCACTTACATAAACTATTATATTATCAACAAATAGAGTTTGACTTCTTCTTTTCTGATTTGTATTCCCTGGTGTTCTAATGGAGGTCATTGTCTAGAGCCTGCTCCCATAGAGGTCACTGGCCTGGGCCTTGACCTGTGGAGATTGATCACTTGGGCCTGCTTCCCAAACAATTGCTGCCTCAAGCCCCATCCTACAGTGGTTGCTTGATCGGCCTGCTCCCTTGGAGGTCCCTCCCTAATTCCTGCTCTGGCAGAGGTCTTTGGCTCAAACCTGTTCTGTGGAGGTCACTAGCTTGGGCCTGGTCCCATGAAGGTTGCTGGTTTGGACCTGATTTCAATGGCGGTCACTGGTTTAGACCTGGTACCACAGAGGTCACTGGCCCAGGCCTGCTCCAATGGAAGTCACTGGCCAGACCTGGTACCAAGGAGGTAAACAGTATCTTTATTAGACAAGAGAGGCACCAATTCATTATAGAAGAGGTGTTTTTTGTTTCTTTTAAACTTGTGGATCCGTGTTCAGTTTTGGTTTAGTGTCAGCTCACATCTGGAAAGAAAATGCTTCTTATGTATTTTGCTGGGAAGTCTACCTTTTCCTGGCATATATAATAGGACTTCATCCATCCATCCATTCATTGATTTTATGTGCTTATGGTAGATATGTATGTCTATGTACATGGGTATAGATGTGTGTATCTGTGCCTGTGTTTGCTGTCTTCCTCAATTGTTCCTGAACTTTATTTTATTATGTGTGTGTGTGTGCATGTACCCTAGAACCCATGTGGAGTCAGAAGACAATTTGCATGAGACAGTTTTTTTTTTTACCATGTGGGTCCTGGGGATCAATTCACGTTGTTAAGCTTGGTGGCATACATTCTGAGTTACTTTCTACAAAGTGACTGGGGATCTGCATGCATGCTTGCATAGTAAGCACTTGGCTGGCTAAGTCATCTCCCCCAGCACCTATTCTCATGTTGAAAGTGATCAGAGAATCACCAGCAGATTTGGAATCCCACTAAGATGATTCAGGCTTCATTATGCAGGTGTATCAGTTTATAAAGCACCTGCAATTTCTGAATCTGACTTTCTTTGGTGCTGTTCAGGGCTGTGGTAACCTCAATAAGTGTTGTGGGGAGCTGAGATGAGTCACTTTCAGGGTTTAGTTCGCAAACATCTTCCCACTTGAATTTTCCTGGGAAAAGGAAACCTTTTCTTGTTGGTTAATACTTATTCTTCATGAAGAGGTTTTCACCAGAGAGTTGTGGGCTGGGAAAGGCAATGCTTCTTCTCAGTGAAGTCCAGGAATCCGAAATGCTTTCACTGAATATTAAGTTTGCATTCTTAATGCTCATAAGTGTTGTCTAAACCTAAACTTCCCTATGTGTCTTCTAGTTCTACTATCCTTAAAGGACAAAGGACATAAACACCATGGCTTTGACTATTGTAGGCAAGATATTTCTTTAACATGTTTTTCCTTCAAAGGTCCCATGATGTTGAATTTCAAATGTAAGTTATACTAAACATTTGTCAGTTAGTAATACAAGTAATTTACTTATACAATGAAAATGTTTTCCCCAATCACAACAACGCAATTACACACATGAAGACACAGTGATTGTGAGCATAAACAAGCCCCGTGTAGGTTAAAGTCAGAGTTAATACCAGCATGAAGAGGAGAGGTGGACATGACATCTCACCACTAACCAAGGAGCTTTCTGCAATTGATTGCTTCTGGGAGAGGGAATTCTGTAATGCATAGCAATGTTCTTTATTGTCACCTTTTAATGTACAGCTTCCTTCTGGTTCCTTCTTCAAGTCCAATACAAAGGCTGTCCATTTATCACCAACTCCAAAATGTAGTTTTATCTTCGTCACCTTCCTCCTTCTTCCACAGATACATAGCTTATATTTTAAAGGCAAGTGTATCCTTCACACTCAGTATTTAAATCTCAATAAATGTATATGTGGGTACTTATTTAATTAATCATTAATGCTTTTATATATGTGTGTGTGTGTGCAGAATACTATATCACTAATAATTCTGAGGGTTTTAAAGGTAAAGGGTAAATTATTTTCTCTCCATTCAAAGCACACTTCCACGGATCATCTTCAAGCCCTATTTTTCTCATGTTTATTTTTCTAATTTATAGAACTTCCAGAAGAGCAAAGATAATACCTATCAGATCAAGACCATCTTTTCTGTTTCACTTCCTCTCTTATCTCTTATTCTCCTAACTTCTGGGTTATACCTACACTATAATGTTCCTCCATGTTAAAAATCAGCACTTACTCATTAGTACCCAAAGCTTGTACACATACTTGGGAAACAAGAACAGGAATGGTTTAAATTGTTGTAGATGATTAACTGGTATTTGAAATGGTTTTTAATTCAGTGATGTCTTTTCTTCCTTACAATATCACTTCAAAGTATAGCATAGCACAATATCTAGATAGAAATTTCTATTAACTCACCTAAATACTTAATGTGTTTGATTTTCTTTTGAAAATGTTATTTTCTTTTGAAGGTAAATCTCAATTTGTAATGGACACAATTCATTTATTGAAAATTCTCTTCTAATATCAAATTATTGGTTTATGTGTAAAACCAACTGAATATCTCAGACTATCAGCTAATATATATAGCTTCCAATTAAAAGTTTCTAGTCTTAGGCCCTGCAAAGTGTTTTGGATGGTTACTGTAAGCATAGTTGAGGGGTTCCATTGTGAGATGTTGTTTTCTTATGTCCATGTGTTCAAACAACACATACCAAGGGGCTAGTAAACTCTATGCACTTTCTCAGAGCTCCAGAAACAACTCACTGAGTGAAAAGTGTTTTCAGTTCAGCAAATCAACCCTCATTGCAAGGTGAATCCAGAAGTAAAGTGAGGTAACGATGCCATAAAGATACAAATGTAGTATGTCTAATGAAAATTATGGCCATTCCTTTTCATTGACATTTTAACTGTACTGGCTCAGAATAATATTTGAAACCATTCAAATACTCTTCACACAGAGAAACTGAGTACAATCAGATTAAATTATATATTCTGAATCACAAGGCAAATGATTAGCAGCCTGATCCAACCTAAGACTCTTAAGAGGTTGATCAATGCTCATTGTGTTTGTTAGAGAAGATTGTGAGGGATGACACGTGCATCCTAGAAAGCCTCATCGGTTTTAAGAAAACTTGGAGGATGCTGAGCCCTAAGGCATGCCTTCTGCTTTGCTAAGAGAATGAGTAAAAAGGAAAAAAGCCTTCTCCAGGCTCCTAGATATCAAGCTAGAACTAGATTATCAATAGTTCCTGTTCTATTATAGATACTAAAATAAGAAAACTGATAACTTTTGGTAAAGAAGGAAAGAAAGAAATAATTTTAGAAAGTTGCCCCACTCAAGGCAACACATGATCTTTATGGTCTTGATCTTGCGGAACAGAGGTGACAGGCTATCATAGATAACTGTGATGTCAGAGATTCGTGGCATGGTAGAAGCTAGAACTTCACATTTGCCTTCTGCACTTGGGATAGCAGAGGTCAAATATTGAAGGGACTTGTCCAATGAAGTACAGTAAAGGCTCTTGACTCTTAATTCTGTGATTTTTCTACATTTGTAGCCCATGTCCTTATATAATTTAGTAGAACACCAGAGCTTCATTTTATATTTTAACGTGGAAGAACTTATCTTCCTCTCGAAAGCCATTACTGCCTAGCATTTGAAGATGATTCTGTGTTCTGTGTACCACACTCCTGGGTTTCCATGACCTTTTCTTCCAGCATGTTGTAGATTAATAGCAGACTGTTTTACAGAGCATGAGTAAATTTTAGTAAAAATTTTCTTCCCTGGGTAAATCCTGTATTTATATCTGTAAAAATCTTTAAAATGGTTATTTGTAGTATGGCGATTATAGTTATAGAATTTCATATTGTAAATTTAAAATTACTAAGAGAGTTGTCTCCAAAAGTGTATTTTTATAATAGTATCTTTTATTTTTCAAGGTTTCATCCATTTATACAATGTAACTTGATTATATATATGCATCACTACCTCCCTCAAACTTCCCCTAGGTACCCCTCACTCATCTTCCACTCAACTTCATGCCCTCTTTTTTGTTATTATTAGTAACACCTACGTTAATTTAGTACTTTGCACATGTGCAGGGTGTGCTGTCATCCACTGGGGCACCAACCCTCTACCATGCCCACTTCCCCAAAGGTGAGCAACTTTCTATTCCTCTGTAACGGTCACTGCCAATAGCTCCTCCAATCAGAGTGATGTTCCATGGACCTCTTCCCCATCAATGCTGAATTTTGAAGTGTCTTGACCTCTTGAGGATCTTCTGCAGGTAAACACAGATGCTGTAAATTGCTGTGTGCAATGGTCATGTCAAGTCCAGAAATGAGCACTTCTCAACACTTGTCTGGCATCTGGCTCTTAAATTTTTCCCATCCCCCTTTCTATGAAGTTCTCTGATATTTGAGTGGTGGAAGGTTGATATAGATGACCAGTCTGCCTGAGCAAACACCTATGAACACACACACCTATGGGTGCACACATACACACAATAAAATTTATTGATGAACTAGGTTGTAGTAATAATTTTACTATGAAATATAAGTATATGTAATGTATATAAATTTATATAAAATAATTTAATGGTATATCTTATGTATATACTTTCCTTTCATATATAAATAAAGCAGAAAATGACACTGGAAATACATATTTGATAAAAATAAAAAATTAAAGCATGAAAGAAAGAAAAGGAAAAGAAGGGAGAACAGGAAGGAATAAGTGGAAGGAAGAGGTAATGAATTAGCTAGAGAAGACAGAATTTTCTTAATAATTATCTTCATTACTAATTCCTAAAATATCCACACTTTAGAGAAATAAATTATGGCTAAATAATAGCCATGACCACTGTCTACAGTGTCTACAATGACACTAAATTAATAGGCTAAGGCACAAGGTTAGTGCACTATTGACACCCAGTAGCCATTCATACTTATTTGTTCCACTGATAGAGTCTTCAAAAGTTTAGTTCCCGTAGAAGGAAGGTCTTTGTGAGACTTTTCTGTAAGTTTATCTGTGCTCACGGGTTTGTTCCTGATGACACAGCATGGTGGTCACAGCAGTGCTGCTTGCAGAATCCACAGTACTTGTAGCTTTTGCACCACACTTTCCAGGCCACAGTCTGCAAATGAATCTCATCTTGGTTTTAGATGGATAAGCCAGTACACAACTTTCCACAAGATTCCTTCTTGGTGCAATAACAAACCCCTTTCCTGAGTCAGAGAAAATTTCACTTTTGTTGACTTCCTTATTTTCCAACTTGCATTTTAATGTTTATAAATATGCTGAATATTTATGCAATTTCAAGCTATGCTGTGTTATGATATATGGTACATACCTCTGTACTGACATTTGCTATTATTCTTTTCTTGTTTATTTTCTCTCTTGCTGTATGGAAATATAACAAACTCCCACCCTCTAGCTGAAAGAAGATATTGACTTTACCATTTTTTGACATCTCAAATTTCACAATGAAGAAAACCTCAGAGCTCAGTGATTCACTTAGAAATTGTTTGACTTCTTCTTTTCTGATTTGCATCCCCCTAATCTCCTTTTGGTGTCTTATTGCTTTAATTAGGACCTCAAGAGCTATATTAAACAGATATGGAGAGAGTGGACAACCTTGTCTTGTTCCTAATTTCAGTGGGATCACTGTGAGTTTCTCTCCATTTAGTTTGATATTGACTTTTGGCTTGCTGTATATTGCCTTTATTATGATTAGGTATGTTCCTTGTGTGCCTACTTTCTCCAAGACCTTTATTATGAAGGTATGTTGTATTTGGTCGAAGGCTTTTTCAGTATCTAATGAGATGATCATGCAGTTTTTATTTTTCAGCTTGTTTATATAGTGGATTACATTGACAGATTTTCATATGTTGAACCATGCCTGCATCTCTGGGATGAAGCCAACTTGATCATGGTGTATGATTTTTCTGATGATTTTTGGATTTGATTTGCCAGTATTTTATTGAGTATTTTTGCATCAATATTCACGAGTGAGGCTGGTCTATAATTCTCTTTCTTAGTAATGTCTTTATGTGGTTTAAGTATCAGGGCAATTGTAGCCTCAAAAAGCATTTGGAAATGTTCCTTCTGTTTCTACTGTGTGGAAGAATTTGAGGAGTATTGGTATTAGTTCTTCTTTGAAAATCTTGTAGAATTCTGAGCTGAAACCATCTAGTCCTGGGCTTTTTTTTTTTTGTTGGTAAGACTTTTGATGACTCTTTCTATTTCTTTAGCAGTTATAGGTCTATTTAAGTTGCTTATCTGGTCTTGATTTAATTTTGGTAAGTGATATTTAGTCAGAAAGTTGTCCTTTTCCTTGAAGTTTTCTTATTTTGTGGAGTACATTTTTTTTAAATATGACCTAATTATTCTCTGGATTTCTTCTATTTCTGTTGTTATGTCCACTTTTCATTTCTAATTTTGTTAATTTGGATATTCTTTCTCTGTCTTTTAGTTAGTTTGGATAAAGATTTGTCTATTTTGTTGATTTTCTTGAAGAACCAACTCTTTGTCTTATTCATTCTCTGTATTATTTTCTTCAGTTTGTAAATGGGTTAAGAAAGAAATCAGAAAAACATCACCCTTCACAATAGCCACAAATATCTTGGAGTAACTCTAAAAAAACAAGTGTAAGACCCGTATGACAAGAACTTTAAATCTTTGAAGAAAGAAATTGAAGAAGATACCAGGAAATGGAAAGATCTCCCATGTTCTTAGGTAGGTACATTAACAGTAAAAATGGCAATCTTACCAAAAGCAACCGACAGATTGAATACAATGCCCATCAAAACCAGCTCACAGAAATACAGACATTATCAGCTTCATAATAAAGTGACAAACATAATGTTTAGCTAAATTAAGTGTCAAATAAATAAATTCTAAAGATAGATAGATAGACAGACACACAGATTGATCCCTCTTGGCCTATAAGACCAAGAATATTCAAAATATTTAATTCATCTGCATCTGATCAAGTTTGAAATTCCAGAAACTCAAAATACTCAACTTAACAGTTCTAAATGGATCTCAGTGTAGGAAAGCCTGGGTACTTAAAATATCAAATTTTCACTTTCTTTCATCTCACCATGGTCCTTGACAAACTTAATGCCCTCCAAAAGTGGATTAAGAGGATGAAATGAAGGAGGAAGAGATAGGTAGATCTGTAAACAAAAATGTTCTTTCTTCCCATAGGCACATGGAAGAAATGAATAATTTATTTAATCCATAAATCCCAAGGTCAAATTATTATCTTAATTATTACTAACTTCTTTCACCCAGCCACTCCTGCATTCTTTATTTTAAAATGCTTATTTTATATTTGTGTGTGTTTTTGTGTGCAGATGTGTGTACAGGTGTCAGCAGAGGCCAGAAAGAGCATCGGATTCCCTTGAATTGGAGATACAGGAGGCTGTGAGCCACCAGTGGATGCTGGTAACTGAGCTCAGGTCCCCTGGAGGAGCTGCAAGCTCTCTTTTAACTCTCAAGCTTTCCAGTTTTAGAAGCAAGCTTTAGCTTTTACTCGGCTTCCTCCAATTCTTGATCTTATTGGTTCTATCACTTTATCTTATTTTCATCCAGTCCATTACTACTAACAAAAGATACTTTGTGTTTTCAGTTAAGAAATCAAAATGTACTTAAGCCATATTAAGCTGACCTTAAATTTGAAATGAAATCCTAAAGAAATTGAATTCATTTTACTTATAATTGAATGAATAAATGCTGGCATAAATGTTCTAATTTATTACAATACTCTTGGAATAAATATATACTAATCAATAATTATTTGAACAATGTGAGTAATATTTCATTGATATATACCTTTTTACAATGCAAATTCTGTATTAAATTTATTTCATTTGTGATAAATCTATAATCTCAATCCTACCCACCTGAAATTCATTCCTGTGATAGGAAGAGATATATTGGTATTTCTGAGGGAGAAAAATAACTACTTGAAATCAAACAAATCTAGAGAGTAAGTTTTGAGCTGCATTTTAATAAATTAAACATATTAATCAGTTTAGACCACATTTTAGAAGTCATATACAGATCAAGTGCTTCCTATATCATATTTATTTTTAAAACCTCCTTCTCTGAACACAGGAGAGAAATGTGAGTCTTTTAAAGCTCAGACACAGACTGCTAACCAATTGAATACAATTTTATAGATTTCTTTCAGGCTTGAATATGGAGAGGACCTTGACTGCCATTGCTATGATAAGATTTGTATAGGGAAGAAATGGCCATTTACATGGTGAAATACAAATGCATAGCTCAGTCTGCTGCCTTACAGGTTTTCTTAGGATGATGGAAAACTTACCATTTCCTTCAGTTGAAGTGCAATTCCATAAACAGAGGTTCCCCTTCAAGATCACAGAAGGCTTGAAATAGCAGCACAGATGTGACTCATTTTAGTGCTTTCTATTTCACGAGGTTGGAACTCAGAGACAGTTGTCAAGACTACTCAGGCTGTCAGGGTCTACACTGCAGGGCATTTATGGGAAAGGGAAAGCATGGGAGATCCTGAATTCAAATTTTGACTCTTTCTCCTGTATTATTAATTATTAATCTTAGATAGTTTGACATAATTTTGCTTTTTTGTTTATTTTACAAAGAACTTATTGTCAGGAAACATATGAAACAAAAGATAAAGTACTATCTCAAAAAATTATCAAATGTCAATTAAAGTGGTTTGCAATTAAATGAAAAGAAAAGATTGTGCTGTCCGGAGTCAGGTATGCCACTGTTCTTTCCCAGGAAGAAAGTTCCCTATGGTTCTCATAAGTTTACGTGACAGTGACAGTTGAAAGAAGGTTAAATCATTGATTTTCACTATCCATTTGCTAACATATTAAACTGAGGGGCAAATTCTAGGAGTGAAACCTGCCAATTATGTTTTTAAAATCCTAATAACTTTATTACAGCCTACCTTGGTCCTATAAAAGCACAGACATTATATCCGACCATCACAACTCAAGCTCAGTCATAAAGACTGGGTGTCATTACTATCACATGGTCATTTCATAACCATACAGAGAACTCCTTTTCCTTTGTCTGCTAACTGAAATATATACATGAAATATACACACAAAATTTATTCTGCATTAATTTTCTGTGGTTAGTGTATGGCAGTGTTGTTTGTATTCTCCACTAAGGGTAATTTCCTTTTACCATAAGTTTCTCCTCTGATCTAAGGCAATCAGAAGGACAAAGTGTAGAAAGAAGAACCACAGTCCAAGAAACCAGAACATTCTGAACTACCCTTGGCTCAGAGAAGAGTGAACATTCTATGTACATTTCCCTTAAACAAAAGCAACACTTAAAAACTATGTTCCTCTTGTTTTCATCACAATGCCAAGGATGACGCTGTTCCCCAGATGGACTTGGTGATGTCTGAAGACTTTTGTTTTAATTGCATTGTATTGGTTGTGTGTGCCTGCATGCTTGCATGCATGCATGCATGTGCATGTGAATGTGTGTTTGTGTGTATATGCACTCATGCATGTGTGTGCATGTGTATACTAAGGTGCCACAGTGGCAGTGTACATATACTAAGGTAACTCATGAAAATCAGTTCTCTTCATTTACCTTCTGTGTCCCAGGTATTGAATTTATGTTTCCCAGCTGGGCAGCAAGTGCCTTTACTCAATGAGTCATCTTGCCAACTCTGAGTCACTTTTGATTGTGACAGCTTAGAAGGTAAGAGACTGCCACAGTAGATGGTAACCACCAAGGGTCCTAGAAAAGCTCCTTACATGAAAGAATCAAGTGTCTCAAAACACCAATCATGTTACATCTGAGAACCCCTCTCCTAAAGCATTTGTCCATGTATTTCATATACATTAACTCATTTAATTCTTGGACCACTCCAGTTGTCCTGGTGAACTGTAGGACTCACAGAAATGTTAACATATTCATGAAAGAATACACAGCTACTAAAAGGAAGAAAACCGACTGAAAATTGAGAGGTCTAGACTCCAGAAATTCTGCATTTTCATCATGTTGACATTATATCCAAATTTAAAGGTCTAAGTTATTACAATTTAAGCATTTGCAGGACTGTCTCTAGCTATTACAATACCAACTCCATACTCCAAGGATTATTCATACTGCTTCCATATTTCATTACCTGTCTCTGATTGCATGAATGTTTCTCTGATTCCCTTCCTACCTACATAGTTAAAAATAATTGTTCTGGTCTTCAGAGTCCAACAGCTCTTTTATCTTATCAAAAGGCTCCAATCGATGTTTCCCTAAGTACTTTTCAAGGAATAGTCACTCTTACAAGCATTAAAATGTGTAATATATATAATATTAAAATACACATATTCATATTCCTAAATACAATTTGCTCAGTACATACACCATATGTCTATGATTTCAGAGCTGGCCACTTGGTATTAGATAACCAATTGGGAGCGAAGTAGCCTCTTCTCCAGAGAAGACCATTTCTCCTGCTCTCTTAATTCCTCAGTTGTTAAAGTGTCTAGCCTATTCTAGACATGGAACAATATGTTTATAACTCCATCTGTAGAAGTTAGAGGGGAAGTATGGGGTGGGGGGATTGCAATTTTGAGGCCAACCTAGGCTAAGTGGTAAGAATGATTTCAATACAAAACAAACTGGGGAGAAAGGAGGTGAGGGCTTATAGGAGACCCTTAAGTTGTTGCCACGAGGATTTCAGGATTCTGATCTTTTTCACTTCCTTTCTGCTCCCACATTCATAAAATTAGGAGTGGGCTCCACAACCTTAACTTTGCCTTCTTTTGCTGCCCTTGTTCTGAATCTAAAATACTGACCCCACTAAATCATTTACTGAAATTCCCCAAACCATAAATATGCCAATATAAGCCCCTTTCTTTTTATAAATTATTATCCAAAGTGTTCTATTATAGTTATAGAAAGCTTACTCATACACTCAGACAGGGTTTTGCCACTGATTTGCTGAATATGATGTCAAGATAGTTGCAGGCAACTAGACTAAAAATTAGTCTCAATACCCAGATAAACCACATACTATAATGCCAAACAAGCTTAAAAATCTTGAGAAAAGTTGGACACGAAAATATGCTCAGCCTGCTTAGTCATTAGAGCAATACAAATCAAAGCCACAATGGACCTCTCTGTCACATCTGCTGGGATGGCCATCAGATCAGGAATGAACAGTACAAGCATTGGTAAGAATAGGCAGAGACTCTTATCTTGTAACTATAGTAAAACACCTGAGTTCTTTCCCCAGATAGGAAATGTTCCCTGCCAAGTTAAGAAGTCACCAGTCCCACAAATAGTGCCTATTAAGAAGGCTTTTTTTGATCCCTGTTTAGGTGCTGAGGAGTTCCATCTGGACGGGTGAGTGTGTGCTATCCAGGGGCGGATTGTCCCAGAAGAGAGCATAAACCCCCTCCCCCAGCTCCTTCTGCAGGGCTGTCTTTCTTACACATGAACCTGCCCCCAAGGCTGCGCTGTTTGCAAGGTCCTTTGCTCAGGAACAGTTTCCTGCTCCTACACTAAGGCTACCCACCCAGAGCGGTGAGTGCCTGCCTATAGGTCAGGCCTCTAGAACCCCTGCAAGGGAGCCCAGGTACCTTCAGCTTGTGCTGCAGGGTCTCCTGTGCTCTACTCGACCCCGCCCTGCCTTCCAAGTTCGCCCCTTTGTCCGCGGGTCATTGGACTACCAGGCGTCCATGTTTCAGTGCTGAGGAGTTCCATCTGCACGGGAACGGTTCCTGCTTCTACACTGAAGAGATACACCCAGGGAGTCAGTCACAGCAAAGACTGGACCAAGACACCAGGCCTCTCCTGGCTCCATTTGAAGGAAGAGATGGGAAGGCGCCAATGCAAGAATTCCTCTAACAACATGAAAGGCAACATGACATCACCAGAATCCAGGGATCCCGAAATAAGAAGAATTGTACATCCTACTCCAGAAGAATTAGAAGAAATCGACTCAAAAGTGAATTATATGAAATTAATAGAGGACCTTAAACAGGAGGTAAAAAACTGCCATAAACAATTAGAGATTACAAACAAAAAGGTAGAGGAAATGAATAAATCGCTCAAAGATACCCAAGAAAACCAAGAGAAACAAGAAAAAGCAATCAAACAGGTAAGGGAAGCGATTCAAGACTTAAAGAATGAAATCGAAGTAATGAAGAAAATACAAATCGAGGGAAGGATGGAGATGGAAAATCTGGGTAAACAAACAGGAACTACAGAGACAAGTACTACCAATAGATTACAAGAGATAGAAGAAAGAATGTCAGACACTGAAGATACCATAGAGAAAATAAACACACTGATCAAAGAAAACAGCAAAACCAACAAATTCTCATCACAAATCATTCAGGAAATTGGGGGCACAATAAAATGACCAAACCTAAGAATTATAGGGGTAGAAGAAGGATAAGAAGTACAGCTCAACGGTCCAGAAAATATATTTAATAAAATTATAGAAGAAAACTTTCCCAACCTAAAGAAAGATATTCCGTTGCAGGTTCAAGAAGTATACAGAACACCGAATAGACTGGACCAAAAAAAAAAAACATCTCCTCGCCATATAATAATCAAAACACAAAACATACAGAATAAAGAAAGAATATTAAGAGCTTCAAAGGAAAAAGGTCAAGTTACTTATAAAGGTAAACCTATCAGACTTACACCTGACTTCTCTATGGAAACCATGAAAGCCAGAAGGTCCTGGATAGATGTACTGCAGAAACTAAGAGACCATGGATGCAAGCCCAGACTACTATACCCAGCCAAGCTTTCGTTCACTATAAATGGAGAAAACAAAATTTTTTAGGATAAAAACAAATTTAAACAATACGTAGCCACAAATCCAGCCTTACAGAAAGTAATAGAAGGAAAATCACAACCCAAGGAGTCCAACAATGCCCACAATAACTCAGACATCTAATAACCCTTCACCAGCACAACTCGAAGAAGGGAAACATACAAACTCTAATACCAAAAAGAAAAAAAAAAAGAAAAAATGACCGGAGTTAACAACCACTGGTCATTAATATCACTTAATATCAATGGACTCAACTCACCTATAAAGAGGCATAGGCTAAGAGATTGGATACGAAAACAGAATCTAACATTCTGCTGTTTACAAGAAAAACACCTCAACCACAATGATAGACATCTACTCAGAGTAAAGGGCTGGGAAAAGGTTTATCAAGCAAATGGACCTAAGAAACAAGCAGGTGTGGCCATACTAATTTCTAACAAAGTTAACTTCAAACTAAAATCAATCAGAAGAAATGGAGACGAACATTTTTTACACATAACAGGAACAATTCATCAGGACTAAGTCTCAATCCTGAATATCTATGCCCCTAATATAAAAGCACCCACTCACGTAAAAGAAACATTACTAAAACTCAAGGCAGTCATCAAACCACACACACTAGTAGTAGGAGATTTCAACACTCCTATCTCACCAATGGACAGGTCAATCAGACAGACACCTAACAGAGCACAGACATTAAGGACAACATTGAATAAACGGGACCTCCTGAAACTGAGAAGCTTCTGTAAAGCAAAGGACACTGTCGCTAAGACAGAAAGGCAACCCACTGACTGGGAGAAAAATCTTCACCAACCCCGCAACTGACAAAGGTCTGATCTCCAAAATATATAAAGAACTCAAGAAACTAGACTTTAAAATGCTAATTAAGCCAATTAAAAAAATGGGACACTGAACTGAACAGAGAATTCTCAACAGAAGAAATTCAAATGGCCAAAAGACACTTAAGGTCATGCTCATCCTCCTTGGTGAACAGGGAAATGCAAATTAAAACAACTTTGAGATACCATCTTACACCTGTCAGAATGGCTAAAATCAAAAACAATAATGATAGCCTTTGCTACAGAGGTTGTGCAGTAAGGGGCACACTCATCCATTGCTGGTGGGAATGCAAACTTGTGCAACCACTTTGGAAATCAGTGTGGCGATTTCTCAGGAAATTTGAGATCAACCTACCCCAAGATCCAGTAATACCACTCTTGGGAATATACCCAAGAGATGCCCTATCATATAACAAAAGCATTTGTTCAACTATGTTCATAGCAGCATTATTTGTAATAGCCAGAACCTTAAAACAACCTAGATGTCCTTCAATGGAAGAATGGATGAAGAAAGTGTGGAATATATACATATTAGAGTACTACTCAGCGGTAAAAAACAATGACTTCGCGAATTTTGTATGCAGATGGATGGAAATAGAAAACACTATCCTGAGTGAGGTATCCCAGACCCAAAAAGATGAACATGGGATGTACTCACTTATAATTGGTTTCTAGCCATAAATAAAGGACATTGAGCCTATAATTTGTGATCCTAGAGAAGCTAAATAAGAAGCCAAAGCAAAACATATAGTCATCCGCCTGGATATGGGAAGTAGACAAGATTGCTGGGCAAAAACTTGGAACTTGGGGGTGAGGTGGCATGGGGCTAAGGGGAATTGGGGTGAGAAACGTGAGAAGGGGAGGATTGGGGGAGCTTGGGGGAATAAGATGGTTGGGATAAAGGAAGGGTGGATACAGGAGCAGAGAAATATATATCCTAATTAAGGGAGCCACCTTAGGGTTGGCAAGAGACTTGACTCTAGAGGGGCTTGCAGGTGTTCAGGGAGATGTCCCCAGATAGAACCTTGGGCAACTGAGGAGAGGGAACCTGAAATGACCCTATCCTATAGCCATACTGATGAATATCTTGCATATCACCTTAGAACCTTCATCTGGCGATGGATCGAAATAGAGACAAAGACTTAAACAGGAGCACCAGAGTGAGCTCTTAATATCCAAATGAGGAGCAGAAGGAGGGAGAACATGAGCAGGGAAGTCAGGACCATGAGGGGTGCACCTACCCACTGTGACAGTGGAACTGATCTATTGGGAGCTCACCAAGGCCAGCGGGACTGGGACTGAATAAGCATGGGATGAAACGGAACTTTCTGAACATGGCGGACAATGAAGGCTGATGAGAAGCCAAGGAAAATGGCACTAGGTTTCGATGCTAATACATGAACTGGCTTTGTGGGAGCCTAGCCTGTTTGGATGCTCACCCTACTGGACCTGGATAGAAGTGGGAGGACCTTGGACTTCCTGCAGGGCAGGGAATCTGGACTGCTCTTCATTCTAGAGAGGGAGGGGGAATGGAGTGGGGGGAGGGGGAGAGAGGGAGGGGAGTAGGGGGAGGAGGATAGGTGTTGGAGGAGGGGGAGGGAAATGGGAAATGGGGAGGAGGCGGAAATTTTTTTTCAACAACTAAAAAAAAAAAAAAACAAAACAATTAGGACCCTAAGAGAGACATAAATGGATCTACTGTACATGGGAAGTAGAAAAAGACAAGATATCCTGAGTAAATGGGAGCATGGGGTTTATGCGAGAGGGTTGAAGGTGAGCGGAGAAGAAGGAAGGGGAGCAGAGAAAAATGTATAGCTCAATAAAATAAGTAAAAAGAACAAAATAGAAGGCTTTTTTTTTTCTCCTGTGGGATTTTTCAAAATGAAATTTATATCCCCGAGATCATAACGGTGACTCTATGCCTGAGTCCCACGTGCAGATCTTCAGACAGAGTTCTTCTCTTTGGAAGTTCCGTCTAGCTTCTACGCAGCAACCTACAAATAACTAAAGTTGATCATTCAATCTCATGAGCTGCCATCCTCCAAATGCTGGCATCTCTTAGCCACAGGCAACATGAAATAAGAGTAACAGTGTTGAAGCAAATAACTACACACTCAACATCAAAGGAACTCAGGAACTGCCGTTAAAGACATCGCTCAATTTTCAGTACCTGAAACCTCTGATTCGTTTAAAAAAATGAAGAGCGAAGTGATGGATAGAATTCTGTGTAAGTTTATTTCATTACTCTAATAAGCACCCGTAGACAGCTTGCTTTATAAAGAAAAGAGGATCATTTGACTCACAGTTCTGGAGGTACAAAGACTAGATGGATGGCTTTCTTGTTTGGCTGAATTCCAAGGTGACATCAGACACCATGTGGTAAGAGATGGGAAGTGTGTGAATGTATATGTTTCTGTTTAATCTCTTCCCCTTTATATAAAACCACCAATATTAAGTCACAGAGACCCACTCTAGTAAACTTTTCTAACCCAATGGCCTTAACCCTATATACTGGTTGGATTAAATTGGAGGGTCGCTTGGACCATATCTAAACCATTGCAGTGTCTTTAAAAATGTTTACTTTATACTTAATTAGACAGAAAATTTAAAGTCTATAAATTTAGTTGATTAACAGAAAATATATAAGACATGAGTTCCACCCTTCCTACAGTGGTCCTGAGCCAGTCCAAACAGGTTGCTATATTAAGTGCATCTTTATAAACCAAGAAAAAAATTGTAAGGGATATTATTAGTCTTTCAACCACGTGAAGTCTTGTAATGGTGAAACTGCTTTGGAGAAGATCCCATCTTTTAATGTCTGCATTGAAAACCCAGTAAATATGCTTTGGAAAAATGAGTGAGCACACAAGATGCTCAATCAGGATAGCCAGAAAAGCCTCTACCCTTAGGATGCCGTTTGGCTGGTCCCCCATCTAGTAGATCTTTTCATAACTCATCAATAGTGTTATTTCCCAGAGAAAACAAAGACTTTACCAGTTACTATGTTGACAAATATATGCATGGAGATGTCTCATTGCCTAGAAGAGAGGGTAGATGCGAGAAACGTTCATTATGTAACTCTGCCATCACAAAACAAGAACTGATGAGAATACTCTCTTTACTAAGCAGAGTCTTTAACATCTACCTGGAATTAGTTCAGTTGTTGCAGTTGTTTTAATGGAATTGCCTTTTATTTCCCATAAAACTTCAGCAAAATTTGCAAGCAGAAGTTTTAGCTAATGGCATTCAGCCAAAGTATTTGTCAACAGGATTTCATTTCTAAGATGTCTTTGGAAGCTTTGAGAAAGTTTTTTTTTCTTCACTTGAAACTCTCCAGAGAATGTCTAGAGGCATGAGTATTAGATAGACTCTATTCTGAAATTAATTTTATATTAAATTTGAAATTCCCAGGGCTCCTTTGGGTACTAGAATATGCAAATGTATGAATATGACAATTCATGAATACACGGTTAAAGATTTTATTACAGAAAGAGAACTCTGGTTAAATGAAAGGAAATCTGTTCTTTTTCTTAGAGAATGGATAAAGACGACCAGAAACATAGAGATTTATTGAGTCTGACAATGATAATCATACAGCACAATTTATCTAATTAAAATTCCAGCCCTGCTCTGTCTCTCTTTAGGATACCATGCTTTGTTAACTCCCTACCTGAATGACTGCACTGTAGAAGGCCACACAGTTCTTTTGAGTGAGGGAGTGAATACATCTGCACTGATAGAGAAATACAGTTTTATTTAAGGTCTACTGCAATGACAGACTTGAATGTCCCATTGTCTAGCCACATGATCTTCATAATCCTCTCAGAATCACATTCCTCACTCTGAAAATGTGATAAATGACTCAGACAATCCCAGGATGTCTGTGCTTACCAACACAGTTCTCTGTAGCCTTGTATTTAGTTGACGCTCAGTAAACACCCATTTCTCTTCTTTGTCTTTCATCATAAACTTAGGTCATGATTATAAAATATCCACTTTGCTTAGCCACCTTCTGGGTTTTCCTCAATCTCTTTCCTTATCAATAGTAACCACTATCAGCTTCATTGACTGGAACATTTGTCCACTAAGCATGAACTGTCTGTTGACATGACTGAAAACATCAGAATGTTCTCTTTACTTATGAATAAAAAAAGAATATATGAAGATCTCAAACACTTTGGAGGAAAATTCTATACCAAAAGTTGAATATGTTCTCGAGTCTTGTTTTTTATTATAATGTGACAAGGTGCCTTTTATTACTATGTTATCTTTAGAGAACTTGGTCTCCTACTGGAAAATCATAAATGAAGGTCTGCCTTAGTTAATTTGAAGGAGTTTTAAAAACATCTAACATATATATGGATCACTCTTCCCCATCCAAAGTGTGAAGAGAGATGGGAGATAAGGAAAGGAAAATTAACATCAAGAATATTTGAAAAAGCCATATGGAAGCTGGGCAGTTGTGGCACATACCCTTAATTCCAGCACTCGAGAGGCAGAGGCAGGTGGATCACTGTGAGTTCGAGGCCAGCCTGGTCTACAAGAGCTAGTTCCAGGTCAGGCCTCAAAGCTATAAAGCAACCTGTCTCAAAAACCAACAAGAAAAAGAAAAACAACAAGAACAACAAAAGCAAAGCAAAACAAAAAAAAAAAAAAACAAATAACAAGAACAACAACAACAAAGAAAAAAGAAAAAGCCTTATGGAAATCTACTGTTTTTTTTGTGTGTGTGTATGTATTCAAATGAAGCTACCTTATACAGGGGATTATGATTTTCCTAAAAACTCTATCATGTCAAATAAAAAACCCAGCATCTACTTTTTTGAAATTGTTGTTTCCTGTGTCACAGAGACCACCAAAACATTCAATCTATTGTCATTGCTACTGTTGTCCACCAGAACTTGCCGCAAAGTCTATGCTGAAGGAATCATACACTATGGTCATAAGGCATGGAGAAATGAAGTTGATTCTGACTGGGAAGTCTCCTTCTTGCTGGCTAGATGTCATAGTAACAGAATGTGCTATGTAGGATACTGGCAGAGAAAAACCATCAATAGTCTAAACTCTGTGATACTCATGAGCAATAATAATAACAGACCTGAAAAGATATGCCCATGAGCACAATAGTGCTAAGAATGTTATAGCAGTAACAAACCTCTTTCTTAATTGGTTTGAGGTCTGGACCACAGAAGGAAGGTGTGTCTCGTACTGTAAGTCTGATGAGCCCATGCCAAGAAGCTATTATTGAGATAGAGGGTATGTGTGGGATTGGACTGGGAAGAAGTTAAGAAAAGATGGAGTTGACTATGATCCAAATATATCATAAGCATGTATGAGATTCCCAAAGAATAAAAATGTTTTTAAATAAATTAAATGTGAAAATCTATAAATCTATTTAACCATAAAGTAGTATTAGTGACAAAACTGCAGAAATCTTGATCCTCTGAAAAATTCTATTTTATCAGAAAATTGTGACGAAAAACAAGTTTTCTAAGTGAATTATTGAGCTCTGAGGTTTTCTTCTTTATGAAATTGGAGATGTCAAAAAATAGTAAGGTCAACATCCTCTTTCTGTTAGAGGGTGGGAGTTTGTTATGTTTCCATACAGCAAGGGGAGAAGCAAGAAAATAATAAGAACAAATGTCAGTACAGAGGTATCTACCATGTATCATAACACATATAGCTTAAAATTGCATAAATATTCAGCATATTTATAAACATTAAAACACATATTGGAAAATAAGGAAGACAACAAAAGTGAAATTTTCTCTGACTCAGGGAAGGCGTTTATTATTGCACCAAGAAGGAATCTCTTGGAAAGTTGTGTACTGGCTTATGCATCTAGAACCAAGATGGGATCCATTTACATACTGTGGCCTGGAAAGTGTGATGCAAGAGCTACAAGTACTGTGGATTCTGCAAGCAGCACTGCTGTGGTCACCCCGCTGTGTCATCAGGAACAAACCCATGAGCTCAGATAAACTTACAGAAGGTCTCACAAAGACCTTCTCTCTACAGGAACTGAATTTTTGAAGATTCTATCAGTGGAACCAATGAGTATGAATGACTACTGGGTGTCAATAGTGCACTGACCTTGTGCCTAGCCTATTAATATAGTGTCATTGTAGACACTGTAGACAGACAGTGGCCATGGCTATTATTTAGTCTTATTTATTTCTTTAAAGTGTGGATATGTGAGGGATTAGTAATCAAGAAAATTACTAAGAAAATTCTATCCTGTCTAGTCAACTCATTACCTGTTCCTTCCACCTATTCCTTCCTGTTCTCCCTTCTTTCCCTTTTCTTTCTTTCATGCTTTAATTTTCTATTTTATTCATTAAATATTTGTTTCCACTGCAGTTTTGCTTTATTTATATAAAAATGGATATATTTAAGATATACCATAAATTATTTTATATAAATGTATATACATTGCATCTATTATATATAAATATATTAGACTATAATAATTATTACTACAACCAAATTCATCTCTATAGCCAACCCTCCATATAGTTACTGTTTGTGTGCATGTGTGTGTTCATAGGTTTTTGCTCAGGCAGACTGGTCTTTTATATCAACCTTCCACCTTTCAAAGCTCAGAGAATTTTATGGAAAGGGGATGGGAAGAATGTAAGAATATCAGAGAAGAGTTGGGAAGTGATCATTTATGGACTTGACATGGTCCTTGCACATAGCAATCATAGCATCTTTGCTATGACCTACACAGACTCTCACAAGACCAAGACACTCCACATTTCAGCATTGATGGAGAAGAGGTCCACGAGTCATGACTCTTATTGGAGGAACTATTGGCAGTGATTGTTCCAGAGGGAAAGAGAGTCACTCACCTTTGGGAATGTGGCTACGTTGGATGGTTGGTGCCCCAGTGGATGACAGCACATCCATGGACATATGGAAAGTACAAGTTGGATTCAGGGGTAATTAATAATAACAAAAAAAGAGGACATGGAGTTGGGTGGAAGATGAGGTAGGGGAACTAGGAGAAGTTTGAGGGAGGTAGTGATACACATATATGATCAATTTACATTCTACAGATGTATGGAATATCCGATAACTCATTGCAATGAACATTTACAAGTAAAGCTATTTAGGCAAAAGGGTCTACTGAGTGACACTCCGCAGTTTCCAATGCTACTATGACGATGAATGGAATATATGATGGAGAGGAGAAAATGATGGAGGAATGAAGCAATTTCTTTTTAAAATTTCTATTTTTTTTCAGGGGAGGCTACAGGATGGAGGGCAAACATGGGAGGACTGGGAAATGAATAGCATTGTGGTACATGATGTGAAAATTCCAAAATATCAATAAAAAATATATATATCTTTAAGATATATATACACAATTATATATATATATCTTTAAGATATATATATCTTTAAAAAAATATAAACAAAACTAATTTGGAGATGAAGATATAGAAACGATATCTCATTAAATAAAATACTTAGCAGACCAGGGTTGCCAGGAAACATCAATTTCTATCAAATTCCCAATAGTATTGACAATAATGATCATTTTTCCTATTTAGAATCACTTCCTTACTGGATTCTTGGATCCTATCCTTCTGACTTTTCCTTTTTCTCTTTAAGCATCATCTACTTTACCCACTATCAATGACAGCTCCCTGTGAACATTCACCTGTCACTTCAGCACCTGTAATAGCCTGGCATAGCTATCACTGGTCCAGAGGAAATAGTGTAGGTCGAAAGTTTATGAAGCCTTTAATCAGGACTTTGCAGAGTTGATGAGATTACATCAAATATTTTGTTTAGAAGGAAAAAGAGAATTTGGAGGAAATAGATTACCACAGCTGAAATTAAAAAGAAGGAGGGGCAGGAGGAAGAGGAAAAGGAGGAGAAGGAGAAGGAAAGAAAACAAAACACAGGAAGTCATTTACTTTCTATTCCAAGTGTAGCATGTTATGTCTATAAGAAGTTCAGAGTTGAAGGTCCATGTATGCTCAGGTGTATGTGTGTGCATATGCATGTGTGGAAGTATATATGCCATTGTGCGTACATGGATATCAGAGGATGCTTAGGTAGATACTATATGACAGAGAGTCAGTCACACAGCTTCTAAGACCCATTGTGTGGAGTAAGGATAATTTAGGCTGTATTTGAAAAATGAAATTAGTCATATCAGTCTGTAACTCATTATCTAACATTTTCAAATTCACTCCTTTCCCTTGTTTCATGATTCTGAGGGCAAATTTTAGTAAATATCTTTAAAATAAAATTCCATTGAACATAATGCTATGCCTTGCCTACAGAGGGCACCAGAGGAACACTACAAGAGAGTGTTTCTCCTTCCAACCTCCTTGTTTCTAGGACATAGGGTCAAACAGTAGCTTTGTAGGTAATTTCACAAGCACCCCAGTAGGGACTTTCTAAGTGTGTTCCTCAGTCACGCTAATGCAGAGCTTCCTAACAAGTCCAGTGTTGTCTGATTGTCTTTGCTTGCCACTCCACAAGGAACTGACATAGAAACGTGGCCATCTGCAGGGCTATAGCATCTCCATCTAAGAAGACTTACTCTTAGCTGGTGGATGGGGGAAGAGGACCAAAACACATACATGTATGAAATTCTCCAACAATAAATGAAAGTATAGTTTCAAAGAACCCCATCAAATTCCTTTGCTCTAATCCAGTGTTTCTCAACCTTCATAATGCTGGCATCCTTTAATATAGTTCCTTATGTTGTGGTGACAGCCCCCTCCACAATAAATTACTTTGTTACTACTTCATAACTGTCATTTTTCTACTGTTATGAATAGTAATGAACATATATTATATGCAGACTATCTGATATGTAACCCTCAAATGGGTCTGGACCCACAGGTTGAGAACCACTGCTATAATCAATTCAAATAGCATGTGAAAATGATTCTTTTCTCTCTTGCTGCGAAAACGATGCTTTCTTTTCTCTCTTGCTGCAGACATACTGATAAAACAAATACTTGAATGATAACAAATAGAATAAGATGAACTTGATATTTAACAACAGTCTGTTGAAACTGCATCTTCCAAAATAGATTAACTCATTAAATGTGGAAGCTTAAACAAACATTAAAATGAAATTCATAAAACATGTGTCTACACCAATGAAGAGAAAAAAAAACACTGGAAGAATGTTTGTTACTTCTTAGAGAAGTTTTGTCTGCTCTTTTTGTCTAGAGACAATATTTAGTCTAGACCAGGGGTTGTGAAATCATATTTGCATATCCTGTTTTTACCTAGGTGGTAGAAGATATTTTATATTCTGTCCACAGTTGCTTTCTCTAATAGGCATGATGAAGCAATTTAGACAGCTCCCTACCCTCCACAACTCCTACTCAGCCCCAAAGCCTCACATACTTTAGATCCTGTGAGAAATTTTGTTAGTGTTATAGACATGGCCTTATCTGACACTGGTAGTCAGAGGGGCCAAATAAGCAAACATGGCTCTGTGCCTATAAAACTTTATTTATAAAACAAGCTATAGCTCATTTATGGTCTATGGCTTCAGCTTCACCAATCTTTTCCTAGAGCTCAGTAGGCATACAATAAATATTTCCTTAAAATGTAAAAAGAATGGATTAATTTTGCATTTTTCTCTTTTTCATTATTCATGCTATTAAAATATAACTGTATGATAAATAGAAGACTAGCCATAATGGATGATTTAGAAGTCTCTGTAGGGTAACCCCACTGCAGGTATCAGCCACCTTACCCATATGGATGGATGGTGAAGTCCTGGGGCACAGGATAAACTCCATGCTTGATTAAAAGCAACCCAAAGGTGAGTGTTCCTTTGGAAGTGCTGCAGTCTTCAGTCTTCTGTGTTTCATTTTCGCTAGCGGCTCAGAGCTGTCCTTAATTCATCATGTGCCTCTTGAGTGTGTGCTCTGGGTCCACTGTCATCATGAAAAACTACCTCAAGAGCTCAGTGGAGGAGTCAGGACTGAGTCTGAACTATTTACATAGGTCCTGGGGAAAATGTCATCCAAAGAGGAGGATATTATCCAGGAGGCATTTCAAGCATTTCTTTTGACATAGAAATATTATCAAAGGTATCTATTTTTATTAAAGTGTCTGTTACATCTATAAATCCAGTTAGGCAACTGTTATTAGTGAACTACTAATGAACTCCCAGTCACTCAGTTTGAGGATACCCATGTCATTGTGTTACTAAGATCTGCACCTGCACCTTGAGCATACCGTACAATGTAATTCAGCCCTCTTGGAATTGCTACCTCCTGTTCTTCATGATCCTAATTGGTTTTCCTTTCTCAGCCAGATTAATCTTCCTGGGGCACAAATCTAATCATGTCAATATTTTTCTCAGAAACCCCAAATGATTCCCTTTTGCCTTCAGAGGAAGTCTAATCTCAGCCAGGTGCCTCTGTGCAGGTTCCATTTATATCCATATTTCTCTGCCTCCCTCAAATATACCTGTTTCTTTCATGGAAATTTGCCAACTCGGATCCAGGGCACCAGTTAATTGAATTTAAGATAATGAATAACTTTTTAGTGTGGTTGTATCCCAACATTGCCTGGGGATTTGTCATACTAAAACTTTCACGACTTGTGTGGCATGCATATTTAATTGGGTAACCTGTGTTTTTATTTGGTAGTTTCATCAACTAAATTTTAACAGTCACTGTGTTCACTAGGTTCAAGTAATTTCTGTTCCTATCTATGCATTGTGCTTTTCAGTTTGTATGACTTTGCCAGAATTTCATCCTCATCCCTGAAATGCCTTAAATAAATATGGAGTGTAACATTTATGTGGTTCCTTTCCTGAACTGACACAATGCAGAAAAATACCACATTGATGAGTTGCATGAGGCAGGTGGGATGATCAGTGTGGTTATGGATGGCCCAGCTCTATGATCGGGACAAATGGCTTGCTCTATGGTCTTCCCTTTCCTTAAACCTAAATGAGGAAGATAATAGAAACAACGTTGTATGACCATTAGAAGAATAATTTTTTGGACTTTATCAGGGCTTTCTAATAGCATGTAGGTCATAAAAGAGTTCGACAAGTGACAGTGTTCTTTCACCCCTTTTTTTTATAGCACTTCTTGTTGTGCTTGAGGACCCACAAAGCCTTGAAGTGTGTCTGTGAATCTGAAGGCAATATGTGTTCACACTCATGCAGAATATGAAACAAAAAGTCATAGAATCTGAGGGTAGAGATGATATTATTTTATTTTACTTAGGTCAACAGACTCTGGGGATCATACAGGTGTGTCCCGGATGAACGGAGAAAGGTTGGATCGAGATACAGTCAATAGGAGAAATATGATTGTATGTGCTGTCACCTAAAAGGGTAAGTATAAATAGTGATTGCACATTGCATGTCTGGAAAATCTAGATATTGATTGTTTCTACTATAAAGAAATGATGGATGTTTGTGGAAAAGTGTTTAACCTGATTTAAAATTTGTACAGTGTGTATGTTTGTGTGTGTTTGCATGTATAGTATCAAAGCACCAGTTATTACCTTAGTAATGTGTACAATTTTTAGCTTTTGTGAATAATCTAAAATGTAATTTTGAAGAAGAAATTTATTATGTGGTTCAAAATAAATTGACTATTTTAGACAGTCATTTCAGACATTGTAATTATAACCATAGTCAGACTTAAGACATACAACTCTGTGGTAGTATGTGGTAATTGATATTTACCTAGGTCATGATAATTTTATACTGTCATTATGTATGGTTAATCATATAACAAAGGGCTTCAGGAAACCCTAGCGTGTTCCTGTGCCTGCTACAGGAGGACTGCATTCTCTCTTGGTAATTTGTATGGTCCTTTCTCTTTTCGATAATGGTTGTCTTTTGAAAGACACATTTTGGGGATTCATCTTTTCTTTCATATTTACCTTTTCTGTAAATTTCATGTGATCCTGTAGTTGTATGTTTAGCCAGCTCCTCCCTTGAATCCAAGAGTACTCTGTGGCTTCTCTTCAGGGAAGAGAAGTTGATTTGCTGGATAGTTGACTTGGCTGGGTTGGACATGCTGGGACAAATAGACATATCCTTTCAGGTATGGGTTGTCAGTCTCTGGTGGTTTCTTCAACTGTAAGTCACTGTCTGGTTTCTATTAGTCTTTATATACATTGCATGGTGCAGCTGAGGCATGTTCTACTATTCAGGGTGATATTGAGGGGCAGTGACTAAGTCTGAGCTTTGAGAAATTTGCAAAATAACCTTACATCCTAGTTCTTGCCTTCTGGATTTAGTCTATTAATGCAGTGATTGTTATTATTATTATTATTATTATTATTATTATTATTATCATTATTATTGGAGTTTGGAACTATTTATTTATACAACCATATATTTTCTAATTGCAACAACTGGGTTAAAAGAGCAACTGGGAAGTACTTCCTGTGATCACCTGTAAACAGTGTGAATTTTGGAGCAGGCTGCATGCATGGCTCTTTAGGAGAGTGAAGGAAACAGAAAGAAAATAAGTTGGAAAAAGGCAGCTGGGTGAGAGAAAGAAATCCCAACATTATATGGCTGAGAAAACACACAGAAAACAAATTTCTAATAATTTTAGTAAGACATAGTTTATGATCTGTGTCCTTTCCTTCAATTCTTCATGAAATGTTTGGAGTGCTTATAACCCTCTCTAAGTTTTGGATTTGTCTTTACTTTTATTGTGCAAGATGGATATTTTGGGTGCTAAGATAGGTGACTGTTTGGACCATATAAACTAATGGAACTCAAATTTGGTTCTTACATAGGTTATTGCTTCGGTTTGTATCAAAGAATAATATTATTGCTTTTTATACAACTGGAATAAAGGAGAAAGCCTAAGGCAAGGATCGAAAGACATGGTCTAATGTACAAGGTATCTTTCTTCTTTGTTGTGTATTACATGATCTTACTAATAGACTAATCTCGGGAAATTGTTTGCAGTTTTATAGGCTCTGAATGTTATTACAGGGATGAAAGCACTGTCTAAACAATAAAAGGCTCCAAAGGTTAAAGATGTCATTGTTTAAGCTCACAATTTACACTTGAAGTCTTTTAGTTCTTTCGTTTTTCACTATATCTACTACAAGGGTAGTATGGGGAGCTGAGAAAATGAATGAATGCTTGGGTCATCTATCTCCTCTATAAGTGCCAATATTAAGAAATTAATTGACGAAAGAATGCAAACTGTGCTTGTTTGCTGTGGAATATTTAACAGGAAATATAAGCAGGAGTGAGTTAAGTTAGGGTCACGTTGAAGAATTCAAATGGGACTCAACAGAGAGAATGGTCACGGAGGATACCAAATGTCCCCTCTACAGAGTTTAAAGAGATTGGATTCTGTTCTCTTTGGAGCAATTTACATCTAATCTTAATGAACTTGAAGATCTCTCAGCATCTTTTCTATCCCTTTAATCTTGGGATTGAAGATTGAATCTGAAATCTTTAGTGCCTGGGGAAGCAATTGATGTCCTCTGTATGAGTTTAGATAACACTGAGTCAGGAACCAGTTTGTAACTTGGCTGCCTTCTCGGTTGGCTACTTTAAGTATATTTACAGTGAGCACTGCTGATGTACAATTTTTTTTTTAGAAAAAAAATCTTAAAACATGTTGTGGGCCTTTTTGCTTCCAGTGAATCTTGCTGACGGCATACATCCTGTTACTCAGGGTCCTTTGGTGTGAACCATAATGAAAAAGTGTGACTTAGAGTCCTGTGATTAATGTCAATATGGTTCTTACTGTTTACAAAACAATGCAGATGAATCAATTCACACATTTCAAAGGCTTTACATAAACATACAACTAATACCTCCCTGTTTCTGACCATCACAGCTTTTACAATGCTGGTAACATACAGAGAAATTGTGGCTTCACCCTAAATTCCTTTCACGGTCTTCCAAGCCAGATGAGTGCAAGAAAGTCCCTTCCACTACTCTGGAACTTTATCGTGTCCCATGGATTGATCATGCATGCTCAGGGTTTTATTTACTTATGAAACTTTAATGATAATGCAATGGCTTCACACCTGATGGAATGGCTGCTAACAAAAAGGCAAAGATAATGAATGTTGGTGAAGATGTGGAGATAAAGGAACTCTGTTGGGCTGTTGTGGAAAACTGACAGTCACTTAAATTAGACATAGAACTGTCATGTGATTCATGGTGCATATGGAAACGAATGAAGCAAATATTCCGAGGAGACATCTGTGCATCCATGTTCACAGTGTGGTAATGACAGTTGCCAAGATATGCAATCCACATATTCTGTATGATCCTTGGGAAGTGGAGGATAGAGGAACTATGTCCCTGCCACTTTCTTTTCCATTTCCAGTGCTGTAGTTGGGTCACAAGAATCACAAACAGGGACAAGGAGAGGACTGTCCTGATAAGCGTCACCTGAATAAACACTGGCTTCCCACATGTACAGTGGGAATAAAGCAAAGTAGTGTTTTCTGTTTAAGGAGAAAAGAAAATCTGCCTTTGTGGTTGTTTCTTGGGATGCTGGCTAAACAGTGGAATGATTTCAATTAATTCTTAAAATCCTTTAGACTGTAAACAACACACCCATAATGGTAAATGGGTACAGAGAACAGTGGACTAGATAGAAATGCTATTTGTTTGCCTGGCTTCCAGGGAACAATTCCAGTCAGTAACGTTTAAAAGTCTTATGTCTATAGGCTATCTCTGAGTATTTTCTGTGGTCTCTTGGTATCTTACTCCAGCATCTTAGTATAGCTGGGCTGTGGACAGAACATATATGTATGTTAGTGGATGCATGGATAGAGAAAACATTATTCAAACTTTACAAATAAGAACATTCTTACATTTATAATAGCACGTATGGAACTGCAGGATATTATATTAAAGCAAAGTAAAGCAACCACAGACAGAACCAAACAATGTGGTCATACATATGGCTGATAAAAATGTTGACTCCATAGACATAGAAAGTAGAACAGCCATTAAAGAGTGGGTTGGTCATGAGGTTGGGTGATATGGGAAGTCCTTCTGTATATGTGTTGCTTTTACTGGTTAATGAATAAAGAAACTGGCTTAGCCTGTGATAAGGTAGAGTAGAGCTAGGCGGGGAAAGCTAAACTTAATTCTGGGAGAAAGAAGGCGGAGTTATGAGAGACCATGTAGCCTCCTGAGGAAAAAGATGCGAGCTGCCAGCTGGAACCTTGCCATTAGGCCACAAGCCTCATGGTAAAATATAAAATAATAGAAATGGGTTAATTATAGATGAAAGAACTAGCTAGCAATATGCTTAAGCTATTGGCCAAGCAGTGATTCAAATAATATGGTTTCTGAGTGATTGTTTTGTGGTCTGGGAAGCTGGGAATGAACAAGTGGTCTCCTACAACAGTTGGGAAGAGTTAATAACAATGTACTACATTTAAAAAAATCTCTAAGAAAATATATCATAAGCTTTATCACCACAAAAATAGCTATATGTAGCTAAATATATGGGTATGTGTATATATATATGTATGTGTAAATATACATACATACATATAAACATATATAATGTTAATATATACTTTATTCAGTTGTTATGTAACATAAACATAATTGCAAAGATTATGTTATAGATGATAAAAACATACCATTTTTGGTTATCAATTGACAAAGATTATATGGTGATTTCTGTGTCCGGGATCCAGGACTGGGCACTGACGTTGTCGTGCCTGAAATCATGAGTTTGGATTCTCATTCCCACCATTTAGCACTCAAGTTTTTCTCCACATCCTTTTCTATATTTTCAAAATATATGACATCATACCCAAAGGCCATAAGCACCTGTAGCCAGTATCATAGTGAATGGTGCTTTGAAACCAGAAAGGACTTCAGAGACAAAACCACACTGGGCAAATTATTTGTACCAGTGTATATAAGGTTGGAAGAGCTGAATTATGTTAGGCCTTGTTATATAATAAAAAATGTTTATAAAGATAGTAGGGCTTAGTTGGGAGCACGGGGTGGGGTGGGGGTAAGGGGAAATTGGAAGAGAGAAGGGAGAAGGGTGGATGGGGAGAGCTTGGGGGAATGGGATGGTTGGGATGGAAGAAGGGTGGATATGGGAGCAGGGAATTATATATCTTAATTAAGGGAGCCATTTTAGGGTTGGCAAGAGACTTGACTCTAGAGTGGTTCCCAGGTGTCCAAGGAGATGTCCCCAGCTTGTTCCTTGTGCAGCTGAGGAGAGGGCGCCTGGACTGGCCCTATCCTATAGCCACACTGATGAATATCTTGCATATCACCATAGAACCCTCTTCTGGCGATGGATGGAGATAGAGGCAGAGACCTGCACTGGAGCACTGGACTGAGCTCCCAAGGTCCAAATGAGGAGCAGAAGGAGGGAGAACATAAGCAAGGAAGTCAGGACCGCGAGGGGTGCGCCCACCCACTGAGACAGTGGGGCTGATCTAATGGGAGCTCACCAAGGTCAGATGGACTGGGTCTGGACGAGCATGTGATCAAATTGGACTCTCTGAATGTGGCTGACAAGGAGGGCTAACTGAGAAGCCAAGGACAATGGCACTGGGTTTTGATTCTATGGCGTGTACTGCTTTGTGGGAGCCTAGTCTGTTTGGATGTTCACCTTCCTAGACCTGGATGGAGGGGGAGGACCTTGGACTTCCCACAGGGCAGGGAACCCTGACTGCTCTTTGGACTGGAAAGGGAGGGGAGGGGGAGAGAGGAGGGGGAGGGAAATGGGAGGAGGGGAGGAGGTGGAAATTTTTAATAAAAAAGAAAAACAATGATTGCTAATAAATGTAACGATTATAGGGGAAAAAAATAAGATATTAGGGCTTGTCTAACTCCAGGAAAAACCAAAGGAGTGAACATGGGGCCATCTCCACCTGGGCTCCACGGGAACAGTTGCTAATCATTTCATTTGGCAGCATGGCAGGAAGTCTTTTTTTTTTTTTAAATATATTTAGTTTTTTTTTTTGAGAAAAAGAAAAAACGTTTCCGCCTCCTCCCAGCCTCCCATTTCCCTCCCCCTCCCTCCACCCTTCTCCCCCTCCACCCACTGCTCTCCCCCTCCCTCTCCAGTCCAAAGAGCAGTCAGGGTTCCATGGCAGGAAGTCTTAACCTAGAAACAGGTGCAACATTGTCGTATCTACAAAAGTTCCCATTAAAACCCAGGCCAGCATAAAATAGCGGATACATTAGGATGACTAGGGAAATGAGTGGGAAATGGTCTTCTGACTATGAGTAGGGGCAGCATAAACCCCCCAAAATAGCGATCTCTCCTCTTTGCCTTCAAATGATTACAAGAGACACATGTGGAAAACATAAAGAAAATATGCCATTATTCACCTTCCCAGCTCCTGCAACCCATCATATGACATTATATCTCTATAGCTACCCTTTATCAAAATCCATTTGTCCAGAATGAATTAACTATGTTTTGCATGTTTGGGATCAGAAACATTGTCTCTTTTTGACAAGTTGTTCCCTCAGCAGGGAATGTAGCCACATCAGTCTTGGAAGCTGAAAATGCACATTGTTGATTCTGTGCATAATTGTTACATAATTGTGCTAATAATCATGGCGTGCTAGGTTTTTTTCTGCCTCTCTGTTTAAAGTCTGCTCCGTCGTGTTTAAACTTCCATATACAGTTACACAGGACAAAGTTTTGATAAAATATAATAAAAATGAATGAGTAAAATTAAAATTGTAAATCTATACCAAACAATTTAGTTTAAAATATTTGGTTCAATAGGCATAAGATTATATTGTCAAATTGCTATAAAATTGCTGAGAGATTGTTCCAAAACTTTGATTCTGAGTGCCCTGAAAATTGGCAACAGAAAATTTTCAGTTTTCCATTTGGAATGCATGGATGGAGTGCATTTTCTACTTCCTGCTTACCAAGTCCATGAGTGATTATTGCAGTGGGTTATTATCATGATCTGTGACATGTGGATGAGATTATTAAGTCCTGATAGCCTAGGTTTTAACTGTTCTGGAAAGTGAATGTATTTCTAAAAGAAGACAAAAAATGCCCCATTGCTGTTCATTTTCTTTATAAAACACAGGGAAGGAGAGAGAGAGAGAGAGAGAGAGAGAGAGAGAGAGAGAGAGAGAGAG
>JABTXL010007333.1:4276348-4343635 GCA_025134845.1 Neodon shergylaensis
GAGAGAGAGAGAGAGAGAGAGAGAGAGAGAGAGAGAGAGAGAGAGAGAGAGAGAGAGAGAGAGAAAATGCCAGATCACGCATTGGCTAGTGAATAATGGGCACTGGGGGTTGCATTGATTTGTTGGGGTAGCAGCTACCACTGAGGTAACTCTGGATTAGGCTGTAATAATCTGCTTTAATTCAAGATTCACCTGGCAAGTCTAATTGGGTGTGTGCAGAAATACATTCTCCTGGCTCCTTTCGCAGATTTTTTGGTCTTCAACTCTACAGCCTTTCCAGGAGCGGAGTTCTGATTTTTCTCTTCCTTGGCATGGATTAGAAGTGCCTTATTTCACAGGGCCAGTGGGGCCCCTGCCAGCTTGAAATTTCTTACAGCTGGCCTGGGACATCTCTGGGTTTTTCTGTGGGAAATATGTGTGTCTCCTATTGACTCAGTCAAGATAAAGATATGATATACAGGCTAGTGATATTTAACAGGATGATAAAACTTCAAACATTCCTTTCTAAAAACGAAGGCCATCTTTAATTTTTTGGGGGGGAGTGTGGGGGAACGATGCAGATTTATGAATTCCACCCAGTTTAATTAGCTACATAGCCTGACTATAGCTGTGAGATGAGAGAGACATAGAAATGTACATTGTAAGATTTTTCTACTCTCACATTCCTGAGAGGTTCAGCCCCATAAATTCGAGTTCAGTTGGTACACGAAACCTATCAAAGCAGTATGGTGAATAAAGGTACCCAATACAAGTTGGGATTCAGTGTGCAAAGGCGTGTGAGAATGATGGTGGGCACATGTAGCAAGAAGGCCACAGTGATTGACTGGCATCGATGCAGGTAAAATCAATATAGTAATGCCGTTTACATGGATGGAGATCCACATCCGCAAGGAAAGACAGATGATGATCAGCAAATGGCAAGTGTCTGGACATATGATGTGTGACCCTGTGTATGTGCTCTTACCTGAGAAAAACACACCCAAGGACCAAGTCGACGTTATCTCAAGGCACTAATTTGTGATTTTTTTTCTTCATGTTTTACTTTGCTCAACCATGCGTTCATTTGCTATGTATTGCATACTCATATTCACTTAGCTTGATGTCAGTCAACTTTCAAGTTTATTGATGGTATTTGGAATTTATTTTTTCCTTATTTGAAGTCTTGATAGATAGACAGGTATCATTTATATGAACTGAATAGACTATTTTGTAGTATGCACAGAATACATTTATACTTGATACAATGGTTTTTGGTAAAACATTTTAGAATTTGAGTCCTCTGTTCAATGGTGTTTACTTTTATTTAATTATTTATTGGTAACTTTTTTTTTTTTTTGGTTTTTCGAGACAGGGTTTCTCTGTGGCTTTGGACCCTGTCCTGGAACTAGCTCTTTTAGACCAGGCTGGCCTCGAACTCATAAAGATCCACCTGCCTCTGCCTCCCGAGTGCTGGGATTAAAGGCGTGCACCACCACCGCCCGGCTATTGGTAACATTTTGATTTTAAAGTAGTTCTGTTTATTAAAAATGGCTTTTTAGAGCTTATTCTCTCTGGAGGGATACCTTGCTCAGCCTAGATACAGTGGGGATGACCTTGGTCTTGCCTCAAGTGATATGACAGACTTTGATGACTCCCCATGGGCGGTCTCACACTCTCTGAGGAGTGGATGGGGGTGCGTTGGGGAGAAGTTGGGGGGCAGGAGAATGGGAGGGAGAGGGAACTGGGATTGGCATGTAAAATAAGATTGTTTTAAAAAAATAAAATATGTTTAAAATAAAAGATACACACATACACGCACATATCTTAAGTTCATGTTTTATATTGGAAAAAAGGTAAAGTCCAGAGAACAGCAATCTTTCTTCAGTGTATCTGGAAATTAAATCCAGGTTTCCCATTGTTGATTGTGCCTCCTCAGTTTGTGAATGAATCCTTGGGTTCCAGACATGCAGATCCCCAGGAGCTCCCTAGAGAAACACATGGCGCAACACCTCATTGTGTATAATTAGAAATGTAATATATGAATAAGAGATGATACCAGATACAAACACATATAGCGTCTAAGAAAAAGCATTGATTTTTATTTTCTGTCACTTGAGTTAGGAAATCTGACCTCAGTGTCAGGGTACCTAAGACATGCTGGAGACACAGCACTGTTTACATGTGGAATTTACAGATATTGGTCCTCTTCATGTCCCTGTTCCTCCCTATTTCCAAAGGTTTGATTAAGTAAAACCAAAGCAAATACTTCATGCACTTAAAATAGGCATTAAATTTATACAATTTAAAACCAATTATTGCATTCTTTCTCAGCAAGACTAAAGAGGGAATTTGGTGTTTGGTCAGGTTTTTTTTTTAATTGTTTTTATTGACCTATATATATTTTTTCCATTACCTTCCCTTCCTCCTCCCTTCTCTTTTACCCTCTTGCATGGTTCCCACACTTTCAATTTACTCAGGAGATCTTGTCTTTTTCTACTTCCCATGTAAATGAGGTCCATTTATGTGTCTGTTAGAGTCTTTTTGTTCTCTAGGTTATCTGGGATTGTGAATTATAGGCTGGCTTTTCTATGCTTTATGTCTAAAAGCCTCCTAGGAATGAGTACACATTTTATATTTGCCTTTCTGCATCTGGGTTACCTCACTGGGTATTTCCCCTCATTACTCCATTGTGTAAATGTACTACATTTTCTTTATCTATTCTTTGGTTGAGGGGCACTTAGGATGTTTCCAGGTTCTGATTACGACAGATAATGCTGTTATGAACATAGTTGAGCACATGTCCTTGTGATATGATTGAGCATCCTTTGGGTATATATCCAAAAGTGATATTTCTGGGTCTTGAGGTAAGTTGCTTGCTAATTTTCTGAGAAATTGCTATACTGATCTCCAAAACAGCTGTGCCAGCTTGCACTCCCACCAGCAATGGAGGAGTGTATCCTTTTCCCCACATCCTCTCCAGCATAAGTTGTTATCATTGTTTTTGATCTTGATCATTCTGACAGGTGTAAGATGGAATCTCAGAGTTATTTTGATTAGCCTTTCTCTGATGACTAAGCATGTTCAGCATTTCCTTAAGTATTTTTCAGCCATTATATTCATCTGTTGAGAGTTTTGTGTTTAGGTCTGTACCCCATTTTTTTAAAAATTGAACAATTTGTTCTTTTGATGACAAGTTTCTTGAGTTCTTTGTATATTTTGGAGATCAGTCCTCTGTCTAATGTGGTGTTGAAGATCTTTTCCCATTCTGTAGATTGTTGTTTTGTCTTGTTGACTGTGTCCTTTGCTTTACACAAGTTTCTAAGTTTCAAGAGGCCCCTTTTATTAATTGTTGGTCTTCTGTGCCAATGCGTTCAAGTGTACTTCCCACTTTCTCTTCTACGAGGTTCAGTGTGTTTGGTTTTATGTTTATGTCTTTGATTCATTTGGATTTCAGTTTTGTGCATGGTAATAGATATGGATCTATTTTCCTTCTACACGTTGATATCCAGTTATACCAGCACCATTTGTTTAGTATGCTTTCTTTTTTCCATTTTTTATTTTTTTGCTTATTTGTCAAAAATCAGGTGTTTGTAGGTCTGTGGATTGATATCTAGGTCTTTGATTTATTTCCATTGGTCCTCCTGTCTGTTTTTATGCCAGTACCAGGCCATTTTCAGTACTGTAGCTCTGTAGTAGAAGTCATGGATTTGATACCTCCTGAAGTTCCTTCATTGTACAGGATTGTTTTGGCTATCCTGGATTTTATATTTTTCCATATGAGGTTGAGTATTGTTCTTTCAAGGTCTCTGAAGAATATCCTGGAATTTTGATGGGCATTGTATTGAATATGCAGATTGCTTTTGGTAAGACTGTCATTTTTACAATGTTAATTCTACCTACCCAAGAGCATGGGAAATCTTTCTATTTTATGGTGTCTTCTTCAATTTCTTTCTTCAAAGATTTAAAGTTCTTGTCCTACAGGGCTCCCACTTGTTTAGTTAGAGTTACTCCAAGATATTTTATATTATTTCTGGCTATTGTGAAGGGTAATGTTTCTCTGATTTGTTTCTCAGCTCATTTATCATCTGAATAGAGAGGGGCTACTGATTTTTGACTTAATATTATATCCTGCTGTATATGATACAAACTAAAGGTGTTTATGAATTATGCAGGTTCCTTGGTAGAATTTTTGTGGTCACTTACATAAACTATTATATCTTCAGCCAATAATGAGAGTTTGGTTTCTCTTCTGATATTTATCCCCTTGATGTCTTTTCATTGTCTTATTGCTCTAGCTAGAATCTCAAGTATTATATTGAATGGATATGGAGAGAGTGGACATCTTTGTCTTGTTCCTAATTTCAGTGAAACTGCTTTGAGTTTCTCTCCATTTAGTTTGATCTTGACTGTTAGCTTGATGTATATTCTGTATATTGTCTTTATTATATTTAGGTATGTTCCTTGTATGCCTACTCTATCCAAGACCTTTATCATGACAGCATGCTGCATTTTCTCGAAGGCTTTTTCAGCATCTAATGAGATGATCATTTTTTTTTCAGTTTGTTTATATGGTGGATTATATTGACAGATTTTCATATGTTGAACTATCCCTACATCTCTGGGATGAAGCCTTCGTGGTCATGGTGTCATTTTTCTGATGTGTTCTTGGATTTGTTTTGCCAGTATTTTATTGAGTAGTTTTGCATCAATGTTTGATGAGTGAGATTGGTCTTTAATTCTCTTTATTATTAAAGTCTTTGTGTGGTTTGGTTATCAGGGTAATTGCTGCATAAATCAGTTTGGCAATGATCTTTTTTTTCTAATGTGTGGAATAGTTTGGGAAGTATTGGTATTAGTTCTTCTTAAAAAATCATGTAGAATTCTGCACGGAAACCTTCTGGTCCTGGTTTTTTTTTTTTTGTCAGGAGATTTTTGATGACTGTTTCTATTTCTTTAGCAGTTATAGGTCTATTTAATTTTGCTTATCTGATTTTGATTTAATTTCAGTAAGTGATAGTTATACAGAAAGTTTCCATTTAGTTTAATTTTTCTAATTTTTTGGAGTATAGATTTTCAAAGTATGAACGGATGATTCTCTGGATTTCCTCTATGTCTGTTGTTATGCCCCCATTTTCCTTTCTGAGTTTGTTAATTTGGGTGTACTCTCTTTGCTTTTTGGTAAGTTCAGATAAAGGTTTGTCTATGTTTTTTTGTTTTTTTTGTTTTTTTGAAGAACCAACTCTTGATCTTTTGATTTTTTTTATTGTTTTCTTTGTTTCTATTTTTTTGATTTCAGCTCTCTGTTTATTTCCTGCCTTCTAGTCCTCCTAGATGAGTTTGCTTCTGTTTGTTCTAGGGTTTTCAGGCATTCTATTAACTCACTAGTGTAGGATTTTTCCAGTTTCTTTATGTAGGCATTTAGTGCTATGAACATTTCTCTTAACACTGCTTTCATTGTGTTCTATAAATCTGGGTATGTTGTGAAGTCATTTTTGTTGAATTTTAGGAAGTATTTCATTTCTTCCTTTACCCATTGATGATTCAGGTTAGTATTGTTTAATTTCCATGTGTTTGTGGGCTTTCTGAAATTAGTGTTGCTGTTTAATTTTAATTTTAAGCAATGATGAGCCGATAATATACATGGGATTATTACATTTCTTTGAATCTGTTGATGTTTGCTTTGTTACTTAGTATGTGGTCAATTTTGAGGTTTCCTGAGGTGTTGATAAGAAGGTGTATTCTTTTATATTTAGATGTAAAGTTCTATAGATGTCTGTTAAGTTTATTTGAGTCATAACATCTGTTAATTTTCTTATTTTTCTGTTATGTTTCTTCCTGGCAGACCTGTCCAGTAGTGAAAGTGGGCTGTTGAAGTCTCTTACTATTAGTATGTGGGGTGTAATTTGTGATTTAATAGTGTTTCTTTTACATATAGGGGTACCCTTGTATTTGGAGCATAGATATTCAGTATTGAGATTTCTTCTTGATGGATTTTTCCTGTGACTAATATTAAATGTACTTCTTTGTTTCTTTTGATTGGTTTTAGTTTGAAGTCTATTTTGTTGGACATTAGGATAGCTATATCAGCTTGTTTATTATGTCAATTGAATTGGAAATTTTTGTACTAACTCTTTACTCTGAGGTGATATCTGTCTTTGAGGTTGAGGTGTGTTTCTTGTATGCAGCAGAAGGACGGATTCTGGTTTTGTATCTAATATGTTAGCCTGTGTCTTTATAGGTGAGTTGATATCCCATTTATATTAAAGGATATTAAATACCAGTGATTGCTAGTTCCTGTTGTTTTAGTTTACATTATTGGTGATATTATCAAATGTGTTTTCTCCTTTTTTGGGATTTACTTCTATGAGATCATCTATTGTCTGTGTTTTTGTTGGTGTAGCCAACTTCCTTGGGTTGGGGTTTTCCTTCTAGTATTTTGTGTAGGGCTGGGTTTGTGGCTAGGTGTTGGTTAAATCTTGTTTTGTCTGTGTATTGTGATTTAAAGTTTTGCTGGGTTCTGAAGGCATCACAATCCCTGACTTCAAACTCTACTACAGAGCTACAGTACTGAAAACAGCCTGGTATTAGCATGGGAACAGACAGGAGGACCAATGGAACCGAATAGAAGAGCCAGACATTAATCCACACAACTTCGAACAACTGATTTTTGACCAAGAAGCAAAAAAATTCAAATGGAAAAGGAAAGCATATTTAACAAATGGTGCTGGCATAACTGGAAATCAACATGTAGAAGAATGAAAATAGACCCATATCCATCACCATGGACAAAACTCAAGTCCAAATGGATCAAAGACCTTAACATAAAGCCAGCCACACTGAACCTCATAGAAGAGAAAGTGGAAAGTACACTTAAACACATTGGCACAGGAGACCACTTCCTAGATATAACTCCAGCAGCACAGACACTGACAAAAACAATTGCCAACATCAAAAACACTGATGACAATTTATGCTGGAGAGGTTGTGGGGAAAAAGGAAACACTTCTGCATTGCTGGTGGGAATTCAAGCTGGTACAGCCCCTTTGGATGTCAGTGTGGCGATTTCTCAGAAAATTAGGAAACAACCTTCCTCAAGACCCAGTAATACCACTTTTGGGTATATATTCAAAGGATGCTCAATCATTCCACAAGGACATGTGCTCAACTATGTTCATAGCAGCATTGTTTGTCATATCCAGAACCAGGAAACAACCTATATGCCCCTTGACCGAAGAATGGATAAGGAAAATGTGGAACATTTACACAATGAAGTACTACACAACAGAAAAAATAACGACATCTTGAATTTTACAGGAAAATGGATGGAGCTAGAAAACGTTATTTTGAGTGAGGTAACCCATTAACAGAAAGACAATTATCACATGTACTCACTCATAAGTGGTTTTTAAACATAAAGCAAAGAAGACCAGCCTACAAACCACAATCCCAGAGAACTTAGACAACAATGAGGACACTAAGAGAGACTTACATAGATCTAATCTATATGGAAAGTAGAAAAAGACAAGATCTCCTGATTGAATTGGGAGCATGGGAACCTTGGGAAATGGTTGAAGGGGGGAGGAGAGAGGCAGGGAGGGGAGCACAGAGAAAAATGTAGAGCTCAATAAAAATCAATTAAAAATTAAGTTTTGCTGGTTATAGTAGTCTCGGCTGGCATCTGTGGTGTCTTAATTTCTGCTCTACATTTTTCTCCTATAATGCTTGATCAGGACATTCTGACTTACATTGTTTTCATTTAGTCAGTTGTAACTCTGATAGGTCTGCCTTTGTATGTTACTTGGTCTTTTTCCTTTTTTTCCTTTGCAGTTCTTAATATTCTTTCTTTATTCTGTATGTTTAGTGTTTTGATTATTATGTGGCAAGATGTCTTTTTTTGTGTGGTCCGGTCTATTTGGTGGTCTGTAACTATCTTGTATCTTCATATGCATTTCCTTTTTTAGTTTGGGAAAGTTTTTATTTTATGATTTTGTTAAATATATTTTCTGTGGTTTTGAGTTGTTTTTCTCCTTCTATTCCTATTATTATTAGGTTTGATCTATTAATGGTGTCCTATATTTCCTGGCAATTTTGTGTTAATCTTTTGTTATATTTAGCATTTTCTTTGGTCAATTAGTCTATTTCCTCTATGGTATGTTCAGTGCTTGTTCTCTCTTCAACCTCTTGTATTTTTCTGTTTTTGCTTACATTTGTGGTTCCTGATTGTTTTTCTATATTTTCCGTTTCTAGGTGTCCCCTGGTTTATGTTTTTTATTGTCTCTATTTGAGTTTTCAAATCTTGAATTTTTTCTTTCACTTGTTTTTTTTTCTTAATTTATCTTTAAGAGATTTGTTGATTTCTTTCAATGTTTTGCTTGTCTTTTCTTCCATTTCTTTTTTTTTTATTAAAGATTTCTGTCTCTTCCCCACCGCCGCCTCCCCTTTCCCACCCCCACCCCCCAATCAAGTCCCCCTCCCTCGTCAGCCCAAAGAGCAGTCAGGGTTCTCTTCCATTTCTTTGAAAGAATTTTTCTTTTCCTCTTTAAGGGCCTCAAACATTCTCCTAAAGTTATTTTTTTTTCTTTTCCTCTTTAAGGACCTCAAACATTCTCCTAAAGTTATTTTTTTAGGTCATTTTCTTCACTTCATCTGTACTGGGGTGTTCAAATTTTGCTGTTATAGAGTAACTAGTTATTGGTGGTGCTGTGTTGCTTTTTGTGGTATTGAGTGTGCTGTTACCTTGTTGTCTACCTCTCTTTTCTTCTGATTGCTATAGTTGGGGCCTTGTCTCTGGTGATCACTCTTTCAGGTGCCAGTGGATCCAAGACTCAGATAGTTGCTCGTTATACTGGGATCAGGGCCAAAATTCCATTTACTCCAGAGGTCACTTGATGCTCCCAGGGGTTACTCTGCAATTCCAGAGGTTGTTGGGGACTACTCCTGTGGAGGTCGCTGGCTCAGGCCAGGACCTGAGGAAGTAGCTGATTCAGACCTGCTTCCTTGAAGTTCACTTGCACCTCTTGTCAGGGTCTTAAGATGTCTCTTGGACTGTATTTAACGTATCTCTTCTTTTTTTCTATTTTTCTTCTATTGCATTTGTTCTTTGACAATTGCTTACATGTACACAGTTCATTCACTTCCTTACTCTCTAAATGCCTGCCACGATCCCTTTTATCACCTTCTTCTTCCCATAAGTCCTTTCTCCCATTTATGTCTTTTGGTATTGTTTTGTAACTTGCTGAGTTTTATCATCTACACAAACATGGGGTTAGAGAAAAACCTGGAGCCTGGTGGGATCATCAGTTGGTTTGTAACTGAAGATTTTCTGTTCTCCTTCCATACAATCTTTCAAAAGTCAATAATCCAATTCTAGGGTCAGGTATCATAACATGAGCTCTCCCTCAATCTGAGATTATTGTTACAGTTGCGCTCTCGTTCAGGTCTATGACAACTACAGGTTATATGAGATCATAATTGCATTGGACGTGATATGCCCCGAAGATAGCAGTGTACAGAATTTTTCTACCACTCTTTTGAGACATCCTATGAACTCTGAGGGGAAGTTATAAATATCCTGTTAAGGACAGAACATTTGACTGTTATTTATTCTCAGTATCTTGAACAGCCACACATTTCTGTGTTCACCATTTTTATTGCAAAGGGAAGCATCTCTGCTTTATGCTGCATACTATTTGTCATGCGTGGATTCCCTCCTGTGGTGCAGACCTCATATCCAATGAGAGACTGGGTAGTTACTGTGTAACAGTGGGGCCACTCTTGGATCATTAGAAACACCTTGTCTGGCAGGTTAAAGACAGGATTCATAGCTGGATAAGGCCATTGATGACTCTTTCCCCCAGTTTGTGGCATAGCAACTTCTCACACTAGGAAAGCTAGGAAGTAGAAAGAAAGTTTACAGTTCAGTTCCAGTTTGATGATTCTGTAGCTTGCAGTCACTTGAAAGTAGAGTCCTATCATCTAGTTCTGGTAGGTAATTAAGAGGAAAGGTTAGGATAGACATTGTCTTTGGTTGTCTCTGGGGTCTCCATATCCGGTAGCATATTAGAAAGTATCCTACCTATTTCTGGCCTGGGATATTCCTCAGCTTATTAAGTCATAGGTTTCCAGCTGGCTTTTCCATATATCTTTAATGTAGATGAACCTCCACTCCTCCCCACGATTCCCCCATCTCCACTTTCCCATTCTTATTTCAACTCAATTAGTCTCTAGTTGAAAAGTGTGAAGACTCAGAAAACTGCCTGAGTTTTTAAAAGCCTCCTCTAGTGCAGACTTCATTTTTTCTGTGGTGAATCAGCACTTTCTGCCCATCTGAAAGGAAGATTAATGGATCATAAATGTTCAATTATGTGTTATAGGGTTGAGTGCCATAAACATTAATAGAGAGTTACCAGACATATCAAGATGAAAATGAGCCTTTAGGTAGGTTGAATCAGAGGCTCTTGGAGCAAATTGGAGTCACTTAAAAATCTCCTCATTACTTAACCCCGTAAGGCCCCTTTTACCTGGTATTTCACTCATGGTTAGGTTGGTACATGACAAGTATACCCGGTAGGGAGATAACTCATGTGGTGATGCGAGCAGTTCAGTGTGACTTCTCTTTCTGAAATCGATGTGTTCACCATTTCTCTTTTGAAATGAGGACAATTTTGAAATATGGAAAAACTGGTACAGATTAGAGGTGATGGCTTGACATTTTGAAAGATGGTGACTCTGAGCTCAGTCATCATTAAATATTGAAGATACTCATTCTATGTTTGAGACAGCCCAGTGGCGATCCTCCTAGCAGACATGTGAAGAGATACAATTGTAGGCCCTGCACCTTTAGAATATGTGATGTTCTGGATGAGGGTTTAGGAGGGAAGATGCCTGGGAGGAGCTGTAGGAGAGAGGATTACCTGGGCAGAACCAGCTAGGTAGCTCAGAATGACTTGCATATGCCAGCATCTAAGAAGGAACTTTTCCAGGTAGAAGAAAAATTAATATCATTTTTTAAAAGAACTTTCATTTATGGGGTCAAACACTGATAACCTCAGAACTTTTAAGGTTGAAACAGGAGAAATATGGATTCCAGGTCAATTTGGGTTACATATTAAGATACAGTCTCAAAATAAATAAAGAAACAAACAAACAAATAAGTAAAACAAATCATTGCAATTACCAACAAAGCAGTGCAAACAGAGGTGTTGTGGAGGATTTTGGGAACACATGAGGTAAAAGATTGGATAGTGTGGACTATAGGCAACACTGCTTAGGTCTGGGGATAAGACCCAAAAAACTTGATGATCACAGAGACAAAGGATATTCATAGAGTTAATTGTTGTAACCAAAGTGAGGAGAATCATTGTGAAGAAAGAGGATGAAGAGTAAGAGTTAAATGTAGACGTGCCAGACAATGAAAGGAAATTATACTCTTAGGTTTCAACTAATTCTTAAACTAGAGAAGGAAAATGTTTAGCCCAGAAACTCTGTCTTTGCAATGATTACAAAATTCTAGTGAAGACTATTTCTGGTTTTACCTTGGCTGTTACACTTGTATTCAACCTCATCATAGTTTTCCATACCTTCCCCTTCTGTTTTCAGTGATATTTATTAAATATGCTTTACTGGGAACAATGAAGTTTTAAAATTGATTTTCATCACGGAGCTGTCAGATTGAACAAATGAAAATACAGAAATCCAATTAAATTTGAATTTCAAGCAAAAAATGGTTTTTTTCCCATAGATATTTTCCCATGCATGCTGCATTTAAAAAATTATTCTGAAGACATATTGATTGCTCATCTGAAATCCAGATCTAATTAGAAGTCATATACTTTACAGCTAGTACTTTAATGTTTTTCCCTGACTGAAATTTACCCCATATTATATCATCACCCACAAGGAAGATTATGAATTTTTTCTGAAACTAGTATTTCCACTTGTGGTGTGTGTGTTTGTATGTCTGTGTGTGTGTGTTCGAGTGTTTTGTGCTTATGTGTATCTGTGTTTGTATAAATGTGTGTATTTGTGTGTGTGTGTATGTGCGTGTGTGTGTTTTCAGGAGATTGATCCTAGAGACTTGTGCTTATTAAGTAAACTATCTACTTCTTAGCCATAACCCTGACCCTTTACTTATTTTTCTTATATTGAGACAGGATCTCCATAATTTGCTCAGGCAGGCTTTGAAGTTACACAGTAGCCCAGGCAGACCTGAACTTGTGATTATCCTGCCTTAGTTTCCCAAATAGTCAGAGCTGTAGGCATGTGGCATCAGGCCCAGATCTTTCATCTGTGCTCTTGAGTCCATGTACTCCATTTTTGTTTTGTTATGACCTTGCTTTATAAGTCATTTCCTTCATCTAATATCAGAATTAACAAATTCTCCTTTGACCTTTGCTTCTATTTTTAAAATATAAATTTATTATTATTTTTTAAATATCTAGACTGCAGTTCCTCTTCCTCCTCTCCTTCCATTCCCTCCTCCCAACCTCCCATCTCCCCATGCACACTCCATCCTCTCCCCCAACCCCCAGCTCCTGGCAATCCACTCCTCTGTTCTTGTTCAGAAAGGGGCAGACCATGAATGTCAGTTGAGGTGTGACTAAGCTCCTCCCCTTATATTAAGGCTACACAAGGCAACACAGTATGAGAAATAGGTTTCATAAAAGCCTGCCAAAACATCAGAAACAGGCCCTGCTGGGGCATCTTGGGATAAGGTAGAAACATGGTGCAAGGGAAACTCCCAGGAATCTGCAAAGATGACCTCACTAAGACTCCTAGCAATAGTGGCTGACTTCTCTAATCAGATTGGTGACAACCCTGATTGTCATCTGAGAGCCTTCATCCAGTACCTGATGGAAGCAGATGGAGAGATCTTTGCTTCTTGCTCCCTAATTTTCTCCATTGTCTCCCTGTCACTCTCTGAATAAACCTTCCCTATTCTGATATATTATCCCTTAATGAGTTTATCCTCCAAGTCACTTACATTACCTTCTATTCAACTCAAATAATAATCTAGACCTACAACTTTTTCTTCCCATGAATTAATTGTATAATAGCGCGGCTGCTTCTCTGAGTAGCAATGAGTCCTTGCAGTAGAGAAAACTTAGATGGGGTATGTGAGAGTGTCTACTGTAAAAAAAAGTAAGTAAAAGCATTTAGGCTTAATTCTTAAAATAAAATTTGAGAAGACTCCACATGATAATCAAGAAAGAAGTGAGACTGGAAGGTAAACAGATTACTTGAACAAATAAAAACAGATTTTTACTTTTTTCTTTTTTTGGTTTTTCGAGACAGGGTTTCTCTGTGGCTTTTGGAGCCTGTCCTGGAACTAGCTCTGTAGACCAGGCTGGTCTCGAACTCACAGAGATCCGCCTGCCTCTGCCTCCCGAGTGCTGGGATTAAAGGCGTGCGCCACCATCGCCCGGCCTCAGATTTTTACTTTTTGCTATGAACCCAGATCATCTTATATTCAAGTACTCTGCTATGTATTTATTGCTCGTTTTATTCTTAACACAGCCACGAGTGATTTTACCACTGGGTTTGGAATAAAATAAGCACTATTTTTTAGAACTGAGGATGAATATTTGCTTAAGATTTCTCAGTTGCTGAATAACAGACCAAGCAGTTGTGTCTAATGATTTTCCCTAAAACCCTTGGGGCAGGTGCATGAATAATCATCACTTGAGCAATTTTAATAAAGAAATACCTACTCAATTTCCCACACCAGCTTCAGTTAGCTCTTGAACTCTATGGTCTGCCATTAATGTGATTAATATTTACTTTAGTTATTAATTGGGTGAAGCAAGAGTGTTTAATATTTAATGGCATGATTGCTTGGGGAGAGACAACTTGGATCGATGAAGACTGAAATTTCCATGTGACTCATTTTCCAGATGACATTTTTAATTGCTTGGTACTAAAATAATAACTGGTCTACTGCAAACATATCTGGGTCTCCTTTAATTAATCAAGTATCGGATATAGCCAGAAATTGAATGTACCTCAGGCACACGAATATCTGGAAATATATGTCCAAATGTGGACCTGGGAAGACTTCTTAGCAACCATTCAATGGGTTTCTTTTCGATTTCAGCGTGTATGGGGAGCATGCCTGATGCAGAGGCCAGAAAAAAAGGTGCGTGCCCTTTTCTGTCACTCTCTACCATGTTTTTTGAGAAAGTGTATTTCACTAAACTTGTAGCCTGCCATGGCTGGATAGGAGCTCCTGGAACCCATTTGTCTCTGGTCCCTAATGCTGTGGTTACAGGTGTACATAACCACACCCAGACTTATATGGGTTCTGGGATTCCAGCTCAAGTCCTCCTGTTTCACAACAAGCATTCTTACTCAGGGAGCCATCTCCTGGGCCTCAATTCATTGTTACACACACACACACACACAGCAATTTTAATCTTCAAATTTAACTCCTCTGAGGCATCATATGCTTCTTTTACCCTTAATGGGTGCATAGATTTTTGGTGTGTTTAGTTAATGAAACAAAAGCAATGTTCCTGACTGTGCAGTGATTGGGACAACGAAAATTACAACACAGATGATGAGAACAGTGTTGGCATCCTGAATAAGTTGGAGATTGAGGCTGTAACAAAAGTTGTCCAGGTAAAGGGCATTGTTAAAAATTGATAATAATCTGGGAAAGACTACAAGGCCTCAACCATATGCAAAGAAATAAAAGCAACTAAGTAATTGATGAGAATAAGAGAAATAGTCTTCCCAGGTACACCAATTGATTATCTAATAGCAAATGCTGAGCCCTGAAAACATACATACAAGTAATACTCTACAGACAAAGTTACATTTGGGATATATGCATATATGTATGTAACAACAATTAATGAAAAAATATGTACTTGAAAGAGATCAAAGAACAGTATATGGAATGGTTTTGAAGAAAGGGAATGGGGTAAATGATGTAATATTATATTCCCCAAGATAAGAGACAATAAAAACATAAACTATTGCTACTAAAGAAACATGGATGTGTATGCCTGCAATCCTAGCACTTAGCAAGGAGAATAGAGACTTCAAGGTCAGCTGTGGCTACAGAAGCAGTTTGGAGCTATGTTTGGGAAACAGAAGACTTTTTCAAGTAGAAACAAAGAACAAACCAAAACAAAATAAGCACTGGTGTCAGGGGGTAATACTGAAGACAATTCATGCACAGCTTCTGGGGCGGGGGGGGAATAACAGAGGCCTTTAACATGTCCTTCAAGGGGGGCAAAGTTTCTGAAGGGGGGGGGAACCAACCATGAACAGAGAAGAATAAATGCATTTAGAAGACCGATCATTATAGTGTACTTTCGAATTCTGTTGTATGTTTGGCCCAGATTCACCAGAAACTAGCACATTGTTTTTTTTTTTTTTATTAAAGATTTCTGTCTCTTCCCCACCGCCGCCTCCCCTTTCCCTCCCCCTCCCGCAATCAAGTCCCCCTCCCTCGTCAGCCCAAAGAGCAGTCAGGGTTCCCTGCCCTGTGGGAAGTCCAAGGACCACCCACCTCCATCCAGGTCTAGTAAGGTGAGCATCCAAACTGCCTAGGCTCCCACAAAGCCAATAGGTGCAGTAGGATCAAAAACCCATTGCCATTGTTCTTGAGGTCTCAGTAGTCCTCATTGTCCGCTATGTTCAGCGAGACCGGTTTTATCCCAGGCTTTTTCAGACCCAGGCCAGCTGGCCTTGGTGAGTTCCCGATAGAACATCCCCATTGTCTCAGTGTGTGGGTGCACCCCTCGCGGTCCTGAGTTCCTTGCTCGTGCTCTCTCTCCTTCTGCTCCTGATTTTTTTTATAAACAAGTATATAGATTCGATTTTAATTGGCTCTACAATCTCTTTTTTTCCACTTGAGCAAATACTAATTAAACACCTTCTCTATGCATAACCTAATTGGTCCTACGGCAGATAAAATGAGAGCAAACAACTCTGGTGTCCTTTGTTCTTTCCGATGGCTCAATGATTCAGAGCAAATGTTAGGGAGGTCCTGCTTCTCATTCCTGGGTTAGAAATCCCTATAAATGAGAAAGTAAAGATTTTGCAGGCTGTGGAAACTCAAGATAAAACTGACCCCCACCTGACCTCACTTTTCCTTTTTATAAAGCATTCATTTGAGTTGCAGACTGAACTATGGAAGTTTGCTTTGCTATTTCCCACCTAGTACCATTAATTTGATGGGTCAGATGTGTGTGATTTCCCAGCAAATGCGTGGGTGTTGGAATCATGGAAGTTTTGTAAATAGCTTCATTATTCTCTAACTAGCCAATATTGCAATCTAGTTAACCTGTTAACCAAGGGCAGGGCCTCTGGATAATGCCTGATTGTTGTGTGGTTATGTGAACAGTCCTTCATTTACTGAACGCCACTATACCATGGGAATAACATTACAAAGTTCCATGACAGCACTGGTTTATCTATGAGAGATCACAGGAAATTTAACCCTGTGACTGTTCTTTGTTTCTTCCTTAGAGTTTTATTGAAATATAGCTCACATAAAATATATGAAATCTATCCATTTCACATGTAAAATTCAATCGTTTTTAGATATCCACAAAGTTCTGAGACGATTATCACAATCACTTATGGTACCTCTCAACAGCGAGAAGATAATTCTTACACCCTGTCTTACCATTTCCACCTATTCTCAGCTACAAGCTTCTGATTTCCCCAACTCCAGTCTTAGGCTGTCACTAATACATATCTTTTTTTCTTCAGGAGATTTTCCTATTCTAAAAATTTTATATAAATGGTATCCTATTTCCTTTTGGTTTGCATGCTGTTTTCAAGATGATATGGTCATTAGTACCTCATTGCCCTGATGAGCAATTAATATTAGATGTATAGGTAACTCACACTTGTTGACTTCTTGTTCTTTGGTAAATGTCGCATTGATTTCATCCTTTGATTCTTATGTATAATGCTATAATTATATTTAGATATGTCTTCCTTTCTTTGTCAAGTTAAATGACACCTGCACTTTAGCATTTAAGACTTGCATAGATATTTTTGAAGTGGCCATATCATTTTATATTCCCATAAGCAGTGTATATATAAGGGGTTAATATTCCATTTAATTGGCAACATTTATTATTATTTCATTTTTTCATTATAACTATCCTAGTCAGGTAAGTGGTGGCATCTCACTGGGTACATGCTCACATTTTTAAGCAAATTTATGTCACTCTGACCATTTGTTTATATTCGTCAAAAAATACTTATTTGGGTTGCCCCATATCCCTTTTATAAACTTTTTTTTCTTTTTCCCCAGAAAGGATCTATATTGCACAGGCTGGTCAGAAGTTTCTAAACTCAAATGACCCTCATGCTTGAGCCTCCCAAGTACTAGAATTAAGTATGTGCCTGTATTGTGATGAAGTGGTTCAATTTCTGTGATGTCTCTCCCAAAAAGTCAGAAAAATTAAGATGAATAAATAGTAATACTTTATAATAATATTAGATTATATGTACTATATAGTAGTACTATATAACAATAATATTTTCACTTTAACATTATAAATTATACAAACTAGAAACAAATTATCTAGAGTAAATCCTTTTACTCTTCATGGGCATTCCAGTTAGTGCTACTTCTTGCTTCTTTTCACGTTTGATGTTATAGTCCCTATTTTCAACTTTTTAAAGAATTCACTTTCTCTTCTCATGATGCCCCATGATGTGTGTACACATATACATACACACATGAACAATTTTAAATCTAGGTTCCATACATAAGAGAAAATACTCAGTATTTGTCTGAGTCTGGCTTATTTAACTTAATACAATGATTTCCAGTTGTACATATTTTCATACAAGTGTTATGGTTTCATTTTTCCTCATCGCTGCATCAAATTCCATCATGAACACCACATTTTCATTCACTTGTTGATGGATGTCTAGGCTAGATCCATTTCCTGGCTATTGTGAATAGGAGAGAAAGAAACATGAGAACACACACACACACAAATCTCTGTCATGTGGTTACATACAGTCCTTTGGGAATATACCTGAGAGTGTTATAGTGTTGTAGGATATTTGTACACTATGTGAATATGTATTTGCTGTGTTTGGTGTAGTAAAAACTGAATGGCTAATAGCTAGGCAGGAGGTATAGGCAGGATATCCAGGAAGAGAAAGAAAGAGGAGGAGGAATCTATGAACACAAGAGAAGCCTGGAGACACGGAGAGGAAATAGAAGGTGAATGATGGAAGGAAGGTTATATCGTGTGACAGAATATAGTTTAGTCTAATTGGATTAACTTAAGTTATAAAATCTATTTAGGAACAAGCCTAAGCTAAAGGCCAGGTTTTCATAATTAAGGAGAAGTCTCTGTGTCATTATTTTTTTGAACTGGCTGGCAGGACAGAGAAAGATTCATTACAATAGTGACTGTATAAATTTACATTCTTACAAAGAGGGTATAAGTATTCTCTACTCCATATTCTTCTTCATTAGCCTTTGTTAGGATTTGCTGTCAATATGACAGCTCTTCTATCTGGGGTGAGAAAAATGCCATGACCAACCTGGTTTCCTTCCAGGGATTCCAGGTTGCTTTAAATAGTCACGCCAGTAAGTGTAATTCAGCACATAAGAGACATAAAGAGAGAGGTCAGATAATTAGCTCAATCAATGCCAAAAGGGCCTCTGATAAAGTCTCTTTAACAAATAGTGTAGGGTTCCTGGTTTGCTAAATGTTGAAAGATGAAGCTGTCCTCTTCTCTCATCCACAGCCTGCACAAAAACCAACTCAAAATGTATCAGATACCTGAATACTGACTGAGATTGTGGGAAGAAAACATAGGCAAAACACTTCAAGCAATGACTAGGCAATGGTTTTCTGAAAAGGCTCTAATGGGTAAGGAATAATCTCAGAACTGACAAAATCTTCTGGAGTGTGAAAGAAACTACACCAGAGTAAAGAGAGAGCCCACAGAATAAGAACATGGCTGCAAACTGTGATGGTTGCTGCTGGTTGTCAGGTTGACTGGATCTGGAATCAATGAAAGGACGATGGACCAGAACTAAGTGAAGTTTAGTCAAAGGATGCAAAATAGGGCAATTAATAAAGATCAATCATGGTTCTAGTTGTTTCCGACCAGAATTTTTGAATCTCTCTCTCTCTCTCTCTCTCTCTCTCTCTCTCTTTCTCTCTCCTCTCTTTCTGCTCTACTCTACGCCCCCCCCCAATAAGAAATAAGTTACTAGTAAGACAACCGAGGAGAAAGCTAAAAGTCTTGCTTAGTTGTGAGCAAATAGTAATAAAACTTAGATTCTGTGGGCAGTGAATATTTTTAGTAGTTCTATGTCTATAGCTTTGATGGGGGAAAAAGTAGGGTACTCTGCTTTCGTAATTAACATTTTTTGAAAATAGCCACACTTACTGTTTATTTTTTGTTTGTTTGCTTGTTGCTTATTTTATTTGTTTTGTTTTTCGAAACAGAGTTTCTCTGTAGCTTTGGAGCCTGTCTTGGAGCTGGCCTGGAACTCACAGAGATCCGCCTGCTTCTGCCTCCGAGTGTTGGGATTAAAGGCCTGTGCCACCGCTGCCCATCTTGCTTTACTTTTTAATACAGCATCAGAGTCAAGTAGCTGTGACAAGGACACATCGTCACCCTTGTTGTTAGCATTGCTTTCAGGTAATATTCTGACATAATCTTTGACTTCTCCTCTTCTTTCACACTCTGTTCCCATCTGTTGAGAAAATATATAGACTGTATGTTTGGAATACATCTGGAACCTGCTTTTCACCATCCCTACTTCTCAATCACCTTATTATCCCTATAGACCTTTATCTTGATAGATGATTGCTATCAAGTTTTTCATATTTTATATTGGTTAATTTGCTTTGTCTTCTGATTTCTATACTTTTAACAGCCACAAGGAAGAAATACTGATCTATTTACAACAGAAATATGTTGCCTTGTGGTCCACAGCCTTCCTGTGTCTTCTCATTTTACTGAGTAAACACCAAAGTCTTTACAACAGGACAAAAGGTAAAACCTTGATATAATCAGTCTTTCTGCTTAGCCACTTTGCATCCTACAGCTGACATTTCCTTTTTCTACTACAACTTGCTTCCTGGTCCTCCCTATTCAGCTGACCCCAAGGATCTGCTGCCTTTCCAGCACTCTCTTAGCTGAGGTTTCAGCTCTGTGTTCAGATTGCTATTCAAAGTTATCCCTCTAATGTCCCTATCCCTTTCATGCCATGTATTTATTTTAATATTTATCATCTTCCGAAAATCAGTCATGATGAAGACATTAATATGTACAGCATCTTGCAAATATCCAATATCTGAGAAAACTCTGAAGATATATCAAGAAAATTGCGGCTTTTTCAGTTTTGTGTATTATACATGCCTGCATCCTTATTGAAAGGATTTTATGTGCTCACCATATTTGATTGGCATGTGGAAAAAATGGTTTCTTTTCTCACTTTCTATACATAGTGTTTTTCATTTTATCAGTAGCCAAGAATATTATTGATGGACAAGTGAATTAGCTGTATAAAAGGTGGTTGTTTGAGAGCAATCTTTATCATGAACTTCTCTGATGCATTTGAAACACAGATTTAGAGAATACTGATTTGAGATGATAAGCGTGTGTCCACGGAGGCTATTTTGTACTGTACACAGCTGAGCATGGGTTCAGAACAAAGAAACAGCATGCATGGTGGAACACTGCGCTGTTTCAATTATCTCCACTTTTTCACTCCATTAGTAGATGTGTAATTATTCTAACTATCTTTCAGAGATGTGTAATTTTAATAATTTAAGGCCATTCAAATCTGGCAATTACTATTAGCATTAAGTTGATGACCACTTTGGATGAAATTAACAATTAACTGCTTAAACATATCATTAAAGCTTTCCTTATACATTAACCATGGAAGTATTATTTATCACTCAATTTCATTCTTCCTGTTTATATTGTGGCTCCAGATAAGCCAAACTTCTTAAAACAGACTATGTCATTTTCATTTATGAATAGATCTATGTAAAATGCTTGCCAACACAGTTGAGTTAAGTGTTATCAGGTAATTACACTGTCAATCTTGGATTAACAACGGTAGGAAAAAATGGAACAGTTTTATGAGCATGGCTGAGATTGCTCTCTTGTTCTTCTCTGAAGATCAGTGAACATTGTTAAGAGTCATTCAGAATCAGAACAAAATGAGTGACTTGAATAGAATGATGAATTTTTTTTTAGGCAAAGTAAGATTGCTTCAAAGAAATGTGCCTTTGAAAAGAAATAAATGGAGGTTTTACATTTTTATAAATCTTGAACCTCTAAAACATTCATTAGGCTTCATTGTTTTGAGTTCATCCTAGGGATTGGAGAAATGGCTCAATGGTTAAGAGAGCTTACTTTCTTTCAGAGAACCTGGGTTCTGCTCCCAGCATTCATTTGGGGGCTCACAACTATTCTTAATTGTATTTCCACTGCATCTGTTTTTTTCTTCTGGATACTGAAGGCACTACACACACGTGCACACACACACACACACACGCAAGCAAGCAAGCGAAAAGCATAAAGATAAAAATAGAGTTCATTTAGTCTCAGTGGCATCCTAGAGCTCCGGTTCATTTTGTACTATAGGGTCTAAAAGAAAAATTTATATTCAGTTCATACCAGGATCAATAAGTCTTCATGTACATAGTACCAGTAAGAGAATTTTGGCATTATTCTAGTGCTGCATTAAGTAGAAATTTTGTAATTTTTCTTAATAGTTTCTTCCTTGATATAGTTTTCCCTAATATGAGCTTTTCTTCCAAGTTTTCTGGCCGTTTCCCCCTGAATAAACTGCTCTCTGCCATTTAATCCCTCCACACATTCATGAAGATGGGGATCAGTAACTCTTGTTCAGTTGTCTATAAATTCAAATACACTCACCACAAAACTCCATGTCACTCTGCCACCAGCTCCTTTCCTTCATCGATTTTTGTGTTTGTGCTGGAGGAAGAACTCCTGACTAGGAGTATAAAATTAGTCATTTGTTAGAAGTAATGAAAATGAATAGACTGGATTTCTTGTCCGATTCGAATGGAAACCCAACGAAGCTTTTGAAAAGCTGCAGGAAATAAGGGAGAAGCAATTTGCCAGCAGATTTGGGAAAAGTGACTTCCATTGGCAGTTGGAGCAGATGGCATCTTAAGCATGACAGATTTTCTACCACTCCACATAGAATCAATATCCAGTAGCATGAAGTAAATTAGCTGGCAGTGGATGAGAAGTCTGCCCATTAGTTTGATTTAGGTAAGGGGTGGATTTGCATAGTTCTGCCATGATACTTTGTTTTGGGTCATTACTTGTGACCAGTTTCAACAGCATCCATCCCAAGGATGGTATGATGACTTGCTCGCAGACATAAATCTGGAGCTGCAAAGTTGTAAAATGGAAGTGTCTATACCTTCATGCTAGCTTTCTTCTTCTACAGATATACTGATAAAGCTACTTTATGAGTAAAACCTGTATAAATGTATAAAACAAAGATGCAAATTAGGTTGAAGAGGATAGGGAGGTACAGAGAAATGAACAAATATTTATCAAGATCTTACCTTTAGCCCAATTTGGTTTTGTCCTTGTGGTTTCCAACTGGAACTTTAAAATTTGTATTGCAAGTCATGTGGATAGTAAGTGATTTCCAGCTCCAAGTTCATGTTTGAATGAGTTCTCACATAATGTTTTTTGCTTTGGGCTATATTACAATGATTGTTGGTCTTCTGTTAGCATTCAGTTATTGTATCCACCAGACCTTCTGATTAAGCCCATTCTTAAAGCTTTCTTACTCAGAAAAGTCCAATGTTTTACCTAATTAAATATATATTAAATATATATTCAATGAATGCAAAATTAATTAATTCTAAACAATGCAGTAATTTAATCAAAAAAATGAATTTGCAGTAGGAAATAAAAGACATCAATTAAACAACCAGCTACTTATTAAGCGCCTATTATAACACCCAAATGGCACAGTACCAATTTCAAAAAACAAAGAACATGAAAGAGAACCCTACAAATAACAATGTCAGGTTCCAGTTGTTGAAAGTAGCATGGAAGAATTGAGGAGTTTTATGGCACCCTATGCTAGAGGGTTCTAAGATGGGAATCAGTCTTTAAGTTGTCTATTAGGAAATAATGTTGAGACAGATACATTAGAGAAAATGCAAAGTAAGGGTCAGGATAGGCAGAGGGAAAATTTGTCATGATTTAGCTTCAGGGATGCCCATGGCTGGCCTTCTGAGGGGATGATCCTTCAGAGTTGACTTGAAGTGCGAAGAGGAGCCAGGTCTTGATAGTCTAACAGTTGGTCATCAGATTTGTACCACTTAACAAGGTAAATTTTTTGAGGACAGATTAGAATTCATGCAAATAGGCAAATTTCCCCCACCCCCAAAATTTGACTTAGGTTTTAAAAAAAAGGCATAGAGTGGTAGAAAGAAGGCATTGAGGGCCCTGGCAAGTGTTTCAATTTTAAGAGAGGACATTGAGGCCTGCTCCTGTTGAGAAGCTTCATATTCAACAGTTTTACCCTACTTTTGGGATAAGAGATTTAATCAGAGGCACCAAGGTTTTATTTCCAAAATTACCTTTATAGAAGTCACACCTTGTTCCTTGGTTGACAGTGAATAGAAAGGATACACATACAGTAAAGGTAAGTGTACCATGAAAACTTTGTTCTGAGTGTGCAATGAGAGAGTGGAGTGAGTTTGGCATGGAATATTGGTGGGGGGTGGATGAAGAGCTTAGGAGGATTCCTTATAACACCACCAGGACTATGATTATGGGGCAGTCCAGACACAGACTTGTCTGCCTCAGCTATAAGTACTGATTTATATGTAACACTGGTTGCACCCAGAGTTGTTCCTAAGAAGAAAAGGGTTTAAGACACAAAACCCACTGATGATACAAGAGGAGACTCCAGCATATGTGAAGCCCTGGGTTCTATATGTCGATAATCTGGACATACCTGAAATTAGAAGGTAGAAAAATATGATGTTTTTAGATTATGATAATATTCTAAATATCACTGCATTATTTCATTACAAGAAGTTTTTACTATCCTTTTTATTTGTGTTTAATAATATATTTTTCATCACAGCGTGCTCATGGAAAAACCACATTATTTATTCACTTAATTTATTCAGTAAACAAAGTTGTAAAATGTTTCCATTGTTATTTGTACGTATATGATTTCAGGGATGACTACTTGGTATTGGATACAGGGGGCTTGTAAAAAAAAGAGGCTCTTTACTGGGGAAGACTATTTCTTCTGCTCAGAACAAGCACATTCTGTTTATATATTTGGAAGTATATATATATATATATGTATATATATATATATACACACACACACATATCTATTTCTATACATAGAGAAAATTTAGAGAAAAAATTCTACTGTGTCATCTGCACCGAGTCAATGACAAAGCACCGAATGATGGTGGGGTGCAGACCAATATTGCTTGGGAGTAAAAATGATTATTCATAAGAGGAACAATTAAAAGATTAATGGCAGCACATTGCAGAAGTGAAGAGTCATAATGGAGAGTGATAGAACTGCAGTGGGAGGGAACTGTAAAGAACCCAATTCAGATGGAGGGATCAGGGAAGGTCCTTCCAAATAGACAACCTTTCTGCTAAGACCCCAGGATGAATGGAGGTCAACAAGGTAGATAGTTCAGGCCATGCAGAGAGTGCAGATGCCTCAAGATTCTATCACAGGAAAGGGCTTCTAGGTTCAAGGGACTAAATGAAGTGCCAGAAGATGGGGAAATAAGCCTTGGAAGGCATATGTCACTGACAGCTACACATTAGAAATGTGAGTGTTATTTTCTGTTGGAGCCTGCGTCGTTTCAACACAGATAACTATTTTTTGCTAACTGAACTGATACAGAGACTCAAGGAATAATCAGATGCAACTTACACGGTCATTATGGAAGGGCATCTTAGGGTTCTTTCTCCTGATGATCTCCTGAAGATCTCCCAGCGTTTATTATCCAAACAGCTTATATACCAACACATAAATTGAGTGGGAAAATACATTAGACTTGTCTGCTAGGTAACCAGGTGAATGGCCTTCTGTCACATCAGCACCTACTTTTACGCTAGCTGTCACATAGGCCTGAATTAGCATCTCTATAAGATATCCTCCAAATTACAAAGGAAGGAGCACCAAACATCCTGACCATTAAGTCATCAGCTTCAGCCAACACCTCTCCTCAGGTGATCTACATTTATAACAAAAGAGAAAGAGCAGCACATCCTGGCTATCGTTGAGACTGTCTGCAGGTCTATGTGACCATCTCAGGTGGGCCTGTGGCTTCAGAGCCTGGCTGCCACACAATATAGAAATATGGAGCTAAAATTTTCTTACAAGGAAAAATGGCTACAAGTCTTAAGAAGCATGGCTGTATGTCTCTATCCACAATTTGAACTTAGAATCTGGTGGGTTTGTACCCAATTACTGCATTTGTGCAGGAAGCAACAGTTGTGTTATGATCACAAGGAAGTCATGAATTACTTTAGAGTTTAGAGAAACAGAATAACAAAAATAATAATGATTTGCATAAAGGCCATTAACAGAGAACAATCCCACCTGGATGATCCCAGGTCCCTACATGGAACACATAGATGGGTTGACTCAATCATTTAAAAGGGAAAAGACTAGGTAGAAAGATTGGATGAGGTGCCAGCTACTGCCACTGAGGGTTCAATTTCAAGTATGGCATGATTGAGACAACTATGAGCCATTGAAATAGATATTTCAGAAAGGTAATGGGTATAAGTATGCCTAGAGGTAAAGGCAATGATCTGTGGGCATCAGATATAAATTTTGGAGTTAATGATACGTAAATGATGTATAGGTACAGTAGATAATAAGATCATTCAGGGAAGTCCATTATCAGGAAAAAAGCACACATTACAGAACTATAAGGAACTCCAATGTTCAGAATTTAGCCAGATGAGTTGGAAGTCTGGGTGCTGAAGTAGCAGTGCTGTGATATAATAATATGATATCTAATTGCATTTTCACAATGACGTGTAGAAATGCAAAATAATTTTCAGTGAATAAAGCAGAACCTAAAGCAGGCAATTTCCTAAGAGCTTTGCCCACATCAATTCAACTTTATTCCTCCAGAAATCAGTGCAGATAACTACTGTGACATGAATGTTTTTGCTTCTCCCATTCACAGATTTCAATCTTATGTTCCAAGGTGATGACGCCAGGAGTTGAAGAGACGGAGGAGTGAGAAATGAGCAAAGAGGCCAAAATCATGATGGGGACACCTACTGAAACAGATTACCTGAGCTAGTGGGAGCTCACCGCATCTGGCCAGACAGAGAAAGCACCGGCATAGGACCAAGCTAGACCCTCTGAATGCTGGTGACAGTTGTATGGCTGGAACAGACGACAGGTCCACTGACAGTGGCACCAAGATTTGTTCTTGCTGCTTGCACTGGATTTTTGGAGCCCATTCTCTTTGTATGGATACCTTGCTAAGCCTTCGTGTAGTGTGGAGGGCCATGGTCCTTCTTGGAGCAATGTGCCTTGCCCTCTCTGGGGAGTGGTTGGGGAGTGGTGTGTGGGGGAAGGAGGGGTGGGAGTGGGAACTGGGATTGGTATGTAAAATGAAAAAAAAGTTTTTATTCTTTTTGTAATTAAAATAAAAACGTGAGGGGAAAAAAGAAAAGAAAAATCCCCAAATCCCCCAAAAACAACAAAGTAGAGAGCCGCTGAGGTCTTCTATTCTGCCCAGGGGTGAAAAGCAGCCATCAGTCTGATCTCTGACTGCCACATGAGAGAGTGAGCACTTGCCCCCTCTTTCTCTTAAAGGAGTTAAGTCAGCAAAAAAGGAACACCCATCTCTATAGGGCCAGATAGCCCAAGGTCATGGGCAGGACAAATACCCACTACAATTCCTATTCAAGAGTAGTAAGTCTTATGAAGGTCATATGACAGGAATGGCAATCTTGAAAACCACATTAAAATTCTGCTTGCTAGGAAAGAAACATAGTCACCAACCACCCTGGGACAGCTTAAGTCTCCTGAACCCGGAACATATTTGACATCTACTGGACATGTCATGTTTAGATGCGTCTCATTTAAATATGCAGATTGAAAGTCACTCTAATCCACTGACTTCATTTCCCATTTCTCCTAGAGTAGATCAGAGCTGTTCTGGAAGACACCACACAGAGCAGTTGTTCTGACAACTAATGCATACTCTGTCCCATTTCACACTGGACAAAAGGGGTTTATAGTGGCATTGCTATGCAGAATTAGATCTATAGTGTTGCAGAGGATTGAAATCTCAGGCATAACAGACGCTCAAAACTACTGATTTCCAGAAGAGCCAACATCAGCTTTGGTGCTATGAATATAAACTCTCAATATACATTTCTTATAACTTGTCCAAAATGATGCAGGCTTCCAATACTCTTCAAGGCTTACTGGCCTGTATCTTACTTAAGCAGGTGTGCAGTCAGAAGACACCTGTTGAGTCAAAATGTCTCTCAAGAATAGTTGTCAATATGTATCTGAAAAACATTACACGCAATTTAAATGTCTATGAACCTGAGTTTTGCCAAACCTGCTTGTAAGCACTCTATTAAAAGTAGAAGTCTTTTTGTTCAGCAAATTATATTTCTGCCTAAAGTAACCTCTGCAACTGCAGAGATCATGCTATTTGTTAAGCAGGAGGTACTGTAATTATTCACTCTAGCATTGACAAAAGGAAACAACCTACTTTCAACTATCCAGATAAAAATAACTTTAAATTGCTTAATAGCTCTATAGTGAATTGTAGATGTTTTATTCCCATAGTGTGTATGAATAATCCTATGAACAGAAAAGATTTTCAAATTTATTCTTCTTCAACGCAACAATGATTGCTCATTGCCCTTGCCAGTCTAGTTCCCCAAACTAATATTTACTACAGCTTGGTTCAAACAATATTTGCTCCTCTGAGCATCAACTGATGTTCCTGACAGGAATGGCAATGCAATCACTTCAAACGGTCACAAGGTGTGTTAGCAGTTTAAAAACTCTAAGCATTCATTTTGAGAGGTGTCTAACCCACAACTTGCTAAACTGATTTCTCTACTGAAAGCAGTGGCTCTGTAAGTACTCTAAAAAAAATACAGTTTCTGAAATATGCCTTAAGGAATAATGCCACCCAGGTTACCAAGATAGTCATTAGCCAAATACACATTCAGTTGCTGTAGGGATAATTCTAATTGGAGTGGGTAAATCGGGAGAATAAATATTGATTGAGCACTTTTAATGTCTGAGATAGTGTATAATATTTCTTTTTAATCTTTACTATTCCTTTAAGAAATAATCTGACTGCTATTTTATAGATGCAGATAATGAAGTTCAAGAAAGCAAGAAGTGTCGACAGGCATGAACTAGCCTATTAAACACAAGTGTGTGTCCTTTGGGCTACTAATATCTCCTACTGAGCCCAGTACCTAAAAAGCAGAATTACCACACACACATTTATGCCTATTACTCAAAAAGCATATATTTTTGTAAGTTTTCTGAAGAAATCTTTAGAGGAATATTAAAAATTGCTCATGCCTCCAATGAAGATTTGAACAGTGTAGGGTAGGCAGAGATGCATGAAAACTTGTACTCCACCAGGAAGTCCGGGCAGAGAAAAAGAACTCTGTTGAGTCAGATGTCAGACCCATGGAGGAGAAGAGCTTGGGTCTCCTGAAGTAGCTGGTCTCCAAGTCCAGGGTCAGAACTCTCCCATTTGGATTCTGACTGGATGTAGGCTGCCTCATCAGATTTTTTTTTTATTGAAATTGTGCCTTCTTGATTTTCTTCTTTAAAGAAATAGCACGTTCTAAACCACTGGTTCTCAATCTTCTGAATCCTGCACCTCTTTAATAAAGTTCCTCATGTTGTGGTGACCCGAACCATAACATTATTTTTGTTGCTTTTCACAACTGTAATTTTGCTACTGTTGTAAATTATAATGTAAATATCTGTGTTTCTGATGGCTTTAGGCAACCCCCGTTAAAAGAGTCATTCAACTTCCAAAAGGGTCTCAACTCACAGGTTGAGAACTGTTGTTCTAAGCCAATCTTTGAAATATATATCATTCATAGTTCATAAATGCTTAAAAGACTTTTGCTGTCCTGAGAGCTAAGGTCTATAGGATAATTTATAGAAAAAAATTCTTGGGGTGAAATTTTCATAGTGCTTTTACTGCATATTCCATGTGTAAGAGGCGTTGTACATTGAGGATTCTCTTCTCAGTATTGCATTTTATACTCTGGGGGAGGTTGTGCACTGAAATGATGGAGTGATTTTAGATAATACTGTTGCTTAAAGGTGTTTTGTTAGGGGGCTGGAGAGATGGCTCAGTGGTTAAGAGCATTGCCTGCTCTTCCAAAGGTCCTGAGTTCAATTCCCAGCAACCACATGGTGGTTCACAACCATCTGTAAAGAGGTCTGGCGCCCTCTTCTGGCCTTCAGGCATACAGACAGAATATTGTATACATAATAAATAAATAAATATTAAAAAAAAGGTGTTTTGTCAGGATTCAGGGTTTATTCATTTCCTTTAGTGGAGAAAATAATACGAATATGTATTAAAATTGCATAGTCAGAAAAACAGAATGTTTATTTTTTACATGAGTATAATGGATTTCATGGCTCAAGTTCCAAATCCCAATTGCAGCCATCATAAAAGGTATTTAATCAAATGGAATGAAAAAGCCCACTGTGATATAATAAGAAACTTGTACTATGAAGAACAGTGAAGAGTACTTCAGTTTCATTGCTTGTACCACAAGATCTCCCTGTTAATAGGCTGGTTGCATAACTGCTTATGGACAGTTCCGCAGACATCTAACCACTGAATGACTTGAAGCTTTGGTTGTGCTTCGTTTAAGCCCTCTAGTGCATGCCACCTCTGTGAACAGTCTTACACACAGAGAAAACACACATAACACAATTTGCTACACTGTGCTCAGAAGTCTTCCTGTACAGAAATGTACTGATGCTAAAATTCCTGAAAGGTCTACACATAGCTGCTTAGATTTGTGGTTTCTGAAAGCAGTCACATTGGTGAAAGACTGAATGTCATTCTCTTACACCGTGGAGAGGTATCACTGCTTATGCATTGATGGTTATTCCTTAGAATGTCATAGAAACACTCAAAATACCTGGTAGTGCGGTTTGGGTATAATTACCTACCCAGTTAAGTTTTCTATCATCTTTCTTTCATCATCAGCAATGACCAGTTCATGCCTACACTTGTTTCATAGTTAACCTAAATGTACATTCACTACCTTCACCTATGAATTATTTAAGCATAAATTCTAGATGTTTTATGACTTTGATTCAAAATGTTTTAGTGTGAACTTATGTATAGGTAAAAGGATTGACAACAAATAATGATAAGTTAAATATAAAGTTTAACTTACTTTCTTTGATTAACAAAGTATCCTTGTATTCATGTTTTCTTACTTGTCCTATGTTTTTATAATTTATTGATTCAAGTCAGAATTAAATGAAAGTATACTTGTTGTGATTGGTCAATGTGTTTCTTGCTTCTCTCCCAGTCTGCAGATCACCTCTTTTTCTTGCAATGTTAAAAAGACACTGGGTCATTTGTATTGTGAATTACTGTAATACTTAGAAGTGACTGAACTTCTGTGACATCATTTAACACATTTCTCTGATCCCAGAATTTCCATTAAATCGGTAGTTAGAGCTGGAGGCTTAATAGAGTTAAGATTGGATCACTTTGGAAAGACTATTTCATAGATGTCGGCACATTCATCATTAGACCAAACATTGCTGACTGTTCCTGAGATGTAACTGCTTCTGATGACCAAGGTCTAGTCCCATACTTGATTAAAGTCTGCAAAATGAGGATATTTCATTTCAGCTATCTGTTGTAGCTGGTATATTTCTGTAATGAAGAGTTCTCTATAATGAACCCTTTGATTATTTCAAAATGTAGTTGATATAGTAAAAAAAACCCTTAATTTTCATTACTGATTAATTTTCCTTATTTTTTTGTGAGTTTTCAAATAACGATGTGATACTAGATTTTTCCAAATATATACTTTATGGCATAATTAGAAATTCCATAAAATGTGAGGATCAGAATTCTCTTCTTGCCCCTGCCATGATTGAGTGATCTCACACACCTGCCATGCCTTTTCCAATATGATGAACTATGCTTGGAAACCATAAACCAAAATAAAGATATCTAGCCATTAAAAAGAAAATATACCTTTTTGAAAAGCCAACATGTTTTTATTTATTATTTTTAATTGTGTGTGTGCTTGTGCATTGTGTGTGTGTGTATATATATGTGGGTATGTATACATGAGAAAGTGCTTTTGGGGACCAGAGTTGGTGGATTCCCTTGGGGCTGGAATTACAGGTGTTTGTGAGCTGCTTGATATGGGTGCTGTGACATGAACTTAGATCTTCTGAAAAAGCTTAGCTGCTGAGCCGTCTCTCTAGCCCTTTTAAAACACATTATGTATCTTAGTATTTGCAAATATGTCTTTATTTATGCTTAATTGTCTTCAAAGTGCTTACAATAGCTGTGCTGGCTAGTTTTATGTCAAGCTCATACAATCTAAGGTCATTTGAAAAAAAGGAACCTGAATTGAGAAAATGCATCAAGCAGATTATTTTGTAATTTTTTTTAATTGATAATTTATATCAGAGTGTCCAGTTCATTGTAGGTGTTGCCACTCTTGGGCTTTGTAGTCCTGAAGAGTATAAGAAAACAGGCTGAACAGACTGTGAGGACCAAGCCAGTAAGCAGCATTCCTTCCTGGTCTCTGCTTCAGCTCCTGCTTCCAGGTTCCTATCTGGAGTTCCTGCCCTTCCATCCCTCAGTAACGGGCTGTTACCCAAAAGTGTCAGATAAAATTCGCCTTTTGCTCCACAAATTCCATTTGGTCATGGTGTTTTACCCCAGCAATAAACACCTTATCTAAGACAGAGATTGGTACCAGGTTCCCTGGGTATTTCTTTGACAGATCTGACTGTGTGCTTTTGGAGGAATGTAGTAATATTTTAACTTTGGCCTGGGAAAAGCCATTGAGTGCTCAGAGCACAGAGGGCTGTTCTGTGGGAGCTTAGAAGAAAGGAATGCTGAAAGGGAGGCAGATAAAAGAGGCTTGGATTCTGACATTTCACAAGGAACTGTGAGAGGCCTTCAAAGACTCTTTCAAGGACATTCATATGGTACTTTGAATTAAGAAACACTCAAGTGAAACCTTTACTTTGCTAGAACAAATACGATGCTTGTTCACTAGAGTTGAAAAATCAGTGGTGAATAATAAGAAAACCAGCATCCCTGAAACAAAATCTTTTGGGAAGTGTTTCTTTCAGGTCAGCACATAGAAGCTGTTGTCCAGCTATGGTCATGACTGAACCTCATGCTGGCAGCTGAATTTGGTAACATGTAACAGCCCCCCAGGTGCTACTGGTCTTGAATGCATGAATGGATCACAGAGAAAAGCAGTGGCTTCGCACTGTGTGGGGTCATTAATGAAAGTGCAATCTCATTTGAAGTTGAACTCCCAGGATTAAAGGGTCATTGTGAGAAGTTGAGGACTGGCACCAGGTGGCAGTATAAGTTAGCTCAAAAGAAACTTGGTGAAGGTAAAGAAGACCAGTTACAAGGATATCCCAACATTTGGGAAACCGCCAGTACTGTGGGATTATCACCAAGGACAGCAGCAGTTCTGAAGTGTAACCAGCCTGATTCTACAAGTCAATGCATGCTGTTAACAGCAGAGATGAAGAAGTAGAGTCCTTTGAAACCCAGAAGATCACGAGTGAATTCCTAGCATCTAACACTAAGCTTATAATGTTGAACTAGGATTTTGCTTTGATTTTATTGTTAATGTTTCCTGGTTCTTCATTCCTTCAGTAAGAGAGTATTTAACTTGTTTTCCATCTTACAGGAATCCACACTTGAGAGACTTTAGATATTTTAGAGATTTTAGATAATGTAGAGAGGTTTGAACTTTCAAAGACACTTTAGGTGCATAAAGAAACTGAACTTTCAAAGTGTCTGAATTTTTAAAGATAGTAGAACTTTTAAATTTTTCAGTGATTTGTACTGTGATATTAATATTAATTAGAGATATTGTGGATGGACAAGAAAGGAAAGGTTGTGGTTTAATAGTAATGTGTTTTTGTGTTAGTGCTACTGATTAGTTTTACATAAATTTGACACAGGTAAAATTGTTTTGGAAGAGGGAAACCCTATTGAGAAAATATACTCTCTAGACTGACCTATGGGTAAACCTATAATGCAAAATTTTTTGATTGATGGTAATGTCAGACTGCCCAGTTCATTATGGCTTGTACCATCCCTAGCCTGGGCTGTCCTGGATGGTATAAGAAGGCAGGCTGAGCAAGCCATAAGAAGTAAGATAGTAAGCAGCATTCATCCACAGCTTCCGTTCAATTCCTAAAACAATAAAAAGCCTAATTAAGATGATAACTGTTGGGAGCTGTGAACCCCTCATATCATGAATTTCTGGTAAACAACTTGTAATGTTTGCAGCTGCTCTGAGCATGAGACCCTCAGAAGTTCCTGATGACAGGAGAGTGGTTTCTGATGGGTTTGGCTGGGGCATGGCTATCAGTTAAGGATCTCTATGTAAGCAGCTCTGGTACACAATAAAGGGGGCATTCTTGGGATAACCTCTGCATTTTCAGTTCTAATCCTCTTGCAACATCAAACTCTTAGTTGTTAGCCACATTCTTGCTTTCTGGTATCTTGATGATCTTTCAAACAATGATTTCTTTCAAAAAAAATTTCTTGCATGAAGGAATCTATTTTAAAAGACATAGATTTGATCTTTGAACATGCTCATTTTTACTTGGTCATTAATTTTTCAATTTTTCATATAGATCTGGGAAGTACATGTGTGTTGTGCATGTTTGTGTATATTAGAGTACACTTGGTGGTATTTTCTGTGTATTTAGATAAATGTATGATTTCATTTGTAATGCATACAGTATTATAATTTATAGTGAATATTTCATTCCAAAGCATTTATGTTATGCCTTTTTTGATTGTTTGTTTAAAACAACATTTCTCTATGCAGTCCTGGTTGTCCTGGAGCTCACTATGTATACCAAGTTTACTTTGAACTCAGAGATCTTTCTCTCTGCTTTTTAGTGCTGAGATTAAAGGCATGCCCATCATATCTGGCACATTCTCCTTTTTGATCTATCCCTTTCCTCAGCTTCTAGAGAAATCATATGTATCTACACTGGCTTTATAGCTTAACCTTTTTTGGAACATCCAATAGTTGTACTCCTACAATACATAACTCCTTTAGTTGATATCTTTTGCTTAGTAATATATAGTGACATACATAGATCTAATCTACATGGTAAGTAGAAAAAGGCAAGATCTTCTGAATAAATTGGGAGCATGGAGAGGCAGGGAGGGGAGCAGACAAAAATGTAGAGCTCAATGAAAATCAAATATATATATATATATATATATATATATATATATATATATATATATATATATAATTCCTCCACATGGTTTTATGGCTTAATGCATCATTTTATTGTTTCAATGAATATGACTTCATTTTGGGACATGTCACAGCATATACAAGAATGAGGGATGTTCTTGGTTGCTTCAAAGTCTTGGTAATAAATGTGAATGTGAATTTGGACTCTAGAACTAAAGTACAATAGACCTAGACTGTATTCAGTTCTATAAGATGCTACTAAAATATTTTTCAAATTGTCTTTACCATATTGCATTTCCACTAGCAAAGAATAAGAGATCCCTTTGCTTCATATCTGTCGTGGTTTGAATGAGAATGGCTCCCACAGTCTCATATATTTGAATGTTTCTTCCCAAGTTCATGGAACCATTGGGAAGGATTAGGAGATGGATTAAGAGGTGTGGCTTTTCTAGTATAGGTGTGGCTTTTCAGTTTCAAAGCACACAAGTTTCCTTGTTAGCTCTCTTGGCCTCTTATTTGTAGATCAGATATAAGCTCTCAGCTACTGCCCTAGCACCATGCTTGCTTGTATACTTCAGTGTTCCCCTCCAGGATGGTCATGGATTCTAACCCTCTGGGAGAGTAAACTCCAGTTCCTCATGCTACACAACAAACACTTTGGCTCCTAAGCCATTTTTGCAACCCCCAATATAGTAAAATTTTCTGACTCTAAGATTTTAGTTTGTAATCATATATTTAACTCCTCATTTATGCACTGTATTTGGTACATCACATTTTCTAAAAGCTATCAAAGAAACCTTTCCAGTCCCATATATATTTGTAGACATTACTGCTCGCATAAGGAGCTGCAGCTATTTTTTCCTCTTGATTTTGGGTGATCCTTTCTTTGAACCTGCCTCAGTGAATAAAATGAGACAGAACATTGCACATCACCTGGAGGTTGACCTACATTCCACTGGGATTTCTCTCAAGATTCTCATGCTAGAACAAACTCTAAAGCATCTTCTCTAGGTATTCTAGCCATCAGTCCTGGGTGTGGATTCAACTAGCAGTTAGTCTCAACCAGAATTGGGATTATGGGATTGTTGCAAAGAATTCATTTCCCTATGTCATATGAACTTGGGCAGAGATAACTTTCATACATAGACTGGCCCAAATATTCACAATAAGAGCAAATTAACTGCCATTTATGCTATACATATACAAATTATAATAACCCATGCTTTATATCTCTTACGAATACCCTTTCCTCTTATTTTCAATTAAGAAGCTTGCTGAGTGACAATCAACACCTTAAAAGCTACACAATGTGAAGTTTGCACTCACACAATTTTATGAGTTTTAGGTTATGCTCACACTCTGAGCCTCACCAGAATAATATCCACCATGAAGCTATCTGTCATTCCAGTCATCTCCCCCTCCTCCTTCATGGTCTGTGTGCTCTCCACCTCCCACCCTCCCCTGGCCCCCAATTGCTCTGCCTCCAAGCAATACCACTGTTTTCTGTTAAAAGCTATTAGATGAATTTGCTAAATATTTGTATTAATTGAGTAATATGTTGCACACTTCAGGGAAGGATGTCTCATTTGCTTCATTCAGCATTATTTATTGCAGTTTCATCTGTAATGTAGTATTTATTAACAGATCATCCCTAATCACTGGATGATATTCCATTGTATGACTACATTTCTTTACCCATTCACCTCTTATTTCATTTTCCAATTCTTGATTTTTATTTACTGTAGATAAGGCTGCATTTTTCTAATATACATTTGTCTAAACATGTTTTCATTTCCTTTATGTAAACATCTATTAGTGAAACAATTGACTTATATGGTAGGTGTTTGTGCTTAATATTTTAAGGAATTATGGTAGGTGTTTGTGCTTAATATTTTACGGAATTACATACTTTTTAAAGTATTTATTATTCCTTCATAGTTCAACAATATATAAATTCCACATCTTCTCTATTACTATTAGTATTTGATGGGTTTTTTTTTCATTCTAGCAATTGCATAGTGATATTTCACTGGGTCTTTTTACAATTTTTATTTTTTTGTGTACAGTGTGCATATATGTGTGTGTATGTGCATGTATATACAATTGCACGTGAAGACCAGAGGACAACCTTGGGTGTAGTTGCTTCTTGGGTGCCATTAATCTTGTTTTGTGAGTCAAGGTGTTCCACTTGACCAGTACTGTGATTGGGTTAAGCTCTGGGCTAGCAAGCCAACATGATTTTTCTGTCTATGTCTCCCTATGGCTAAGATGACAAGCACACATCACCACAACCTCTTTTAGGGAGTTGTGGACATTGAACTCAGAACTTCTTGATTTGATCAACTGCTTACCAGTTCAGCTATCTTCTTAGTTTACTTTTTATTATTGTTTTAAACATATTTAATTGTACAAACCAAGGTTTCGTTTTTATTGAAAATAGAATCTTCCCTCATATAATGCATCCCAATTACAGTTTCCCCTCCCTCCACTCCCAGCTTCCCACCACCTCCTCTCTCTCCCATATCTGCTTCCCCTCCATTTCCCATCAGACCAGAGCAGGCCTCCAAGAGACAAAGCCCAACATATCAAGATACAATAAGGCAAAAGCCCTCATATGGAGTCTGGACAAGGTAACCCGACAGGAGTAAAAGAGTCCCAAGAGTAGGCAAAAAAGTCGGTGACACACCCATTTCCAATGTTAAGATTCCCACAAACTGCCAGCCACAACATATCTGCAAGGACCTGCTACAGACCCATGCAGTCACTGTGTTGCCACTTCAGTCTCTGTGAGCCCATGGGAGCCGTACTTAGTTGATTTGGTGGGCCATGTTGTTCTGGTATCCAACCCTTCTGAGTCCTACAGTTTTTCCTTCCTTCTTCTTAGGCATTCTCCAAGCTCCAACATGAAGGGCTGGATGGATTTCTGTGATTTCTTCTAATGCATGCCTTGTACTTTCAATGTATGCCATGTACTTTCCAACAGACACACAGTTTCAAGACTTTGCTATTCTCTTTAAACACAGGATCGTTTTCTCAGAGGGGAGCCTTAGGTATTGTCCTCTTTGTTTGTCTCTTGGATACCTTTCCTCAGTGTGACATGTTCTTTCTGCTTATCTTCTACACCGCTTTCATCAAGAACATATTATATCTTTTTTTTATTTCTCAGGATTTTGAAACTTTCTCTCTTTTATTCTTGTGTACTTTCTGTACTGTGGTCATCTGTTCTTGTGTTTCCCAATCTAGCCTTCATTTATAAAGTTAACTTCATTTGTGTACTTTTCCTGTCTTGGTTCCGTCTTTCCACAGCTTTCTTTTTCTAATCACATAATTTCCACGAGCTTCTGGGTCACCTTTATGTTTTTACTTTGCTTTCCTACTTCAATAGCTTCAAAACTTAAATAGCTTTCTTACTAATATTTTGACTTTTTGTGAGGTGGAGGAGAAATGCTATGAGGTTAGAATTTTGTGAGCATGTATTCTGGAAAGCATTTATTATATTTTGTTCCTTGGTTACTTAAAGTTTAAAAACTATTTTTATATTTTCATGAAATTGAGTCATGTTATCATTTTATTAATTTTAATGTGTTAATAAGAAAACTTAAACATGCCAGAAGACAAAGGTGATACTGGATAGCTTTTCTCAATTTGGGGTATCAGGGCCTTTCCTGTTGTTTTAATAAATGAATATGAGCAATGAAAGCATCTGAAGCTTCTGAAGTCTCACTCCATGTTTTTTCTCACTGTCATCTAGATTTTCTTCCCTGTTGGCTTATTGCACTATTCTTTTCATAAAACTCTCTTTTTACTCAAAGGTGAGATGGTGTCTGGGAGGGAACTTCTTTTTTATTCATTTTGAAAGTTCACTTGCTCAGACTACCATTGCTGTGTCACAGTGACCCAGTGCTCTGCCTTTAGCCATCTGCACCCAAAAGACAACCATAGAGCTCTGAAGCATATTTTAAGATAATTTTCTTATCACGTATAGTGATTTGAGACTCGGTGGCTTTCGAGTAGGATACTTTGCTTTCTTGTTCTTCCTCAGTACAGATGATGTGTCTATTTGCTGAGGTGGTTTGGCCACATCTTTGCATTTGTTTCTAGGCTCATCCACACCCCTACCCTTTTTGAAGTACCTGCTGTTGTGGGTACTTGCAGTTATTTGCCCAGTTATCCAGATTTAGTTGGATGAAGAGGAGACGATGAATATTGAAAAATTCAGGAAGCCACCACTGCCATGCTCCAAAATTCTTAGTATTTCTTTTTGTTCAAGTTTCCTGGGTTATTATAAAACATGACTAAATTCTTTGTTCCACATCTATTCCTCCCTGGCAATACTACATTTTAAATCCCCTAAATAACATGAACTTCAGTCTCTTCATCAGAAAAAGTAGCAGAGTAGTAAGTGCAGGCACCGCTCTGCTCTTTTTCCTGATGCACTCACTAGGGTAGCTGTTGTGTTAGACAGGATCGTTGCATCAGAATATGCCTTAAAAGTCTAAAATTCTATCCATTCTATAATGTTAGCGGTTGATTCAGACATCCATTGATTATCAAGAGCATCAGTAAATATGCATGATCTGCATTTAATGTGCGCATAATAATCAGAAAAGAGAGCGAACATGTGTTTCTTACTAGAGCAGTAGTTCTCAACTTGGGGATTGTGAACCCTTTGGGGAGCTAACAATTAATCCACAGGGGTTGCACATTAGATATCTTGCATTCAGATATTTTATTACTGTCAGGAACTGTGCAGCCTTGTCTTGGATGAGCATATGAATTCCTGTCCAATGGGCCTCTGTGAGGCAAAGCTGATGGAAGATGGTCTCTCTCTTGGCAAGGACTAGTAGACCACGGGGCAGTGCAGGACTTCGCTGAATTCATGCAGCTTACAGGTTCTTTGCTATCACACTATATTGTTAATTCTTTGTGCAATTTTTAGTTTTGCTTTGTCAGTTACACATACAACAGTTGTAATTTTCCCTAGAAATTCTGTTCTTTCTCGAATATTTTCCCCTAAGATTTAGCAGGTGGCTAATGCTTCCCAAATCCCTTGTCTGGAATTACTAACTACAACTCCTAATCCTGGGGACGTTTCTGACAGAAAAGTCTCTTCATCAGTAGCGAGAGTTAGGCACATATGAATAAACAACTCTTGGAACATTAACCATGTCTCACAACTCTGGAAAGGAAAATAAGGCATGCAGACACAGATTAGGGGAAAAGCCTTGGGAACACACATAGTGTCAACTATTGAGAATAAGTTCCCTAGACACATGGCATGTAGAATCAATGATAGGATCCAGTGTGCTCCAATGGGTGAAATGCAATGTAAAATGTATGATGGATTGATCCACCTTCACCATACACAGGAGCTTATATTGATGGAAGAAGTATGGTATGGTGGGATGGGAAGAGCGCCTTATCAAAACTTGCATTCTAAAGAGAAATTGAGATATAGGATCCTCCTGTAGAAAAGGAAGCTGTTTAAAAGCATGTCTTGAAGACACAAAAGAATTATTTGGGTTTGAATATTGTTGTTCTGAAAGCATCATACCCATGTCTATTACTTTTTACCTTTGTAAGTGCAAGAAGCGGCTTGCTGAGCTAAGTGCTACAAAAGCAGGGCGTGTCTGGCTCAATAGTTAGTTAAACCTGCAAAATTGCTGAACTCTGTGTCTAGAATAAGGTTTTGTAGGGGGTGGGAAGGTGGAAGGTGTACTTGGGGAAGATAAAGGGGAACAATGGGGGATTTATAATGATTATGATGTATTTCTTAAAAGTAAAAAATAGGAGCCAATAATAAATCTGTTCATTTAAGTCTCATAGAAAAACTCTGCCAAAGCATAAATAAAGATGGCCTGAGCCATTCAGGGCCACTTGAGTGCAATCCACCTGATGATCAGAATTTTTCCTTGTGCCAACACTCCTTCCCCATCTCAGGACCTGGACCTGAGCTGAGTCTGGACTCGAGCACAGTGTGAAACATACAGTAGCAAAATTACAGTTATGAAGTAGCAACAAAATAATTTTATGATTGGGGGTCACCCCAATATGCAGAACTATATTAAAGGGTCACGGCATCAGGAAGGTTGAGAACCACTGTTGAAGCAAATCTAGGCTCTAACATTGAGTTACTGCTGCCCTTGGTCTGGAATGCTCAGTCCCTAGGTCTGTCCATGAGTGTGGAGCTAAGACGTGAAAGCTGAGTCTGTTGTATCTGGTCATCTAGAAGCGCTTTCTCTTTTTCTCTGGTTTATACTGTTTACTTACTGTTAATTGTGTGTAGTCATTCATAAAATAGCTATTCATCATCAACAACAAGAACAGCAGTACTAATGCACTAGTATAGAAATAGTCTGGTGTAGAAAATTACTTATATATCATATATATGTTATATATACATATACATACATATATAAGTATATATAGAAAGAGAGAGAGAGAACTTTTATTTCTCCTTCATTTGTTTGCAGTGAGAAGGATTCTACATTCTAGCCCATCCTCAAACTACCCAAAATATACTAGCCTACACCTACACTATTTTAATACTAATTTGATTCTGTTTTGCACCCTGCTCTTATGGTAACCAGTGCTATGGTGCTTGAGAAATAGAGTACTTCAATGCTTTTAAGCAAATTTTTGAAATAGGTAAGCATTAACTTCTCATGGATTTTGTTTTTGATTCTGCCCTACTCTCCAATATCCTCCTGCCCCTCTTGTTGGCCTCTAATGATTTCAGGCTTTAGCACAGGAGCATCACAGTAAGGGGCAGGACAAGGTTTGGTCCTCTAAAGTGATTTTCTGACCTCCCACAGCCCCAAACTATGTTTTTCTTTCCTTGGAGCAGCTGATCTCTGTCAACCATTAGATTAATGTAATTAAAGCAATTCATGCTCGTGAATGATGGCTCATAACCATTCCTTTTCTATTATAGCTTTTTAAAAAGAAGATGCTTGAACTGCTACCCTAGGAATTTTAAACAGTTGATGAAAAGAAAAAGTGTCCCCAAATAAAATATCAGGCTATCTCAGGGGAGAGTTTTCATGGCTGAGCTAATGTTTGAGTTAGAGCAATGGTTCTCAACCTTCCTAATGCTGTGACCCTTCAATACAGTTCCTCATGTTGTGTTGTCCCTAACCATAAAGTCATTTGGTTGCTACTTCATAGCTATCATTTTGTTACTCCTATGAATCGTTAGGCAAATATCTGATATGCAGGCTATCTGATATGTGACTCCCAAGGTGGTCACGACCCACAGGTTGAGAACCACTGGGCTAGAGGCACTGTATAGCATTCAAAGAGTGTTTCCTATGTTTCCAGAAAGTGTTACAAAACAAAAGGTGCTTCTAGGATGTATTTTCTGACAAGGTCATCCACTCTTTCTCTTTTCCCTTGGTAGAACTTGGATGTGTTGTGTGTCAGGGGTGGTGTAACTATTTGAAGTCTTTCATGTTCTAACATTCCTTGTAGATAGATTATAGGCAACTGTCTTAGTTGTCGCCACTACAATATACACAAAAGTGTGCGAGTTCTCAAGAAACGCTTTTAAAGAGAGGCCAAGATTCTCCTGTATCTTTGGCTCTTTTCTTTGGAGTCAGACATGGCAGTGGGAGACAGCAGTGACCATTCTAATGAAAAAGAAGTGAAGTGCCATGGTCCTTGATGGCAGAGTGAAAGCAGAACATCAGCCTTGACCCCCCACCCACGCACAGCCTTTATTTGGCAGAAAATTAAGTTTCTTTTTAAAGTCTCTATTCCTCACAGACAATTCTATTGGTACATTAATCCCCCAGCTGTTGTCAGGTTTTTCTCTGGGCTGACAGCTCACAAATATGATAGGGAGACATTAATTATGAAAGCTTGGCTGTAGCTTGTTTTAAACTAGCTCTTATGACTTAAAATTAACATATTTCTGTTAATATACATTCTGTCACATAATGCAAATCCTGGTTCCTCCGTGTCTTCATGTGTCTCTCTCGTGTGCCTAGACTCCTCTTCCTTTCTCTCTCTGCCTGGAAATCCTGCCTATACCTCCTACCTAGCTATTGGCCATTCAGCATTTTATAACACCATCCCAGCAATACACCTTCACACAGTGTACAACATTTCCATAAAAATAAACAACAAAAAATATTTATTTTCTAATAAAAAGTAAAGGTTTTAACTCTAACATAGTAAAGCTATATACAATAAGAACAATTATCAAGTAAGAATACATTCACAATGTCTAGTCCATTAGCATTTGACAAATTCAGAGAAAATATTCCATTATCTATCTTATCTTAATGAGTCCAAGGTTTTTTTTTGCCTAATTTACTTTTTTATTTTAACTTGAATTATTAACCCTAAACTATCTTTTAAGACCTCAACACATTTTCATATAAAAACGACTTAAGCTCTTATGCATTACAACCCCACATATGTTAAACCACTTTTGCGAATTTCTTTTCTGAAACTGATAACAAGAAAAACTACAAATATAACTATTTAGTCTTCAGCACAATCAAAGACCAAAAGAAGGATATAATATTATTCGAGTAAACAGGAAGTACAGAGCAAGCACCTTCCAAAACTATAGAAATGACAAAGACATCTGGCTGCCTGGACAGTCACCCTAGGTTCCTCTGCAATGTTAGAGCATCCATCTTTGCCCTACAGGTTTAGAATATCTGACAGACTTTTATAAGAAGCAGGAATTTTGAAGGACTGTGCTATCTTGTCTTGGCAAAGTTCTGCAGTTGCTTTTTTTGTGTGTGTCCTGCTTGTCCAGTTTAAATATCATACAATCCATAGTTAAGGTAAAGGCAAATGAATAGCTTTGACACATTGAAAGAAACCTCTATATGAAGGTTCATCAATGCCCATCAACCTTTTTTAAAGTAAATTGGTGCTTCTAGGAGCAAATTTGTCTTACTGTCATGAAAAGCCTTATGTTATTAAAATATTTTAAATGCCATATTCTTCAGGTCTTTGAAGTATTTGAAGACCATCTATATATTTAAAATATATCTCTGTCTGACCTTGAAACATACCTAACATAACTATATAAGTTTGATTGCTATAGATGAGTAACTGCTAACCTGTCTTTCTTTATTATCCTAAATAGCTTTCAAGGACTAAAACTTCACATTGCAATTTTAAATGAGCTGCGTAGGCACAAAACCTTAAGCATGTAGGAACATGTACACAATATAACAAAAATAACCTTAAATTTGTATCAATGCACAAAAATCAATACTAATATAAAACATTTATTACTAGTGATTGTTCAATAGTAGGCTCAAGAATCTACCATTTTATTCCATCGTATCTATTTTATATCTCCCCTTTTCCCCATTCAGAAAAATATGACTGAATATAATCTCCTTTGTTCAGATTTTTTTCTATGACCAATAACAGCTTGTAACCAACCCACCTAAATGATGACAAACATCCATAACCCACACAATGACAAAAAATCATCTATCCCACCTCTTGGGAATATGGATATTGCATTTTCTAGACTGCTTCCTGTTGTCTGGAGGTGACAGAATCTTTAGGAGACCTGGAGGAAATTGGTATAATGACCAAGTCTTAGGAGAGCTAGCTGTATTATTTTTTTATTTAGTCTCTGTGTGATGAGAAAGTATAGAGCTTATCTGAAGTCTTTGCTGGATAGTCTGTGAGAATGTATCATCTCAGATAGTAGCTTTGAAATTGTTCTGCATGCAGAATTCTGAGGAAACTGAAACAGCATTCTGAGACAATGGATCACCTGGAGTACTTGTCTTCTTGGGTGTCTGGCCCTTCTTTTTCTGAAAATACATAAACTTCTAAAGTCAACATATATCTGTATTAACACAAGTATAGAATTTACAGTATGCACAAGTCAACTAAAGATTTTTTTTTTGTTTTATGTTGAGCAGGTCAAAGGTATCTGTTAACTGCATAAGTCTGTTTTGACTACATAACCAAACATCTATCTATACATATCATATAAAAGGATGACATTAAATAATAAGTAATGAGGACTCTATAGCCAACAAGATTTATCATGTCTAATCTAGTCTCAGAGCTATTCTCATAGTAGAGGGATCAGCATATATATCACCTATCCTGTAGTCTTTCTTGGTTTCATTTTTCATGTCTGTAGCCAAGATCTTTAGGAGATCTCCCCCAATCAAATCTGATCATTAATTTTGAAGCGAACCATAACTTTTTATTTCCTGGGGAAACAATGGCATAACATCTCCCCCAGTGGAACATACTTTCCGGCTTCAATTTCGAAGTTAAGACATTCTTAAAATATATAGGTTGATTTAATTCTTTAGTTTCTATAATCCAAAGTCTCTCAGCAGCTATTGCTTTTTGTAGATTAACATTTAAAAATTCAAAGTCAAAAAAGTACCATAGAGGATCCAGATATCCTATTTATTGTCCATCGTTACATGGCTTATTCTTTTCATATTACTTTATTCTTTCTTTAAAGATTTTACTTGGTTATTTTTAAACTATTTTTTTCTATGACTGGCTCTACCCATTTTCTTTTCTCTAGCATCTAAGCACTTTTTTAAACATACTATATCTTTTTAGAGGACTTCTGTGTCTGGACATGGCTTAACTAAGTGCCTACAGTCTTCTCTGACCTTGTAAGGCAAACTTTAAATTGCCATGTTAGCCATTGTGTAACTCAGCTCAGTGTGTGGCGCTGGTGCATGGTATTGGTAGCTGACTCCAACATGCAGGCAGTGGCCAGTAGCTGCACCTCTGCATGCTGAGCACCAGTCTGTCTGAGAGACTGCAAAACTAGGAAACACATCTGGATCCTCATTCAGAACTTTTCTTAGTTTTCTCTGGTTCTATGTTTGGATACTTGAGTCTTCACATTGGCCACCATATGCAGCTGGATTTTTCTTTGGACCATCAACTCACAATGATGACAGGGGACTTATTAATTATGAAAGCTTGACTTTAGCTTACGCTTATTTTTAACCAGTTCTTATAACTTAAATTAACCACTTTCTATTAATCTACATAATGTTCACCACCATCCTGCTTCCTCTGTGACTCCTCGCATCTCTCCCAAGTGTCTTGATTCCTCCTCTCTCTACCTATACCTAGCTATTGGCCATTTAGCTTTTTATTACTCCAATCCCATCTATACACCTCAGCACAGTGTACAAATATCCCACAACACTCAGCTCTCAGTGTAAGGAGATACAGTGCAGTGTCTCCATGTCATATATAGGTACATAATGCAGTATGTGTCATATTATTTACAGCTGTATTATACTTCATCTTGAGGCTGTTAATTCTATTACAAAGTTACTTCTTGAGGTCTGAAGACCTTGGCTCTTGTTTCCAGCTGCTGTCTAACCTACAACTGGAATTTGCTGAATGCCTTTTCTTGCATTGTGTCTCCGTCTTCCAAATACATAGTCATTTTGCTTGTTGTCTCTCCATCAGTGTAATAAGTGCCTGAGATAACCAACTTGTAAAAGGAATGGCTGGGTTATAATCATCAGCTCAGAGAAATTTAGGGTATAGTCATCTTCTATAGACTTCCAGGTACTGAGGGACTGCTGGTGAAGACTTCTTTCCTTGCTTTTTTGTCTAAAACAGTCTTGCCTCTGGTTTTATTCTGAAAGCTGTTTCCCCTCCACTCCCAAGTCCTATGGGGAGACATAGCACAAATGAATGCTATGCTTACAGTGGATCTGTGTGAGAGCCAAGGAAGACTAGACTATAAAACCTGTAGCTACATCATAAGCCATCGAAAGAAGCAGTTCAAGTCCCCTTCTGGGGAACAGGGGCAGGCACAGGAGCACAAACATTTGTCTGTACTGATCTGGGGCCTGAAACACTCTCCAGGGAAAGGGAAGTGAAATACTTAGTATTCTGAAATGTTCCATGGAGGGAGGCATTCTTTAGTTTTACTGTCCTGGAATGTTTGCTGATGGCTAGACCTGGAGTCATGTGAGGTAACTATGAAGAATTGCCTCCCGGGGCATATGCAGTTCCATTACACTGTGAAGTATGTCCATATATGTTAATTTATGAGAAACTCAAGGATCGGTTGAACATATTCCTTTTTTTCTAACTGAAGTTTTAGATGACACACTGTTTTAATTCAATATTCTCTTCTTACTCAAATTTTATATATTTAGATTTTTGTATGTGTTGATGTCTATATAAATGATCTTATTTGAAGAGTTTTTTTCTATTCTTTCCCATGCAGGAAGAGGCATTCCTGCTGTCCCTTCATTTGTGAAGAAAAACATTCTATTTCTTGCACTCAGGAGTTCAGGTTTGGTTTTAGAGATAACATGCAGGTGTGGAATTCAGTGCAATCACCTCAATGCAGTAATTACTGGGACAAATTTAAAGTGCCCTTTGCCCATGGCATGGACTCTGCACAAAGAAGGCATGCATAGCATTAAAGGGAAAGCAGCAGAAAATAGATTAAATGAGCTTGTAAATGACCCCCCAGAGGAAGCCTATCTGGGGGACAATTTTATAGATAAGCATCTAGCTAGAGTGCACAGACCATAGATTGTGAGGTATAGAGCATTCACACGTATGTCCCATAGTTCTAGAGGCTGGTTTGTCTGAGACCAGGGTGCCAGTTGATTCATTTCCTGAATAGAGTCCACTTTCTGGTGTTCCGTTTTATCTACATGTGGCACACAGAGGGATATTCTTTCTTGTGTCTCCCCCTTTAAGAACACTAATATCTGCTGACACACAGTCAAGCAGAGCCTATGTTCTGCCCCTGCCCAGTGCTCACTGCTCTGCAGGCAGCCTGACAAGGTAAGGAACTTATCCACTTGCTATTCAGAGTGAGACAGCACAGGCCCGCTAGGGGAACTTCCACCTCAGACTCCCTGAGTCTGGATCTGTTCTTTAACAGAGCCTTGTGATGGTGGAATCATTCACAAAACACTTTAGAATTTATGAGGCTCTGTTCTTTGGGAAATAAGTTTACCCCATACCAGCAGTTCTCATCAGTATGATGTCTCCAGTCCTGTCTAGAATTCTGGAAAATTACCCAACTTCCAATTCTTATCCACCAACCCTTTGACAATACCTGGGCTAAAACCAGCTTTTTAGGAACAATCCAAATGTGACTGATACATACTACAAGTTCCAAATGTTTTCTCCTCGGGCTTGCCTGGCAGCTCAGAGCCCTTGGGATGATGAAAATCACATCGGATCACTCTCAAACCTGAGTTTTGTTTTGAGGTGTGACAGCCTAGAATGCAGAACAGACGACTTCATTACCTTGTGTAGCCTTTGTTCTTTTCAGCTTCCTCGTCCTGGTTGTCGACCTGTGAGGGCTGAAAGGAGACAGTCAGTTTTCATCTCTGTCCTCTTGTCCTCGGGGAATGACTGATTTATCCCCAAGATGCCCTGCCTTTTTAATTTTTTTAAAAGTTGAAGGCTGTGCTCGTGTAGGTCAGCCAATTCATAATTCACTCCGACACTGGGAAAAGGACTCAGGTGCTCATTTTCTTCTGGACTTGAAAGGTAGTTTGTTAAAACTTCAGCGCTGTCAACTGTCACTGTAACTGTGGTCTCCATAAATACAGGGAAATCATGAAGCCTTGTAAAGGACAATGTGGGCATGAATCCTTAAGTATTTCATTGAGCTTTTATATTAAAGGAACTTTCAAGATATTCTCTGTTGTCCTTTAAAATCAGACATTTATGAGATAAGCTACTGGAGGTCTATTACTTTATAATGGATCTGGGCATAAATCATAGCCCTTGTTTAGACAGCACCTTAGGGGATGCATAGACAATCTCTTCATAGGAGAGATCCTAATCAAGCAAGGGTAGGGAGATCTTCGCTGCATGGTCTGTGGCTCAGCTGTCACTTGTCATTTTTTTTTTCTGAATCCAGAAAAGGAGAATGGAAACTTGGCAGATTATTTGATTAGGTTTTGTTGTTTGTAGGAATCTATGGGAATTTCTCTCACTTAATTTGAAATCTGATCAATCATCAAAACAGCAGTCACTCAGAAGGAAATCCCCTTGCTGGTTGTCAATTAGCATATACTTGTAGAATCACCCCCAAGGATGATGACGTGACATCCCTCCCCCACAGTTTGAATTTGGTATCTTGGAGAAAGACATCTGCTGATATCTGAGCACATGTGATAGTGTCATACAGACACTTTGTCACCCACACGCGTCCTGTGATGGTGATTCTTGGTTGTCAACTTGACTACATCTGGAATTAGCTAAAACCCCAAAATGGAGGGCATGCCTGTAAGAGGATTCTTGCTTAATTTGAAATAGGAAGATTATACCTAATTTGGGTCTTTGAGGTAGGAAGACACCTCTAATCCAGATCTTTTGAATAATCCCACCCCTAATCTGGGCCATGCCTTCTTCAGAAAACTAATCTAAGGACATGGAAGAGTCTTTTGCCCTTTTCGTGCTTACTCTTACCTCTCTAGTAAGTCCATTTCTTCACTTACATTAGAGATTCCTTCTTCAGGATTCATGTGTTTATTGAAGACCTGCTCAGACATCCAGCCTTTTGGATTGAGTAACAAATGGGTTCTTTGACTTTCCATTTATAGTAAAGCCATTGTTGGAGTAGTTGGACCACAGACTGTAAATTAGTGTTTAAAAAGAGAGCATACTTAAGTGTAATTTCTGTTCTACTTGATAAGTATGTTTGGATATAAAAAGCTCCATTACTTTTATTGTTGCTTCCCTCCTCCCTGTTCTGTCATTCTGTCTTGTCACTTTATCTCTCTTTCTCTAAAATTTCCCCTCAGCTTGTGGTTTTTATTACATCTGTTTTAATCTAGAAAATGTTCAAAGCCAACACTTAACAGCAAACGCTTCTTCATCCAAGAAGGCAGTCTTGATAAATGGTTGAATCTGTACATTGGGACCATCGTGCTAGTGAAGAGAGCTTACTACCTTTGAAAATAAAAATATCTCTCTCAAGAGGTTGTGCAAGGAGAACTTTATAACAAAGATAAAAAGTGTGGGTGACAAGTTAGTAAATAACTAATTTCCTGTATAATATGATACACAAAAGAGGACTCAATGTAGTCCAGGGAGCAGTTCTCTGTAGCATTAATTTGATCCATGTGTTAGCATTTAGCCTGAATGGAACTTCCTCCTATGGCTTGTTATCAGGCTGAAATGAGTTGAAAAATAAAGGAATATGTGTCAAGATGAGGATACAAACTTCACCACTGAGGCTCAAGCCCTTCCATTGTAAAACATTGCAGCTCCCTTTTCAAGGGGTGAACCCCACAGACCGTCTTGTTGAATATGATAATCACTGGTGAATTTAATCCTCTTGAAGAATCACCTTGATTTTCTGAAACAGTGATTCAACAAATTATATGCAGTATAATATACCAATATAATTATACTCCAATTATATATGGTAATCGTCTTATTTCAGTCCCTTGGGCTGTGATTATGTCCTATCTTAGCAATTTCTATCAAGGGGTAGACTGACCTAGTATGAAAATATATGCCACATCATTGCTGATGTGCTCCTTACAGGGCCACTTTTTGAAAACTTAAGCTTTTTTAAAAAATATTATTTTGAGTTTTTGCACTTAAGAAGTATGTGATAGACTTAGAGATAGAGGTTGCTCATCCCTTTCCCCAATACAGCAGGCTGGAAGAGCTAGTGTTTTATGTTTGTCTTGTAGATGGCCTAAGGACATCTTGGTATACTTCTTACCAAGCACCCTGTACTATGAAAACTGACAATGACCTGGTTGAATGGTTCCACTTTTATAGAACAAGATCCCCAAAATATAAACAAAAACTACTTAAAAAATAATCTCCCTGCTCCTGTCTTTTATTTGTAATCTTTTCTAGAATACAGATCTTTTTAGTGCTCCGAATTACAAAGTGGGTGGGTAGAAATGCCCAGAAAGAAGGGTGAGAGTGTAGCAAAGGATTAGTTTACTAGTTTGAGTGCATCCTCATCTCATATGGGGAAATTAGGAGAAGCTTAGGTGGGAATCAGAAGAGGGAACATCTTTCTATTTATCACTGCATCTCCAAGGGAGAAAAAGTGTTTGGCAAAGGATTCTTTGCAAAGATGTGTTGATTAAACAACTAATTGGAAGATTCCCCTGAGACATATAAGCAAAAGCACTCAGGGGAGGAACTCGATGACTATGGGTTGCTTTCCTCTTTTCCGCCAGTGTGTAGGCTATAGAAGCCACCATGCCCTGTAGATGTGTCAGCTGTGTGGTGTCTGTTCTCAGATATGTTACCAAACATTTCTTTGGAGACATGAGTGCCCGTGGAGACCAGGTTAGTGATAAAAGTGAAAGAGATAGCCTACTTGGGCTTTCTTTCCATTTCTATGATGCCTTTTCAATTTCTCACCATAAACTTGTTGTATAATGACATTTTCCCATTTATGTACAGCAGGTATAAGATCTATGAAAAGAGAAAACTAGATATTACTGATTAGTTTGACTCTGTTCTCTTTCATTTTATCATTTTTCTTGTATGGACACCAACAGGGTTTCAGTCTCCTTAAATAGAGATTAAAATTAAGATTCTAACTGAATTGAGCCACAGATAGTGGAGGTCACTAGCTGTCTTTCTTTTGCTGTCACTTAACAATTATTGAGCACAGTGCACACAGTGTACTATTTACTGTAGAATACACCAACAAAAAGAAGCTTTGTGGAAGCAGCGAGCAATATTAAAATGGATTCTCTGTTGTGAGGATAAGATTCATGCCTGCAGTAGTCTCGCTAGACAAGAGGCAGAAACTCTTTAATTAAAGCATTAGGAAGGCAGAGAAACAATTAGTTGATAGTGACTGAATGCATTAACTCGGAGTAAATGGAAATAGTATATAATGAACCTAAGCTGTCATTTACATTCAGCTCTGTTCTTCTCTTAGACTGTGACATAAACTTACCTGTTCGTTTTTGTTGTTATTCTCTAGCATTTGGTAAAATTCTCAGCTATTTCTATCCTCTCAAGATATTCCAGATAGCATGGATGTCAGATTGCTTTCGTATACATACGGGGGCAATATCCAAAGTCTTATGCGCAAGATTTTCCTTTCTAGATCTTTGCTTTTATTTTCTGTTTAAGCATAAGCTCACTGTTTAGTTGCTCGACTTTCAGACTACACTACATTCATAAACATCTACTACAAGCTTGCTGCTGTTTTATTTAACTGACGTGTGCTGGTCTTGTGCTGGTCTTAGCCATTGTATCGTCCATTACTGTGTTTCACTTATATGCAAAATTTCCCTTAAGAGCTTCAAAAGCGCCAGGCAGTAGTGGCACACACCTTTAATCTCAGCACTCAGGAGGCAGAGGCAGGCAGATCTCTGTGAGTTTGAGGCCAGCCTGGTCTACAAGAACTAGTTCCAGGACAGACTCCAAAAGCTACAGAGAAACCCTGTCTCAAAAACAACAACAACAAAAAAGAGTTTCAAAAGCTACATGTTCAAATCTTTATGTGATTATTTTATAGGCCACTTCTATGTCACTTTTTCATCTGTGAAAGAAGATGAATTTAACATCTACCTCAAAGAGTCAATTAGAGGTGAATTAGTTAATATATGTTCCTCCTCATAGTATGTGTTATGTGACATCAGTTTATGTTATTTTAAAAGATGCAGTTTCCTTGATGTCGCCTGACTTTGTAAATGTGACAATCAAACTGTAGCTTTAGCAACACCCTCGAGACCATCCTTGGTTCAGCGTATACTATCCTCACCTGAGGCCAAATGCCCAGGCTTCTGCATTCTGCCTTCCACACATCTCGTGACCACCATCTTTCTTTAAACTCAGTGACACATATGTGTTCCTGCACATTTTCCTCTTCAAGTTCCACTGCTCACAGTACCTTCTTCCTTCTTATTTTCATAGTAAATATATATGGAATTTGTAAATCTAACTGGCCACTGTGACTGATTGAAAACTGATGTGGGAGTCCCCTCTGTGTGTTGCTTCTTTTGGTTAATGAATAAAGAAACTGCCTTGGCCTTTTGATAAGTCAGAACATAGGTAGGAGGGGAAAACAGAACTAAATGCTGGGAGGAAAAAGGCAGAGTCGGAGAGATGCCATGGATCCTCCGCCTGAGACGGATGCTGATTATAATCTTGCCCGTAAGCCACTGCCATATGATGATTTACAAAGATTAATAGAAATGGGTTAAAATGAGATATAAGAGTTAGTCAATAAGAAGTTGGAGCTAATGGAATAATCAGTGTTTTAATGAATACGTTTTTTATGTGATTATTTTGGGTGTAAGCTAGCTGGGTGGCCAGGACAAAGAAGCAGCTCCTTCCATTGCAACAGAAACCACTCTATTCTGACTTTTAGGATGAAAGTCCATGGGGGCCTGAAGAACTTGGACCTGTTCTTCTCTTTAGTCTCAACTCCTGCTGGTGTTCTGTCTTTGGGTGATACTGTTTTTCATGCCTACCCTGAAATGCCCTTCTCCCTGCTATTCATTTCTTCCATTGAAAACTGGAAGGATTTTTTCCTCACATATGAAGTTTCTACTTCCCCCAAGGAGATTTTCAAGCCTTCACAGATTACGTCTATGGATAGCATGCATTTGAACTTCTTAGTAGCCATATTTCCTGTCAGACAGCTAACTCAAGTTCTCTATGTTTATTTATTCCTACCACAGGGTACATCTATGATGATACAAATATCAAAATATATTCTTTTCAAAGATCAAAATCAATGTGTTATACAGAAACCCAAGTCTTTCAAATATTTTCACTAGGTGGGAAAATCACCTAATGTATGTAGGCTTCTGATTACCCATTGGTGCTAGAAAGGAAAATGGGAACACAAACGAATTACTAAGCATCGGTTGTTTTTTTTTTTTTTTTTTTTTGAATTTTCCAGACAGGGTTTCTCCGTAGCTTTTGGTTCCTGTCCTGGAACTAGCTCTTGTAGACCAGGCTAGCCTGAAACTCACAGAGATCCGCCTGCCTCTGCCTCCTGAGTGCTGGGATTAAAGGCGTGAGCCACCACCGCCCGGCATAAGCATCGGTTGTTAGAAACAGATTAAAATAATAATTATGATTCTAACAGACTTTATGGTCTTTGAATGTAAGGTCTTTCTCTTGGTAAAAAGACTTAGTTATTCAATAAGTACTTGCTCAATTGAATCATATCTCTTAGAATATGAAGAAACATCAAGAAATTATTTTGTCTTACTCTCTGATAATGGTTTAAGACCATATTAGTGATTGATAAATGAACCATTGAAGTCCAAAAAAATCAGAGCCTTACTATAGGTGATGAAGAATAGCATAGAAGTAAAATTTTTGTTCCTTTGTGCTATTATTTCTTCTGTCAATCTTTATTGATACCTAACTGACTTTGCATATTTTTATGTGCTAATTTGGATAACGAAAGGAATTCTTTATTTTGAAATCCTAACTACAAAGATTAGGGTGAAAAATACAATTTAGAGTGTGTGCTTCTTCCTAGGATAAGTTTGAAGGTGTGCTTGATGATACTGTCATTGGGACAACCAACTGACAAAAACTTTGAGCTTCCCATTAATATTTGGTAAAGCTCTGTGTTCATTCATTTTCTTGGATTTGTAGAAAGATTTCTTTTTTAAAAAATGTTTTTGACCAAACTACATTTGAGAACCACTGCTCCCAGGAGTACTATAATCATTCCATTTGCTATCTAAAGACCATCCTTTGTTCAGCCTAAAGACAACCTTCACTTCTTTTGTTCTGTTACTGGCCAGTTGCTCTTGAGGAAGTTTAGAGACAAAAGTTAACATTGCATTTGCATGTTTACTAGGCAAAATACTATAAACTGTAAAAGAAACTAATACATCAGGATACAAAAGCATTTTGTCAGCCAGAGTAAGGAAAATAGAATGTGCTTTAAGTATTCTTTTTCATTTTGAAAAAAAAATGCAGTAGTAAGGAAATTAGAAACTGCTTGTCGTGTGTTTGTCCTTACATTCTCTGGACTAGTTTAATGATACATGCAGCTGTTAAGTTAAATGAGAATGACTGGGGAAAGTGCTGAGGCTCGACCTGTAATTGTGTATTAAAGTTATCTGCGATTTTCCTAGGGGTGTGTGTTTGATAGTCCTAATGATTTTTGGAAGGCACTGAAAAGGCTGTTTGACGAAATCTTTTCAGTGTCTTCATCTCTCTATGCTGTTACGTGTACAATGAGAAAACAGATGATGGAAATACATATTTTACAGATTTATATATCACTTTACAGTTTACTAAATGTCACATTTTTTTTCTGCTTCTGAAAGAAATTAGCTCCTTGTTGCTCCAAGCTCCTGCTACTTCCTACTTTATAGCTTCTTTTGAGCATGCTTAGAGAGCTTCTTTGATTTAAAATTAGCATACTGAAACATCTTCAGTGGTTTAACTACATAAATCAACATATAAGTTGATTTCTTAGAGAGGTTACTTCAGTTGCGACTTCATTGACAAATATTCCACCGACAAACAATGTAAGGATTTCCAAGAAATGTCTTCCAGAAGACATATTGGTTCTGCTACCTTTTGAATAGCCAACGCTTTCGTATCTGAAGTCCACACAATTATAATGAGAAGCTCAGCGTAGCTTTTTCATTTCCTTTAAAGAATGTCACAGGCCCGAGAAAATGGTTTGAAATTGAAGGGACATGCTTTTAGACTGTTCATGGGAAATCCAAAGAAGGTTGCTTTATTGCTTCAGTTACTAGAGTGAAGAACAAATCCTAGCAGGGTCAGATGGGAATCTAAATGCTTCTGAGTCAAAATTTCTCTCACTTATCAACATTATTTTGAGGTTATTACTACTTCAAGTGTGCTCCCAAGGAGCTGAAACAATTTCATGGGGGTTATTTTAAAATAAAGAGAGTAAGTATGGGAAATTGCTTTTCTTTTCCTATTGAAAGGATGGTGATTTAGAGTCACTCAGATGGTGTCTTTGTACAGGTTTGTAGTTAGGAAAGTGGAGACTCAAAGAGGAAATATTACTGCCTAATATTAATCAAACTCCTTCCTCTAGACTTCACAGAGGAGCCAGCTTGTATTTTTTATGTCTTCTCATGGCAGAACCTAGATGAAGAAATGGATATTGTGAGATCTATTGATGATTTTCTATGAAATGGTGCTCGTTGTGTGGCTGGAGAGATCGCTCAGAAGTTAAGTGTGCTTGCTCTTGCAGAGGGCCTAGATTCCTTTCCCCACACTCCTATGGTGGCTCACAAACATCTGTAGCTACATTTCCAGGGGATCTGACAACTGTTCTGGCCTCCAAAAGCATCTGCATGCACATGGTGGGCATGTAAACACCTAGGCACGCACACACACACACACACACACACACACACACCAATACATATAAATAAAATAAATACATATTTATAAATAATTGCAATGTTTTGTGAATAAAAATTAGAGGGTTTAGACTTAGATAGAAATATATTCTCTTCTTGATATGTAATTGGCATGTAACAAAATATGTTTGAATATAACATCAAATATAATATAATAATTGTGCCTCTTGAATTTCTTCTTTTATGTTTATCCAGAGCAAGCCCTTGAATTTTGATGTGTAAACTAGTTTTATGAACTGGAGTGCCTCTTATAGGTTATCTTGAAGGAGAAGGGCCTTTAAGGAAATTGTCTTAAGAGGAAACAGGTGATTTAGCCAGACTTTGAATCTTGCATCAAGGACCAAAATTAAAGATGATGTCATAGGCTGGAGAAACTGTGAAGTTTTGGATATAATTCTTAAATTCCACAGTTAAATTGAGTAATAAACATTGCCTAGTTTTGGTAATTTCCTTTTTATAAATTCAAGAAATAAGAACATTGCTAAATTGGCTCCTAAAAATCAATGGCTATGAAACATACTTTGGCATAGAAAACATTTAAAAGTGAAAACCTTATTTGTAATTTAATCTTAATAACATGAAAATTATACCCACTACTCCATATATTTTATAAAAACAACGAGTTATAAGCATTAAGTAGTTGATGTTTACTTCATCTTAGAAAACTAAAGAGAACTCAGATTTAATTTTCATTTAGGGGGCAAACAATGGTTAAATAATTTAAATTTCAATCTGTTCTATAAAATATGGATGAATTCTGCAAAAGCTGAACTTTGGAGCTGCATCTTTGAAACCAATATATTATCCCACATTTGTTATTGAACTAACACTACTTACTTCATTTAGGAAGGGTCTTTGGGTGATAGTCTCAAAAAGTTTGCATTTTTCCCTTCTTTTTAGCGTTTAAGGATTTTCTATAGTGAACAGAATCTGTTCATGTCCCAAGATAACTCCAGTTTCATGCAAAAATTCCAGAGCAAGAATTCGAGTTGCTGTATAAGATGTTATAAGGACTCTCTTAATGAAAAATAAAACATCTAACAGTAAGGACTGGCTCAGTGGGGAAAGGCTGCCATGACTGGCAACCTGAGTTCTATCCTCAGGACTTACTTGGTCTTTGAGAGAGTTAACTGATGCAAATTTTCCTCTTACAACTGTTCACACTCAAGCCATGGTTCAGTCCCTCAAAATTAACGATATGAGCCAGATGGTGGTGGTGCACACCTTTAACCCCAGCACTCAGGAGGCAGAGGCAGGCGGATCTCTATGAGTTCAAGGCCAGCCTGGTCTACAAGAGCTAGTTCCAGGACAGGCTCCAAAGCTACAGAGAAACCCTGTCTCAAAAAAATCAAGAATATGAATGTATTAAAATAATGGAAATAAGTATTAGAAATTTGCGAAAAGTAAAAATTAATCGATATTGAAGGAACTATATAAACATACAAATCTAAATAACTATTAAAATGTTTATCATAATAAAAAGAGGAAAATACACATACTAAGAAAGATTAGCAAAATGAAGTACAGAATAAGGGACATAACCATGGATATTAAAATGATGTAGTAAAAGAATATTTACAGTGTTGACAAATAGTTGTCATACTTAATTAAGCAAGCTTTATTTATTAAAGGACAAACAAAATATCACCACACTTCTGCTTGTTGCATCATAACCCTACAGTATCTGAATCTTATCTTCTTATAAACTTCTTTTTCCATCCTAGGTCTTGGGTCAGCTGGAAACTCTCTATTTCAAGCTGTGCCTCAGATTGTATTCTGTATATACATTTTCATTCTTATTGGTTCTGGAGACTCGGCACTTTTTCACATGACTAATGGTAGAAGAACAAACCAAATGTTAGTACATATTTAAGCATCACCTACCTTAGTACCTGCTCACAAGCCATTGGCTAAAGCAGGAACCATAGCTAATTCCCAAATCATCAGGGCTAGTGATTCAACACCACCCTACACAGGAGACACAAAGACTTACACAGTCAGGCATAGAATGTGTACACAAACATGGTCAATTTAATAGCTGAAGTGATAGCAACAATTTAATATGCAGTAGAAGAATGATTTCTTCTGAAAAAGTAAAACAGTTTCCTATTGGATTCCGAAACCCAAAATTTATTGTCATTCCAGTTATAAGCAATAAAAAGAACCTGTATTGTTGAGATGGTTATAACTGTTTTCTGTGTGAAAATTTTCCTTGATAATCCTCTCTGTAACCTATGTACCAAGCCATGGGAACTGTTGTGCATGTCTTTTTCTCATAGATGATTTTTACTGGCTTCTCACAGTCACTCTTCACATTGTTATTTTGTATACACAGATAAATGACTGTCGTGGACTCCCATTTGCTGGGATTTTTGTTTGTTTTAGATGGAGGTTCTATACAGTCCAGGCTAGCTTCAAAGTTGCTATACAGTTGAGGGTGACCTGACTTCATTATTCCCCAGCCTCTTAGTGCGAGGATTAGAGTAATGGATCACTGTTCTGAGTTTATGACATTCCCGGGATCAAATTCAGGATCTTGTGCAAAGTCGGCAAGAGCACCAAACGAGCCACGTTCCCAATACAACAGCTGGGCATCTCAGCAATGCAAATAAACCCAATAGCTTATCAAATTACAGAAACTTTAAGTTGTGTTTCTCTAAGTCACTGACTCAGCATGTAGCAAACATGTTTTTGAATGACTATGTTCTCTTTCTAACTTTGCCAACACACATCTTTTGTAATCAGTGTCCAAAAAATGGTCTAAATTTTCCAAAAGCTTAATCCATAACTGTATTAAAAATAAATTATCCTGAAGATATAATCACATTAAAAACTGGGTTCTGGGGGATGAACTTTGTTCTTCCAGACAGGACTACATAACTCAGAGAGTTCAGGCTTCAAGACACATTTTCTGTGAGAACAACAATGAATAAATATTTATCCTAAATTTGGGCTGTTCCACTGCCTGACTACTTCAATGACTTTCTTAATTTCTAGAAGTATTTTCATCTCTACATACTAATTTAGGTAACATCAAAATTCAGAAACCTCAATTCTATCCTCTCACTGGAGGAAAAATGGTTATCCTGTATAGATTTCTTCATTCAAGCTAAGACTGTAGATTAGACAAAACTCATCTATCCATCAGAAGACAAGCCATCTGAATTGTGAAGCGACACAGATCGCGGGGATTAAGGAAGGCTGTGCCCATTCATATTGCCTTAAAATGACAATAATGTGTAAAAGCTCCAGTCAACCTTTACATCTGGGAATAATTTGCTTTTGTGAATCGCCTTGAGATTTCATTTTGTTAAAAATGAATTTTAGACAGTAGATAAAGGAAAAGAAAAATGTTCTTTCCTGTCAGGTCCCACACAGGGACATTTTTACACTGCAAATTCCTTTCAAGAGAAACGTAACTGCTTCTCCTTTCTTTGACAAAGACCACTTTAAGGCAGAACCAGATTTTTCTTTGTTTCCCTTAATAGCTACTGTACCTTTGAAACAAAAGAAAATATAGCATGAGAGCTATTAGTTCCAATATTCATTGTTATGTATCAACAGTAGGAATTAAAATCATTTTGATTTTGTTGATGAAAGAAAATGGTTAGGGAACAAGGATTCTAAAAGCGCACGAGGCAGCTTTTCATGTTGTGCAAACCTTCTGAAACAAGAGGGAATAATGAGCTTTTCATTTTTTTTTTCAAATTAAGTTAAGGAAATTATCATTTTCCATATATATCCATTTTAAGCTTTCATGAACCAGAAAGAGTTAATAAACTCATGGTTAATTGCAGTGGCCCAATGTGTGTGCAGCTCTAAATAATCTCTTACTGAAAAGGGAGCCAATCACTCATCTTCATTTTTGAGCTTTTGCAATGATGGAAAAAGACAACCGCGCAAAACAACTCATCCCTATAGGGAATTTAAAAATTCAATTGAGAGGTCACTTTCAAGCACAGAGAATCCCCCTGACACACATTTTGCTGTTAAATACTCATTTTACTACATCAGTTCTTTTAAAAGCCCCTATAAGATGTTTGGAGGAGTCCTTAGAAATGACTTGCATGTTCAGGAAAATTAGAAGCATATATCAGTCGTAATAGATCAGGGAGATTTCTTTCCTGAAGCAAAGCAGCTCACCAGGAAGTAGATGCTTGAAAACAGCAATTTCAAATGCAGAAGCTAGGCATGGGCTTTTAAGGGGAGTGTAACCCCAGGTGAGCTGTTAGTTCTTTATTAGACCATGGAAAAGCATTGCACTAAAGAAACAATTTCCCCAGTTAAGCAAGCATGTTTTTGCCCCCATCTCTCCAAGTCAGTTAATTAGACAATTGTTCCTATATAAATATTTGGGGGTTACATTTATCAAAGATGTTAATGCTGTTTTATTTCTTTTACAACTACCTGAAAATAGACTAACTGAGCACAGAGATATTCAGGAAAATAAAGGAGGAACATCTTGGACAATTGCATGAGGAGAGTTAAAAAAAATGAGAAATAAGAAAAAGAAATAGGGATGGGATTGGAACTGGATCATAACTTAGAGAGACTGCTTCACAAGGCTAGGAAGCCTTGAGAATTCAAGCTCCTAGATGGGTGACTAGAGAAAGCTAGTGGTAGAGACTCACAAGACGTTGTGTTGCTAAAAAAATTTCCAGCTGTCTAGGATTGGTTGCTTGGCTCATTCCACAGGCCCTACAGAGGATTGCAGAAATGAGTTCAGATTTCTTCTCAGTCAACACCTTTAGCTTTGAACTTGATATTTCCAATGTCAGTGCCTTCCAGATAGACTCTGACCATCTCATAGTGCTGGTAATCCTCCATCTACAGTATCTCAGTACCAATATGTCCCTCCAGGTTCTCGCATACTACAAACATGGTAAATACTTTGGATAGGAGGGCCTAGAATACAGTTGGGAATTCTATTCTAAACCTCTGTTTGTTTTCTGTCCTTTATTGATCTTTTTGTTTCTTCATGACTATTGAAAGGATGGTCCATCTTTCTTCTTGTCTACTCTTCTCAGACTCTAATTCTCATTCCATTGTTTTCCTCAACAGAAATCAGCCTGCTTTTATAGATCAACCATTCCAGTATCCTTTTTTTTTTAACATATCAGTAACTCTCTTCTCTGTGTTCTTCTAGTGCTTGGCTTGTTTATTTGTAAGGTTTTGTGTATGTATGTGTGTGTATATCTGTATGTGAATAGTGTATGAATATACTCATGTTAGTGTGCACTTGTGTTTGTCAGTGTATAGGGATGAAGAGTTTAATGTTGAGTTTCTTTGTTCTTCAATTGCTTTCTGTCTTTTTTTCTTTTACTTTTGAGTTCATATAATGACATCATTTCACCCTTCCCTTTCTTTCCTCCAAATTGTTCTATATAACCCTCTTGCTTGCCTTCAAATTCACAGCCTTTTTAAAAGTCATATATCTGTATATACATATACATAAAAATCTGTATGCTTTTTGAGACAGAGCCTTTCACTGAACCCAGAATCCATTAATTTAACTGGACTGCTTATGCAATAATCTTCCAGGATTTACCTATCTCTGCCATACTCCCTGGACTAGAATTGGAGGAATGTTATGTTTGGGATCTGGATTCAGGTTCAGATGTTTTTACGGGAAGTACTTTACTGGGTGAGCATCTCCTTAGATCTTAAGACGTTTTATCTTGAATTAAATTTAATTATGCAGATGCCATCAATTGCAGTGGACCACAAATGTCACAAGACCAAAGATAATACCCTGTTCATTTTCATTGTTGTTATCATTTCTATGACAATGTCGCTCACAAGATGTGTTAGACTCATTTTTAAATGCCTGTTGAGAACTCAAAAATATGATTACTGCATAAAGAGATTTTGATTTTACTATTACTATGTGATTTTTTTTAAAAAATAAAAAACTTGTTTCTTTTTCTCTCTCAAAGGACTAACCTGCATTGAGAGTTTAAGAAGGAAGAAGAGACACTCTGGCAGAATTGTGCCTGGTGCTCTCCAAGACTCCTCACATGGGCTCCTTTTTTCTTAGATAGTCCTGGCTGTGGTGATGTGATCCATTTTGAATATAAATTTTATTTTCCTTTGAGCTACTCACTGTCACTAATTGGAACCATGTGGCTTTACTAGTGGTTAGACTCTGAATGATCAATTAGCTACCCGGTGTTTGTAACGCATAAAGTAAGATTCTGTCCTTTGGGTACCCACTTACAGTACTAATATGTGGCTCAGTTTGCTTGCCATAAACATAAATAAACAGGAAGAATATAGTTGCCCAGTGACAGATGCACTAACAGGAAAGCTTCTGCCTGCCTCTGTCCCTGTTTCTGCCTCAGACTAGCTGTGAGATCTTCTGATGGGACCTTATTTTGTTCCAGTCATCCATTCATTTGCTTATGGTAGAATCTTGAGATATCAAGATAAATTGAACCTTCAAGCCTTCAACATCAGTCCAGGATGTGTTTCAGAGATAGGTAATTCCTGAAAGATTATTGCACAGACACCCTAGCTAAGTCAATGAGTTCTAGGTTCAGTGACAGACTTTGTCTCAAAAGTGAGATAGATGTATACGTGTGTGTATGTGTATGTATATATGTATGTATGAATGTATGTCCTATGTATCAGCATCTCTCTCCTAGAATTATTCTGATAAATTAGGGAATTTAAGTGACTATAATAAATCTAACATGTTATTTAAACACTTCATTCATGGGGAAATAGTGATTTTTGTCAAGTAAGAATAAACTTCATTCTAAATGTCTTCATCACTCTCGCCTGCCTTTTCCCAAGCATTCTATTGATTTATATATTTATGTTTTATTAGAAATATCATTTGTTGGACTGAAGTGGTGGCTCAATGGTTAAGAGGATTTCTGGCTTCTTTAGAGAACCAGAGTTCGATTCCTAGCATTCACATCAAGAGAATCACAACCACCTGTAATTTCAGCTTCAGGGAGACTAGATACCTTTGATCTCCATGATTAACAGCATCCCTTTGCGTGCATGCACACTTATGTGCACGCAATTAAAACTGATATTAAAATATTATGTATTGAACATTTTTTTCTGGGTGTCTTTCAGGTTTTGTACTGGTTTGAATTATGGTTTCCCTGTAAAATTTCTGCCTGTCATCCAGAAATTGTGAATGTGACCTTCTTTGGAACTATGGTCATTTCTGATGAAATGAAGTTGAAAATCTTGAGACATATTACCTTGGGTTATCCAGAGGCATTCAAATCCAGTGACAAATACCATAATAAGAGAAAGAAGAGATATGTTGAGGGGATCCATATGAGGTGGAGAGAGACAGGATCTGGAGAGAGGCAGGACTTGAAGGGACACAGTGGCATGTTCAGCACTGGAGCTTCTGGAGTCGAACTGCCCACCTACACCTTCATTTTGCACTTTGGTGATTTATATGGCAACCCTATGCATCTAATACAGACTCCATTCACAAATATTTTGAGCACACATGCTTAACCTTGCCTTGAATTCCAGAGAAGAATATTTTTTCAATATTTCAGTAAATGTAAGGGCTAGCCTTTGGGTTCATGCCTAGGAAATTTGGGAGTCTTAATGAAACTTTTTCTCCTTCCTTCCTTCCTTCCTTCCTTCCTTCCTTCCTTCCTTCCTTCCTTCCTTCCTTCCTTCCTTCCTTCCTTCCTTCCTTCCTGTCTCTCTCTGGCTTTCTGTCTCTTTCTCTCTGCGTGTGTGTGTGTGTGGTGTGAGCATGCTCACATGTCATGTCACACATGTGCACATCAGAGGACAACTTTAGGAGCCATTTCTCTCCTTTCACCATGCAGGTCTGGCGGATGGAACTCAGGTTGTCAAGTTTGGAGGTAAACACCTTTACCTGCTGAGTCTTTTCAGAGACTCCTAATGCAGTTTCCTTTTTATCTCCATGACTCCATTTACTGCTATCTTAGGTTCATCCTTGCTGAGGTTGGAAGGAGGCAAACATACCCAGACACTCTCATTCACAGTCAAAGCAATCTTCATCTGCCCCATTGCAGTGTTCCCATGTGGTCTACAGCCAACATTTAGGGACAGGTGAGACTCAGAGTTTCTTCCCTCCTCTGCTTTATCTACTGAGCTTAGTTGCTTTCATTTTTAAAGGTTATTTCCTTTTCCAAACAAGTATGAAGTTTTCTTTATTGAATTTTTTTTTTTGTTTTTGTTTTTTGTTTTTCGAGGCAGGGTTTCTCCGTAGCTTTGGTGCCTGTCCCGGAACTAGCTCTTGTAGATCAGGCTGGCCTCGAACTCCCAGAGATCCGCCTTCCTCTGCCTCCCGAGTGCTGGGATTAAAGGAGTGCGCCACCACTGCCCGGCTCTTTATTGAATTTTTAAAAAGTCATTTTCAGGTGCATTTCCCACTTCCGGTTCCTCTTTACATCAAATTAACAGAAACAAAACTGTACTATAATGTGCAAAAAAAAATGTTATCTTTGTGGCAAATTACAGCTCAGACCTGCTACTAATGTGCGATAATTATGTATTTCCCCTGGATGTTAAACTGGCACTTTCATCTTGGTGACTATACATAAAAATGTAGTCTATTTCAAAAAGTATTTTTTTTTGAAATCCAGCTGTGGCTCATATTACTTAAAACACTGAACGCTTGTATTTCCTCTCAGGAATATGAGGTGCTTCTAGATTCCAACAATTATCAGTAAAGGTGCCATGCACTTACATGTGGAATGAGCTTCTAGCGAAACTAATTTATCCTATTGCTGAGAAGGCTTTGTAGGAACTCACTGTGTTTAAAGTAGCTGGTTGCCATTGATCTCTGGTCTTGTCTACAAAAGCTTTCATCCCAGTAGGGGATTACTTGACGTATCTGAAATTACATGGTCTTACCTTAATTTATACAAGATTTAAAGCAATTCTATTAGCTTGGCACTTATTGACAATGTCTTTTGCTGACCAAATCCTAGTGCTTGGATTCACGGCCTTAGCTCTTCTCTGATTCATAAAGCTGCTTATCATAGCACTAGGGATCTTTATTGAAAGAGTAACTTCTGATTAAGTCAAATGAAGGAAAGGGAACTTCTAACCTGCTTACAGCAGCATAATTAAGTTGTGGAATAAGAGATTTCAGGGACTTTTTAAAAGATCAATGGTATAGGACTGTAACTAAGCTCGGAGAAGACAAAGTTCGCGTGTGAGTGACATTTTACAGTGGGGATGAGAGCAGTTGGTTGCTGAACCATAGCCTGACTTGAGATTTGTGTTTCCCAGGTATTAATAGGGATGGATTTACCATGGAGTGCGCTTTTCTTTGACAAGGTCTGTGTAGAGTCAATAATTTCATTAAGGGAAAAGGCCATGGACTTTGAAAGAAGAGACCCTACAGGAGCATTTGGACTAAAGGCCACCAAATTCTAGTGACATCAACTCAGAGCTGAAGAGAGTTGAGACAGGATTTCTGTTTCACCAGCACCTTCCAAATTCTGATGAACATAAAGAGGCTTCATTTAAGTTTTGGAGCTATGCTTTCCTTTCCTATTGGACAGTTTTTAGTAACTCTAAATAGAGATACCACCATATCATTCTATGTGATTTTCTCTGCAGATTCGCTATCTCAGAATATTACTTGTTTGTTTGTGTATAATTTTATAGGAAAAATGCGTTTTTAATGACGCATCCTTCTCTCCATTACCTAAAGAGGTTTCCAATAAATATGCACTGAGGGATAATTACAAATAAATGCATGAAGCTGACCGAATATTGAAATTCATAGAGGTAATGGGGAGGTCTTAAATGCATGGTGTATCCATTTAAAATTGAGAAAATTTCTGCTTATGCTTTCTTTTTAAGTTTTTTAAATCTTATTTCTGCTTGTACTTTCAAGCCACATGTCTTATTTAAGTATCTGTTTGATGATGAACAAGAATGAAAAGAATAGTTGACAGTTTTAAATGAATAGACTAAGATTTAAAAAAAAAACCTGATTTGATGGTCACTAAAATCTGTTTGAAATAATCAAACAGAAAAAGCTAAATTTATTTTGCTGAATAAGGGGGATGAATAGTTTTACTTTTTGTACTGATAGAACATTTTTAATAATTATACTTATATGCAAATGTTTATAACTATGATATGCTTATGGTATCACTGGTGAAGGAGTTGAGATGTCTCCTTATTTGTGGGTATTAGGGATTGGCTTAAAGAATCAGGAGTCAGGAATTCAGGTAGTCACTGTTGCTAAACATTGAAAAATTTGAAAAGGACAGGGACAGAAACTGTCTTAGTCATGACAAATACATGCACAAGGAAGACACTAAATATGTCACCTAATGACAAAATATGAGCTGATATCTGAAATGAAAGTTTGGAAAAATCCACAATATTGTTTAGATGTACACAATCCAGCCTGAGGCTCCTGCAATAAAATAACCTAAAGCCAAAATAAAAGACATCAATATTATGACCCACCTATTTCAATCAATACTTACTTTAAAGGGTCAACACAAGGACATGAAGCAAACCTGCCCATGGAAAATTAAAAATTGGAAACTCTCAGCAGAGAAACAGAAACCATAAGAAAATGAAAATTATTGTATGATAAAAATGCTATCTTGTTAATAATGAAGTAACAGAATATTTTCACACTGACTGGTTGCTCAGTGTCCACACCATTGTTCTAAGTTTTAGTGGCATTTTGATGATACATTTCTCTGTCTTACAGGGATGTTCAAATCTTGTCTTAAAATACTTAATGTTTCCTAACCATCTCATCATGCTGTTCAAATAATAACGTAAAGCAGAAACTGGTACTGAGCCTTGTTTTTTTTTTCACAGTTTCATACATACAGATATGTTAGAGGGCAGAAGTTAAATTCAGAGAGACACAGACTACTTGTTTTTCTTCTCTTCTTTCCTTGTGTTTGTTTGTTTGTTTATTTATTAAATTATTTATTTATTTGGTTGAGACAAGCTCTCTCTACATAATTCTGACTGTCCTGAAACTCATTATGTAGACCAAGCTGGCCTTGAACTCATAGAGATACACCCGACTCTGCCTCTGGTGTACTGGTGATAAATGCTTATGTCCTCATACCCAACTTCCTTCTTTTCCTTCTTAAGTACCCACGTTGGCAATGTGTAACCTTCAGTTATTAAGGGATGATAGTGTAATTAAATAATTTCTATTCGTGAGAAGCAAAAGGGACAGACATGACCCCAGAAGCTATCTTCATTTATTCAGACAATCTTGGTTTACAGAGTAGAAGAGAGAAAACAGTAGAGGTGATGACGAGTTGACTATTTTGAATCTGCACTTTTAGCACAGTAAATCTCTGGTTGAACAGGAAGGAGCACAAGCAAGCAAGCTTCATTTTCTCTCACTCTTAAGTACCCACAAGTAGGTTCTAACTCTATTCTATGTACAGTTCTTTACTGTGACAATTTTCTCTTTCTTTCTTTCTTTCTTTCTTTCTTTCTTTCTTTCTTTCTTTCTTTCTTT